>JASPKZ010001211.1:1032500-1597500 GCA_030220185.1 Diploptera punctata | reverse complement strand
TTTGCAATTAATTGTACGTGCCTTAGAAGGACCCAACGTTTTCGGGAGAGAATTTTGTACTCTGGGTCAGTATCATACTTTTTGACATCAAACGTATATGGAAGGCTTCTTCGGATGTGTAATAATCTCAAAGTCATGTCCACTCCGAGACACTCACTCATTCATACTAAACAAGACAAATACATGTCTATTCAAAAAGAAGGAACAGACTTCCAAACTACAAAAAAATATAAACACAATTCTAACGTTCCTGGAAAGGGAAAAGTTGAAATGTCACAATTTTATGCACTCAATATCAGAACCATGTGTTACACGACAAATATAAAAATGGTGGTTCATTTCTTGTCACACACGAATCAGCTGGTCTCTAATTATCGAATTCACAACTTCAACAATTCGATGTCGCAGATTTTCAAGAGTGTCAGGCATAGGGGGATGAAAACACGGTCTTTTACGTAACCCCACGGATAAAAATCACACGGGGTTAGGTCTGGTGACCTGGGAGGCCACCAACGATGAAGTCGATCTTCTGCTCCTCCTCTTCCAATCTAAGAGAGCGCCAATGCAACTATGTTCGTAATTTCAAGCAACAGCGCCAATGTGTATATGATCGGAACTTCAAATGTTTCTTTTTCTAGGAACGTTGGAATTGTGTTTCAATTTTTTTGTAGTTTGGAAGAAATAAATGTTTGAAGTCTGTTCCTTCTTTTTGAATAGCCCTATATGATAGGGTGTTTAAGATGAGTATTAGTAATTCGAGTACTATTTAGGGCTTCAAATTCTCCGTCATTTATCTTATAGGTGACGAAAAACTACGGGAAATCTTCAGCCAGAAAACTTCTCCCTACTCTAGGGTTGAACCGAGACCCTCTGCGTCCGAGGCATTCACGTTATCTCGAGATCACAGAGCTGTACGTTTAGTAAATTATATAGCGGCAAAAAGTATATAGGATTAATTCTAATTAGTAAAAGTTACTTTAATATGATATAATAATAATAATAATAATAATAATAATAATAATAATAATAATAACAATAATAATGCTTTTTTTTGCCGGCAGAGTTAAAGCCAAAAGCCTTCTCCTCCACTCAACTAGCGAACAGTAAAATTATACAAAAATGCATATTTAGTACAATTTAAAAACAATATTAAAATATTGACTAAACAAAAGAAAATGGTGATGTGATCTAATACTAGCTAATACTAACAACACGTGGAATATAATAAAATTAAAGTAATATAAAATAAAATTAAGTAAGTAAAGCTTCCTAGTTGCATGTTTACAAAATGGTGAATATAGTCGTTATGCAGTTAATGTTTTCTTTATGTCGAACTTACGATGTCAATTAATTTGGATATAAATAATGAAAGTGAGTGACAGTCCATGATATGACTGGGAAGTGACTTTAATGCTCTAATCATTAATAATCTAATCTAATATTGTGTAAGATTCAGAGAATAGATATGTTCTGTGCTGTGGTATCAAAAGTAAAGAAGAGTCTTGTGATCTTGTTTCTAAATTGTGATGAGACGATACATTTTGAAAACGCGTTGATTAATAATTTGGTAAATATATATGCAGAATTTGAAATAGCAACATATGTGAATGTAATGTTCTTCTGTCCTTTAGACGTAGCCATGATAAGGTCTGAAATTAAGCAGACAAGTGGTCATAACGACGGAGATTGATACAAATCGAATGCACACATTATGAGCACTCTGCATTCTGTCACATAGATCAGTTGTCAGATTAGTCAGTAATATGTGACAGTAATCGAAGTGTAGCATTACAAGAGTCTGTACAAGTATTTGTTTTAATTTCACGGAAAGGAAATTTTAAACCTATTTAGGGAGTGAAGAATTGAGAACACTTTCTTGGAAGTATTTTTCACCAAGATTTTTTCAGTTCCGTGTAGATATCCAAATTTGTTATTAGTGAGATTTAGGGAATGTTTTTTGTCATTTAAGAGAATTATAATTTTTAATGATGAGGATTCGTCGATGTTCTATAATTATGCACTGTGTCTTGTCAGCATTAAGATCAAGTCAATGAATTGTTGACCATTGGGAAATTGAGATTTGGCCACTATTTACTTTGTTTAGTGTGTCATGTACATAATCGGGATGGGAGTGAATGTAAATTGGCAAATCGTCAGCGTATAGATGATGTCGACATTAAGTAAGAGTAATGGATATGTCGTTACTATAGATAGAGAACAGTAGTGGTCCTAATACTAAATCTTGTTGGACTCTACCCTTCAGCCATACCCAGCAAGACGAATGTTCTGCATTGGATAGACATTGCTGGCGATCATCAAGGTAGATTCCAAGCTAGTTAACAGCATTATCCAAACGATTCAGAGCGCGTAATTTTGCTACTATATAGTATGTCAGTGTCAACAGTGTCGAAAGCTTCAGTGAATTCCAACAGTGTGACATGTGACCATTGTCCATTGCTTCTTACGCATCTTAGGTAACTTTAAGAAGAGCGGTTGCTGTACTATGGCCTGTCCTAAAACCTGATTGGTGTGGGTCGAGTATGTATGTTAAGATAATCAGTTAATTGTTCATGAACATTGCGCTATATAAGGCTTTAAATAGGACTGGGAGGATGCTGATAGATATAAAGTCGTTTGGTGTTACAGATAATTTAGTTTTAGAGATTGGTCTGACTACAACTTTTTTCCAAAGTTCGGGGTAAGTTGAAGTCACGAATGGGGTATTGAATATATGAGTCACAGTTGGTAGAATGACATGGAGTATTTTTTTAAGTCGATACATATATTGTCTATGCCTTGTGTCTTATTTCTAATGCGGCCCAGTGATAGTTTAACGTCTATTGAGATTATACAGGAAAATAACATTTTTTCTCGGAAAGGAGTAGGTGTGGATATGAGCTCGTCTATAGATTGTTGTTTGGTCGTACTGTTTATGTTAAGTGAAGCGTACGATGTAAAATGTTGGTTTAGATTGCCCAGTGTTATGTTAATACTCTCTCTCTTGGATGTCGGGCTGCCGTAGACCCATTGATCTAATACGTTACTACATATCACTTGCATTTGTGTTTGCATCAATGAGACTATGAGCATACCGCAACTTAGAGTTCCTAATGATTTGATTAGTTTTATTTCTTAATGACTTGTATTGTCTTAAATTAGCGTCACTTTTGTCTCGTCTATATGTTCGATACGCAGCCAGCCACTCAGCCATCAGCAGTCGAATTTCATGGCACAACCAGGGAGCTAGGGATTTAGTCATTTGTCTAGTCTTCAAAGGGGCATGTTTGTCGTAAAGTTCTAATATATTCTTCTTCTTCGGCTTTCCCCCACATATAGGTTTATCTCTATCATTCCAATCTCCCTCTTCCAAATTCCTATCATCCATTATAGTTCTGACGTAGGTTTTCCATTTCCATCTTGGCCTGCCACGTTAATTTTTTCCAGGGGTGACCATTGGTATATATTTTTTGGCCATCTTTCATTTTCCATTCTTTGTACATGGCCATGCCATTTAAACGTTTGATTTTCAATCCTCTTAACAACAGATGTGGTGACATTCATTTCTCTCCAAAGGAATTCATTTCTTATTTTATCCTGTCTTGTTTTTTGGAGGTTTCTTCTAAAATAATCAAATTCAACTGTTCTAATTTTATTCTTTTGTAATTCCGTCAAAGACCAAGTTTCACTTCCATATGACAAAATATTCTGTATTATGCTCTTATAAATTTTCATTTTAGTTTCCTTTGTAATATTTTTGTTCCAAATTATTCCATGTAATGTCTTAGTTGCATTTTTTGCCATTCCAATTTTAGTCTGTACATCTCTCTCACAGGTACCTAAACTTGTAATTATTGACCCAAGATATTTAAAAAATTCACATTTTTTTATTTTCCCTGTTTCAAGTATGAGGTCATCCACATCCTTTCCCAAACACATATATTCTGTTTTCTGTAAATTTATATTCAGTCCCCATTTTTTATATTCTTCCATTAGTTTATTTATCATATATTTCATATCATCTTCCTCTCCTCCAAAAATTATTTGATCATCTGCGAATAACAATGAATGCAGTACTTTTCCTCCTATAGGAATACCCATTTCAGAACATTTTTTATACCACAAGATAAGAGCCTGGTCTAAATAAATGTTAAAAAGAATTGGTGACAAATTGCATCCCTGCTTAAGGTCTTTATTCACTGCTGTGAATTCCTTTGTTAAATTATTCTGTATTTTTACTTTAGCTTTTGTATTACTATAGATCCTACTAACAATATTAATCCATTTATCACATATATTCATATTTCTCATTGAGGTCCATAACAATTGTCGAGGTACACTATCAAACGCCATCTCTAAAACAATAAAGGTCATATGTAGTTCTTTATTTTTTGCTAGGAGTTTCTCTTGTAATTGTCTAATACAGAAAATATTATCAATACATGATCTTCCACTCCGAAATCCACATTGTTTTTCTCTTAAGTTATCTTTTATCTCCTTAAGTTTAAAATTTATAATTTTACTAAAAATCTAGCTGTTGAAGATAAAACGCTTATACCTCTATAATTAGTACACAGTTTTTTATCACCTTTTTTTAATAGGATTAATATACGATAAATTCCAGTCTTGTGGGATATCGTCTCCAATTTCAATTTTATTAAAAATCTTGTTAAAAATATTACTAAAATATCTCCTCCATGTTTTAGGAGTTCCGTCTGAATATTTCCTGGTCCTGGTGCTCTCCCATTTTTTGCCTCTTTCAAAGCTCTTTTTACTTCATCTTCTGTTATCTCTGGAGTGTCAAATTTATATTCTACATCCGTATCTTGAAGTTGAAACTCATTTCTATTTTCTTGAAGTAAACCTTTATAATGTTGCATCCATTCTGATGGTCTTATCAACTGAATATTTATCTTCTTTCGTTCTGATTTCCTGATATTTTGTAATGTTTTCCAAGCTTCTTTGGATCTAGCATATCCAATCGAATGATGTATATTCGAGCATATATTATCCCAGTATTCTTTTTTTGCTCTAATCACTTGCACCATTGTTTTATGTTTTAAAGTGATATATTCATTTCAAGATGTTGTTGAGTGATCTGATAACCATTTCTTCCGTGTTTCCTTTTTTTCTTCTACTAATTTTTTAATATCGTGATTAAACCACTCATTATTTCTTTTTAATTCTAGATTTTCTGTCCCAAGTGCTTCTAAAGCTGCTGAATGTATCCTTTCCTTTAATAGATAATATATTTCCAATGCAGATTTATTTAAATTTAAATTAAGTTTTTGTTTTAATCATGATTGAAAAATATATTTTATACTCTCATCATAGAGTAAACTTACTTCATATCTTTGTTCATTCAAAAGGGTTGTCATCCGTTACTTCAATATTTTTTTTTCCTACTTGTTAATATGAATTTTCCCAAAAGCATATAATGATCACTTCCGCAATCTGGTTTTCTATACACTCTAACATCTTTCACTATCATATCACGTTTTTGTTTCACAATTATTATAATCAATTATTGATTTGAGACTTTTGTTGGATGTTCCCATGTGTATTTATGTATTTCCCGATGTTGGAAGAAACTATTCATTATCATATAGCCATGTTGTTTACAAAAACTTATCAATCTATCTTCATTGTAATTTTCCACTTTTTCTCCAAATGGTCCAATCTATTCATCTTTCATTCTACTTCCTACTCGACTATTAAAATCTCCTGTTATTATTACTTCTTGTTGCTTTTTTATTTTGTCCAACTTTTCTGACAGTTTGTCAAAAAAATCATTTTTCTCTA
Source organism: Diploptera punctata (assembly GCA_030220185.1). Lineage (NCBI taxonomy): Eukaryota > Metazoa > Arthropoda > Insecta > Blattodea > Blaberidae > Diploptera > Diploptera punctata. Next base: position 1,591,701 of record JASPKZ010001211.1, on the reverse strand, counting down.
TGGTTGTTGCATCCTTATTTATGGCATATACTCCTATTATTATTAGCTCTATCCCAAAAAGTTTGAGATTTAATTTAATAATTCTTTCATCAATTTCTTCCCAAGATACTATATTTTTTACCAACTTATTTTTTATCAAAATGGATATACCTCTTTTTGCTCTACTAGTTTTTGGCACTCCACTCCAGATATATGTATAATTTCCTAATTTTTCCTGTCCTGTCCCTTTCTTTTTTGTTTCTGAGAGCACAATAATATCTGCAATCATTGCTGTAATCTCATCTATTACTTCTTGATATTTAGTATTCAAGCTTTGAACATTCCATATGCCGATAGCAAAGGACCGTTTTCGTAGCTTACGTCTGTCATATTGAAATCCATCCGGCTTACATATTTTACTGAAGTACGTAGCGATATACTTTTTTCCAGGGCCAGATTGCCAGCCTGACGCCTAACCCCCAGACACGGAGTACCTGGATTGTTTTTAGGGTTTGCTCCCTTAGCCGACAGGTCTCAGTTTTAAGGTGCTGATAACTCGCCTTTCGTCCCATCCTGTTGGCTACAGTCTATTACGACTGAAGTCAGGGAGCATGACGAGAACGTAGGATTAGGACTTGCTGGCAAAGCTGCTAAAAAAGACGCAGTGGCATTTCTCGAGATTTATTAAGGTATACATAGTCGGCATCTGTACCCTTCTCGAGGCCGGACTAACCATTTGCTCTAATATCTTATAGTTAAATTTCAGCAGTTTATTGTCAATAGTGCGTAGAGTCCAAACGTCATGACACGGCATCTGAATAGAGTCTGCAGTTAGTGCTTCCATCCATACATAGTAATTCTCTCCGAGGGCAAGTCTTTTACTGCAATCATAGCATTTTCATGCTATGCTTTGAAGCTTTACTAGGGAATTATAGGTGTGGTAGCTTCCCGTTGCTTTCCACACCAGTGAAGGATGATAATTATAAGGATGATGATGACGGTCGGATGATTTTCGGGGACAGTTGGGCACTAAGCATCCTGACATTTGTCTTACGGGTGAGGAAAACCCCGAAAAAACCTCTCCCAGGGGCCTGTCCCGACCGGGAATCGAACTCGGGCCCGCTGCTGACAAGGCAGCACGCTACCTCGAAACCACAGCGGTGGACAATTAGTGCTTGCTGGTTAATGTATTTCAAATTTCTGTGAGTCAATAATTTAGGAAGAGTTCTAGAACACTGAAATGACGTCATGGGCTAATATACCGGAGGCTAGTATTTGTCCGTAGTTTATGAATTTCTATAAATGTGTCTTGTCTATGATGTCTATTAATATATGCGGATGTGTGAAGGGTTGGTTGTAAAGGCAAGACATTCATATTGCATGCATGAAATACGGAGTATTTCTAGTAATGCTAGTAGTTTGGATGCCGAGGATGAGGATGAAAGTAAATTAGAGTTAAAGTCGCCAATTACTATAACGTCCTGATGATGCTGCAGTAGACTTAATAAAGGTGTGTCTATTTCAATAAGATATTCTAAATTCGAAAATGTATACACCACGCGCATATGACATCTCTGTAAACTAGCTGAAATTCCAATGAAGAGATATTCATGTCGGATATTGTAATTAGGGTGGGGGGAGTAAGAATGAGTTTGGGTTGTAAGTCCGATCTTATATAAGCGGAAACCATCCACCTATTTTTCCTAGTCTATCACTGCGACAGTGAACATACCCGTCGATATCAACTAGTGAGGAGGGAAGAGAGGGTTTTTAGCCAGGAGCCATATTAGGAATAGTGTAAGTTATAGGTTCGTAATTATCATTTTTATTTCGTATCAAGACACAAGTATTGTTAAAATGATCCGACTACAACTGCAACAGTAGGGTGCACACTACTTCATTGCATACCTGAATGCTTATGTATAAGACAATCTTTTCACCAAATACAAAGAAATAAACATAACTAAGGATTTCTGTGCCTGAAAGGTATTTAATTTCTCAAGTTCATCCTGTTTGATAAAACGCTCATCAGATAACTGATTGAAGCACCGGTGACCGTGACTCTTGTACTGTTGTATAATTATCAGACGTGGTCTCTCTCATCATAAGTCTCCAAGTGTGCCAAAGAAAAAGTTAAGAAAAATCGTATGCATATAGCTATGGAACAGGGTCATAAATGAAGCACTATTTGATATTCGAATATCAGCAGTTAATGACCAACATAGTAAGTTACCTAAACCAAATGGAAATAGGAAGTCCATGATGCAGGATTTAAGTACGAAAATGGACAGCATGTGGAATCCTCACATATGCTGCATTATCTTCTTGATAAAGGCATTTTTTTTATCATTTTTTCCCAATGTGTTTAAGAAATTGATTGGACGATATTTTGAATTATAATTGCCGTTTTCTTTCCCTTACTTGACAATTGGAATAATTCTGGCATTTTTCCAGACTCATGGAAATCTAATCCTCCTTAAACAACCGTTATACAGCGGTGTGATGAACAGCAGCATTAAGTTGATGACGTGCTAAATAAATGTCGGCCGTAACAAAACATTCGCCTGTCGTTTCGTTCTTGTCCATTTCCTTTAGAGCATCGTGAACTAATGTTGACGTTAAAAAGTTGTTATTATCTATGTTTATTGGTATCTTTGCTTCAGCTCTAACTGATCTGTGATATTCGTTGTAATCTCCTTCGTCATCGTCAGGTGCGAACATATTTATTATTAAGTTAATTGTGTCTACTATGTCTTTAGTTAGAATTTAGAAAGGTTTCCTTAAAGTTCTCATTGGACAGTTCATTCTGATTTCACCATTGGCTAATTTTTTATATAGCATTCCAAGGATTCGTGGCATTTGTGATGGTGCAATATTTTATATCTATGAATTCAGTTTTATTTTCCTCATGACAGCTTCGTATTCTCTTTTCTCATACAAATAGAGATTTGTCCTGTTTTCTCTCAATTAATTTTTCTGCTTGATTCGTTGAAATTTTTCTCTTGGAGCATTTGCTTTCCCTCTTATGGTAGTAAGTTCTGCGTCCACCAGGGAACTCTTTTATTTTATACATTTTTTACCAGCTTTTGGGCTTTGAAGGACTTGTTACATACTGAAATTATGCTAATTTGGTAGTTCATAACAATTTTATATATGTGGAGTTCAGATAACGAAAGAGCATACATTTCATGGTCTGCATTATAAGTTGTTGTAATTCTAAAATTGTGTTTAATTATATATATATATATATATATATATATATATATATATATATATATACTGTCAAACTTTACAAACTTTTCTCGCTTGTCAGGTGTTTTAGTCATGCTAGTTACATTTATGGATTCTGTAACTGCTTTTATTTATACAGAAAATAATACATTGGTGATATGAACAAATTTCTTGTTCACTGCAGCGAAATTCATTTTTGTGTTCTACTATTACATTGGCAACTTGTATTAATCATTTTCATAACAAAAAGGCACCGGGTACTGATAATGTCAACACAAAATTAATTAAAAAAGCATCATTTTCTCTGAAGATTCGTCTACTAGATTTTATAAATATATGTTGGAAATTTGGATATATACCCGAAGAATGGAAAATCGCCAAATTATACACCATATATGAAAAATGAAACAGAAAATATTGTTCTAATTATAGAGGAATAAGTATATTGAATAAGTGCTATAAAATTTATGCCAATATTTAAAAAAAACGCTTAAACATAATTATACAAAATATTATATTGGTTGTTCAAAGTGGATCCAGGAAGGGAAGATCTTATTACGACTGTATATTCACAATGACTCAATTTAAAAAAAAAAATGTAGAATTTAACATCCCAACATATATAGGATTTGTAGACTCTGAGAAAGCTTTCGATATGGCAAAGAGAAGTAAATTATGGGATATAATGAAAAATATAGGTATTTCACAACATTTTATTATGGCTATACAAAGTTTATATTATATACATAATAAAATTGTAATAGAAATGGGTTTTAAATAAAAACAACAAAACATGGCAATACTAAATCATTGTGTCAGACTAAGGGTATCACCTTCTCTTTTTAATTTATAGCCTATATAGACGAAGTTATGTTAAAGTGGCAGATTAATTTAAATAAACATTTTAAAATAAATAATAAAATGTTGGATACAATATTATTTGTTGTGATCAAGTAGTGATTTCCAGTTCAGAAGATGATCTACAAAGAGCTATTTTTAATTTGGAAAAAATAAGTGTCAATTACAATTTTAAAATTTCAAAGAATAAAACTACAATTTTAGCATTTAAAGGACATGATACCTTAAGAGCAAAAATAGTAATTGATAATAAAATTTTAGAGCAGGTGAACAGTTTTAAATATCTAGGTTTGAATTTATCATGTGTTAAAATTGAAGATATTAATGACAAAATAAACACATTTAATCTACTGTGTGGCACTGTTAAAAGAACCCTTAAAAACACAAGAAAATAAACAAAAATTAAATTTTATACAGTAATGGCTGTTTCTGTATTGATGTATGGATCAGAATGTTGGAACGATCACTAAAAGACAAGAAACAAAGATTGGAAGCAGCTGAGATGCGATTTTTAATAAATATAGCAGGATATAGGCCTACTCTGCTGGATAAGAAAAGAAATGAAGATATAAGAAAGGAACTAAATATTTTCAAACTTACAGACCGAATAATTAAATATAGGAACGACTGGAAAGAACATATTGATAGAGTACCAGAAAAAAGATTTCCAAAAGTATTGCTAAATTATAAACCACACGGAAGGAGAAATGTTGGACGTCCACACAGAAGACAGTCTGAACAATTTTAACAATTCTAGCTTTCATGAAACCGAAACGAGCCAACAGGCTGAATCCCTGGATGATGATGACCATTTCATTATTGGTAATTGTAAGAAATATATTACTAGAACCCCTGCTTGATTCAAATGTTGTGTATCACTGACCAATAATGATAGAAGTTTTATCTCATCTCATCACTCTTCCTGGCATTATTTCAAATAAGAATAAAAGTATTTCTATTGTTTTGGTATCAATAGTGCTGTTAATTGCTGTATAGCTTCAATGCTGTATAATGGACAGAAAATATAACTTTTTGGCGCTATAGTGCGTTTTGTCTTACTTACAGTAATGGCGATCATGATTGAAAGTTCAACTTTCTACATTTCGGGGTTGCCAACCTAAATAAATATACTGTAATAATATAACTGTAGTGTAAAATTACATATTACAAACACCCGTGTGGGAAGTAAAATCATTGCCCTCTATGTATACTACATACAACGTATATACAAAAAATATCCAGAAGGTAGTGTTAATATACTTTATATGAAATAAATCACTGCATTTTATATTAACTAAACTTTATTTGAAACAGTATAAAACAATAAATACGAACTTGCCGCCATTTTATCACTAATTGGTCTCACGATCTCCTGTTTATTTTATTACTAATTGGTCTCACGACCTCCTGCTGTTTCAACTATTAAGCATAACCCACACTGTTAACGTTAGTCAATTATTTATAATGAACGCAAATATTTCCAACAAAGATGTTATTGTTTTACCAATATTTATTATTTTGAAAACACCATCGCGCAAAAAATAATGTACAACGCACGTTTGTGAAGTGTTTTTACAGAATCTCGGAAATTAAAAAGCTCGCTATTGCTCGGTTTTAAACATGTTTTTCGATTTTGTCAAAACCACTTCCCAACTTCGCTTCGTAACATACTATTAATTAATTGTTAGTGCTTTTAAAAAATATATATAATTGTATTTAAGTTAAGCAAGACACTTATCCTAAAAGTTTTGTAACGATTTTAACAGATATTTTGTAGAGACGTCAATGTTTTATAATTTACTAACGGAAATATTATTTATCGCCTAATATTACGCCGGAGATTATGAAAAAATAAATACAAAGGCACTTGGATGGATTACACTGGGAGAATGACCATTAAGTTTATTCAAAGCCTTAAGCGATACTTGAGCTCTTTGTAGTGCCGCTAATTCTGAGCTGGTTGAGAACAAATTTTTATTAATTTTAGTGAACATTTTTATGTTAATGTCCAGGAGTTGCAACCCTCAATGGATAGCAATTAATTTTGATCTTAAAATAAGAAAACAGCATTAGAATGATAAATGGAAGTAGAAGTATACTTGAAATTTTAAATGGTTAAAGGGAAAATATAAAAACCAAATAATCCTTTTTGATATAATGAGTGTCGTTTGTAAAAGGAGAGAATTCATGTGGTATATTTCAATTCAAGCGAACAGTTGATGCAGCTTTGAAGTATCCTTAATTAACGTTTTAAGTTGTATTCAGTTAACTAATTCTATTCGTATATTTGTTGGTTCCATAGAGTATAAAAATTAAATTACCACGAAGATTCTCTAACTACGATCATTAAAAAAATGGAATATATTAAGAAGATAATTCCTTATTAATTGCCTATTATCATCGCTTGAATACGTGGCTTCCTGAATTATGCATTTTAAGTTGGATGATACAATTCCATCCATAGTAATTCTGCCCGAAGGCAAGTCCTTCACTGCAATCATAACATTTTCATGCTATGATTGCAATTTTACTGGGGAATTTGTACGTGTGGTAGCTTCCCGTTACTTTCCACACCGGTGAAGGATGATGATGATGATGGCCATATGATTTCGGGGACCGTTTAGGCCTTAACGTTTTCCTGACATTTGTCTTACAGGCGAGGAAAAACCCCGACAAAAACCTCACCCAGAAAAACTGCCCCGACCGGGGATCGAACCCGAGCCCGCTGCGTGACAAGGCAGCACGCTACCTCGAGACCACAGCGGCGGACGATGATACATTAGCATAGCAATATTCCATGGCACACAAATTTCTCACCTTACATTTTACAGGTATCCATCGCTACTCTCTACGAAAAACGTTGTTGCTCTCAGACATAGCAGGCTAGGAAACAATTCCGATCGAAATAGTGTCCTAGGTGCGGTTCCTTTCGGATTTTTTCCTCGCCAGTAAGATGACTATCAGGAAACTTTTAGGCACAAACAGTCTCCGAACTCCATCTGACTTTCATAATCATCCATATCATATTTGCCTTGTTATGTATTAATGTAAGAGTGTAGTAATTTTTCTTATTGTCTCAGAGGTGGAATTGAAACTATGTTAACCACTCATCCGGGAATGTCTTCCAAATCCTTATGTTGTCAAAAAATATGTATGTAATCCTGAATTAAAAACTCCTCTCCCTGTAGTACCGCATTGGTTATAAAAGTACATACAAACGGATAGGTTAAAACAAGGCAGATAACGAAAGAAATGTTTTAAATATGGTACAGCTCTTCAGTAAAAATAGTTTCAGTGCTAAATCATGAAATTTAATATAATTTCACCGAAGCTATATTTCACAGGAAGTTTATGACATGTTTTTGAAATTAGTATTTCTGGCTTGGTTACGATATTAAAACATAACATTTTACGGTAAGATGCATAAAAACCAGTAATTGTATTTATCCTAGCATTAAGTCACGATTTAAATAAAGATTTGTAAAAAGGACATACTAATGAGATTCCAGGAAATTAAGATTTTACTCATGCACAAATCTAAGTTTGTTCTTTTCTGCCATAGAGTTTAGCTGTCGTGTTTATATATAAGCAGAAAGTAAAATATTCTGGAAGTAGTAATTAAAGTTACGAGTATTTCAACTTTACACGAGTCGTGAAGTGTCCTTAACATTCTGTAGCATTATTGTGAAATTAATATTTGTACTGTATATATTTTTCTAACAAAGTTATTGGTATCAAGACTTACTCCCTATATTGACGACGCAATAGATGATGACGATGATCATCATCATCGTCCTTTCAAGTATTAGGCCCAGTGGCCCGTTACGGTCTCCCGTCACCTCCGAAAAGATCGACCCACAGATCTTCTGCCTCGAGGAATGCAGTGAAGAATTTGTTTTGGTATTCTGTGACGATCCATGCGCTGTATATGGGCTAGCCAATTGTTTCTATATTCTTGGAGGTATTCAGATATAGGTACGATGTTTAACTCTCTGGCTATTGTTGAATTTCTTTGGTGGTCTAGAAGGCTAGAACCCGGCAGTTCGGCGCAGAAAGGGCAGCGCCGGGGCTGGAATATGACGATCAGCCGGAGTTCTGATGGTCCAAGCTTCACTTCCATAACATATTATGGGTCTAGCGAGAATTTTATAGATTTTCATTCTTGTGTGTCTCTGCACTTTTGATGGTTTAAAAACTTGGTTGATAATTCTTGAAGCTTTATTATAGTTTTGTATTTTAAAGGATATATCACAATTCTCATTATAAGTTAGATTTTATCCTAAGTATTTAAATGAATTAACTTGCTCTAATATTGAATTATGAATACGAATTTTACTTCTTACTGGGAATTTCCCTTGAAAGGCCATAACTTTAGATTTTGTTGTTGATATTTCCATGTTAAATCGTTGGGCTATTATATTAAGATGATGAGTGGAATATTGTAATTCATCTTCATTATTGGCGAAAAGAGCCTGATCATCTGCATATAAGAGTGTGTCTAAAATTGTGTGACTTGAGAGAGGAATATTACCATGAACTGACAATCTCCAGTGTCTGATGATAGCATTAATCTATACATTAAATAGAAGTGGTGATAGAGGGCATCCTTGTCTGACTCCGCAATTTATATGTTTCCAATCTGACAATTCTGTTCCTATTTGTACTGCTATGATGCTATTTTTATACAGATTAAAAATTGTGAGGATCAGTTGATTTGGTGTTCCATCATCAGTTAAGATATCTAAAAGTTTTTGTCTGTCAACTCGATCAAATGCTTTGATAAAATCTGTAAACGCTATATGTAGTTCTTTATTGAATTCTTTGTGCTTTTCGATAAGAAGTTTTAAGGTGAAATAACCATCAGCACAGGATCTTCCCTTACGAAAACCATTTTGTTGTTCCCCTAATACGTTTTCATAGTGTGTTTGTAATTTAGAAGCCAGAATTTTTGTAAAAACTGTATATCCACTGTTGAGAAGGCTAATGCCTCGATAATTATTACAATCTTTGAGGTTACCTTTTTTAAAAATTGGTATGATAATGGCTTTCTGCCAAGATGAAGGTAGGTCTGCTCCCAAGATTATTTTGTTTAGTAAGTGCAGACATTTTTGTTTAAGATGATCATCAATGTGGATTTAGAAGAAATAGGTCTACAACAGATCATACTTTTTGTATAAGGCACATTTTAGAAAATACATTAGAATATAATGGAACGTGCTTAACCTATATGTGGACTTCAAAAAGGCATACTATTCAATTAAGAGGGAGAAGTTATATAGTATTCTGCTGGAGGTCGGAATTTCTAGAAAAACTAGTTATACTTATTCAAATGTGTCTAAATGGCACAAAGGGTATGATGCGTGTAGATAGTTTTCAAATCCACAATGGTTAAAGCAAGAGGATGCACTATCTCATCTACTATTAAATTTTTCACTAGAACATGCCATCAAATTTTTAGGACTAAAGAAGGCATAAACTCAATGGTGTTAATAAGTTAATGTATTAACAATGTATTATTAGGCGACACCGAGGAGATTTTAAAGGCCAACATGTAGGCTACATTATATTGAGTATCACTAAGAAATTGGGAAGTGAACACCAATAAAACTAAATATATGGTCACTCATAGAAAAATATTATATAATTGAAATGGACAGTTAATGAGAAATGAGGGAAATTTTGAACAAGTGGCTGAATTCAAATACCTAGGAACAATAGTTACAAACAAGAACGAGGTGCAGAAAATAATTGAGCTTAGGCTCAATTCCGGAAATGCATACTATTATGCAATATAGGAACTCTTGTCTCAACATCTCTCAAAATATTGAATGAAAAATATATGAATCTGTTATTCTCCTAATTATGCGAAACATGGATTCTTAGTTTAAGGGAGAAGAGAATATTACGAGTTTTTGAGAATAAAGTTCTTAGGAAATTTTTTGGACCAAAGATAGATGAGCTAACAGGCGACTGGAGAAGACTGCATAACAATGAGCTACGTGATCTAAATGGGAAAACAGATATAATAAGAAGAGTTAAGCCTCGTTGCATGCTATGGGCACGAATGGGGAATGAAAGAGGTAATTATAACTCCTTGTAGGGAAACCAATGTGAAAGCCCAAGAATGAGTTGGGACAATAATATTAACCATGATTTGAGGGAGTAGAAATAACAGAAAGAGCTCAAGCAGGAGTAGCAATATTAGTAAGCACAAAATTAAGGAAAACAATAACTGCATAAGAATAGATAAATCAGAGAATAATGAAAATAAGATGCAAAATACCAAAAGTAAATCTTACTGTAATAGGAATCTATGCACCAGAGGAAGGCAGAATACAAGAAACAACAGAATTTTATCAACAACTACAAAATATAATAGCTCAAACAAACAAAAACGATTACTTAATCATAACAGGAGATGCAAATGCACGTATAGGGAAAACACCAATTACAAATGCAACGGGAAACAATGGAGAAGAAACGCTAAATTATAATGGGAAAACGTTATTCAATTTCGCATGCTTCAACCAATTGAGAATAACGAACAATTACTTCAGACATAAGGAAATACATAAATATACGAGAAGTGAGAGAAAATCATGCTCTATAATAGATTACACTGGGGAACAGTGATTTTGGTGCCTTAATGTTTTCACCTATTTATGGGTATATTTGGGTCACTGATTCCAAAGATGATTTCAGTTTCGTCCTATCAGCTCTAGTTTTTGAGATAGAGTTTATTCAAATTATATACCAGTTCAAAAATACTGGTCCACATATACAACTATATTACTCGCATACAATTAAATACAAAAGAACAAATACTTTCTTTTTCATGAAACAACTGTATCTATATAACTACCATAATTTATTTACACATTAGTCTCGTTAGAATCATTAATTTTCCTCCATCAGGTCGCAGAATCCCCGTTTCTGTGATTTCCTCCGATGCAATGATCTTGGACATTCTCGGTGGATGCTCCAACAGTAGTCCGCCATCATATGTATATCCCACCGTCCACGATACCTTTCTTCCATTGTACTTAATTCCTGGTGAAAACGCTCACCCTGTTCCTCACTTACATCTCCAAGATTGTCTGGAAATCGATCTAAATGACTGTGTAGGTAGTGTAATTTGATGCTCATGTTACAACCTAGTGCACAAAAAGCAGTGAGCATATTCTCCACTAGTTCATCACTATTAGGAGACTTATAGTTTCCAAGGAAATTCTTCACTACCATACAGAACGAAGACCATGCGGCTGCTTCAGTATCATTCATTGAGTCTTGAAATTGATGGTCATTAATAAGTTGGCGGATTTGTGGTCCATCCAATATACCTGCTTTTATTTTTTCCTTACTCAGTGCAGGAAATTTTGTACATATGTAGCCAAAACATGTTCCATCTCTATTCAACGGCCTTGATGAACTGTTTCATTAAACCAAGTTTAATATGCAGTGGTGGCAAGATGATGTTGTTTCTGTCAACCAAAGGTTCTGCAACGATGTTTTTTTCTCCAACGGTCATGCTTTCTCTAAGAGGCCAATGCCTTCTCACCCAATGTTGATCTTTGGCTCTAGAGTCCCATAAACATATAAAGCATGGGTATTTGGTGTACCCACCTTGTTGTCCTAGAAGAAAATTCACCATCTTGAGATCGACACACATTACCCATTGGTGATCACGGTAAGAGATCTTTCTCTAGCACTGTAGCTATTGTATGTTGATTTTCACGCATAGAAACTGAGTGACCAATTGGGATTGACCTGTATATGTTCCCATTATGCAAAAGAACACATTTTAGGCTGCGTTTGGAGCTATCTATAAATAACCGCCATTCACTTGGTGTGTATTTTCTTACACCCAGCTTCATTAACAGTCCTTCAACATTCATACAAAAAACAAATTGATTTTCTACTGTGAAGAATGGCAGGAAGTCTGTTTCTCTTTTGCGATAGACTGTGACCTTTGTTCCCGGTAACAGACATTGTTTCTCTGCCAGCCTGGAAGCTAACAACTCAGATGACTTCTTTGGAAGACTTAGATCCCTTATGAGGTCGTTCAGTTCCGCTTGACTAAAACCGGATGAAACTGATGAAGGTCCTGGGAAATCGCTGTCATTTCCCTCAGAATAGCTTTCAGTTGAATCATCCTCTTCTTCTGGTGACTCTGGAAGACTGGTAAAAATTGGAACAGGTATCTCCTCTGAATGTGGAACAGGGCGTCTTGCGGAGCGTAGATTGGGATATACCCATCTATTCCGGTTTTTGCTATTGATGCCCTTTACATTGACTGAACAAAAATAGCAGTCATCACTATGGTTAATTTGTTCTCGCCAGATCATTGGTTCCCCAAATTTCAAGCATTTCCGTTTCCCATTTGTCCATTGTCGTAGATGCTCTGTGCACGTTTTACATACAATGTGAGGTGCCCAAGGCTTATCTTGATCTCCCAGTTGTACTTTGAAATAGGCCAAATAAGCTCTTCTTACAAAGTCAGTTATAGGTTTTCTTTGTTGAGTGAATGTGTACTCCCCACAGATGAAACAAAACACATCAGGATTATTCACACATTTTCTTCGTGTTGAAGCCATGTCAGTCTAGAAAAAGGATAAACAATTGTTAAATTAGTAAAATTACATATGCAAACGGCAACAACAACATGAATATAACTTGGATTAAATCAATTAGTATTATGCAAACAATCGATTTACAATGGTGGTACATAAGAGCAGTATCATCAATATCTTGCAAACTAGAGCTGCTGCAACAAAATGGATGACATTTTTGGAATCAGCAGTGCCGAAATACCCAGAATCAGGTGAAAAATTTCAGGCACCAAGAAAAAAATATTTTTTTGTTCCCCAGTGTTATATTATGGTTAATCAAAACATGTAAAAATCTAGTCAGAGACACAAGAGTCTTCAGAGGAAGCGATATCCATAGTGACCATTACCTATTGATTAGTAAAATAGATATACAAAATAAATGGTATAGAAATTGGAATAAAGAATTAAAGAAGAAGGAAGAAAACAAACAAGAATTTTATAAAATGACTGTTAGAAGACGAATCGATACAAGATTTATACAAAAGAAGGCTAGAAGATTATACAAATGCGGAAGAGTCAAAAAAAGGAGATTGAAGAAGAATGGAATGGTATAAAGTAACTTATACATAAAACAATAAGTATTAGGAACAAAGAAAGTAGGAGGAAGAAACAAAGGACTAAAAAAATGGGTTTCAGGAATCCAGAAATTGGTAAGAGATAAAAGGGAGGCCTACTTAAAATACTTAAACAACAAGAATGACCAAAACAGAATAGAATATAATAGAACAAGAGCATTAGTAAAAGAATATACCAGAAAATTAAATAGAGAACATTGGGAAAGATACATAGCAGAAATGAAAGACAATTTACACGGAAGACAAGACAAAGTATATAAATTTATAAGAATCCTTAATTCTGAAGTAAAAGACAAAACAAATCTGCTAACTATACAAGATATAGAATTAGAAAAATAATATAAAGAACTGTGGACGGACAAACAAAATAACGAAGAAATAACACTCATAGAAAAAAACGAACAATGTGAAGAAGTAGATGAATTAGAGATGCAAGAAATGATAGAAATATTAAAGATAGGCCCTATATAAAAATAATAAAGCATGCGGAATAGACAGTATAAACGTAGAATTGATAAAAAATGCCCCAAAGAATTTTCAAGGAAGGTTATTAAAATTCTATAACAAGTACTGGAAACAAAATACAATACCAGAAGAATGGAAAATTGGAAAAATAATTTCAATATTTAAAAAAAGGCGATAAACAAAGCCAGAAAACTATAGAGCCATAAGCTTACTATGTGCAGCTTGAGAAATATATGCAAAAATGATCAACCAAAGATTAACAACTATAGTAGACGCAATAATATCAGAAGAGCAGACAGGATTTAGGAAAGGAAGAAGCCGCACAGACAACGTATTCACTTTAAAACAAATAATAGAGAAGCGAAGAGAATACAACTTAGAGACGCACATCCACTTTATAGATTATAAGAAGGCCTTTGATAAAGTATCTAGACCAAAATTATGGAACATATTAAGTGAAAAAGGAATTCCACTACACTTGATAGCAGTAATTAAGAAAATGTATGAGAAAACAAAAATAAAAATAAATCAATGGGAACCAATGCATATAACAGGAGGAGTTAGACAAGGTTATTCACTATCAACCACTCTTTTTAACATTTATTTCGACGACATAATAAGATTGTGGAGGCAAATGACGATTGGGAGAATTAACTTAGGGAATATAGTAATAAAAGCAGTAGCCATTGCAGATGATCAGGTTTCAATAGCAAAAACAAAGGACGAACTACAAAGAATGCTATATAAACTAAATGAAATATCAAAAAGATACAACATGGAAATAACCTCACAAAAATAAAAAAAAACAATGGCCTTCAAGGGTGCTCATCCAGTTCGGACAAAGATAATATTAGAAAATAAACCAATAGAACAAGTAGTAACATATAACTTCCTAAGTTGCGAAATTTCATACACAGCGGAAAAAGATATAAATAACAAACTAAATAAGTTTAATTATATAACAGGAACACTAAAAAGAACTTTGTAAAATAAAGCCAGGAAAGACTCTATAATGAAATTATATAAGACAATGGCAGTGCCTATTATTACTTATGGATCCGAAACATAGACATTGACAACAATCTGCCGGAATACAAGCTGCTGAAATGAGGTTCCTCAGACCAATAGCGGGATATCAAAGAACAGACAAACAACATAACACAGTAATAAGACAACAACTAAACGTGGAGGAATTCAACACAACAGTAGAGAAATACAGAACAAATTGGAAAGAGCACTTGGCAGGGATGACTGAGAATAGAATACAAAAAGCAGCATACAACTATTCACCACGAGGAAGAAGAAGTTTGGGAAGACCAAGGAAAATATGGAAAGAGCAGCAATTTGGAGCCGGAACAGGCTAGAAGTAAGCCTAAACCGCGAAGAAGAAGATTTGAGGGAAACAGATTATACAGGAGACGATTGGAACACATTAGCTCAGGGTAGGGATGTATGGAGAGCTTATGTCCGCGCGTCCTTGGACCTATGGTTTAGATAGTGACAGTGAGTTATTTATTACGTACACCACTACTATTTTAATAAGATTTTTCCTATTTTATGACGGTTAGTATACTTTGCATTTTTTAATCTAATTTATATACCTCGTATTTGTATATCATAGGTCTACATAATGAAGGTAGAGTTATCAAATTAAAGGTCTTAGAAGGCTCTTGGGGTAATAGGAGGTTGTCTTTTTAGACAATCGGCAAGAGTTATCAACCGGGTTGACAACTCTGGTGACAGCCGCCTTGACCTTCCAGAACTCATGTCTGGTACTCATATCGCTCTGAGCCTATGGTGATCCCAGAGTTGTGGTACCTCCAGAAGTCATACATTTGTTTAAAATTCTGAACCCATCAAGATTCGAGTCCGCGAACTTCAGGCTTGTAGTATACTGCCTTAACTAACTACGCTACAGAATGCCCCTTATGGTACGTAGTAGAAATTAAAAGTTTATAGTATTTTCTTCACCCGATAATGTCAAGCTCGATCAAATTCATTTCATTTACTGCGTTTGAAAGGTATATTAATCGTTTAAACGTTGGTAGATATTGCAAAGTTTCATATTTCTTGAGGCGTATTTATCAAAACTTATTCGAGTTTCTAAATCGAATCAAATTACTCAAAAGTTCGTGAACTTTGTTTAACTCTGATCATTATTCAAACCAGTGAATATTTTTACCATCTGGGATATTTCATCCATTTCGCCTGGAAAAGTATAACTTATATTGTGACTGCAACTGATAAATATCTAAACAGAACGTGGAGAGACACGACGTCATTAATCTTCTCGAGATGTTCATCAATAGATGAAGATAGTGTCTAGGGAACGTCGGCGTGTGGCACCATGAGGTAATTAATAAAACCATTATAACTGGCGGTGACTGCCACACAGAAGCGGAACTAATTAACACTTGTTGGTGTGAAACAGTTGATCTATCAGAGCCCCTTGATACTACTGTCAACATAGCGGATCATGACTATCAAAAACGTCATTTGTTTTACGGAACATACAAGACAAAAGAGTTTCTGGATCACATTAATTATTTAGTTGATTGATTTTTATTATTTATTTATTTTACCTGATGGAGTTAAGACCGTAAGGTCTTCTCTTCCATTTCGCCAGGGTTATATTATGCATATAATAACAATTACGAATTATCTACATGATGATTAATAGTACATAACAGGCATAGGCTAAGTAATATAGAGCAGACAAAGAAAGATTAATAATAATAATAATAATAATAACCTATAATACGAATAAGTAATTGGTTTGGTAAAGAAAGTGTGAAATATTAATGAATAATAAAAGTATACATGAAACACGCTTATATATTATATTATGTAAGGAAATATTTAGTGAACTTTTTTAAAACCGTTTTTGAGTCGGGCACTTCTTGATATACGAGGGGAGGAAATTCCACCGTCGAGTGGAAACAAGAAAGGTTGATGCATTGTGAGATGTTCGATATAGAGAAGGAGCTAGAGTTAAATTTTCTCTCGATCGTGTGTTTATGTTATAGTAGGAAGGTAGTGAATGAAATCGAGTTGAAATATAAAGGGACGATACGTGACAAAGTGTTGTATAAGAAGCAGAGGCAATATATCTTTCCCTGTCTTTCATCTGAGCCAAAACAACATTTAAAATGCAGTAGTTATGTGATATGATTTAGGATGTTGCATATATAACGTGCATATGTATTATGAACTTGTTGCAGTCTTTGTCCGAATGTGATACTCATGTCAGTAAGTCACAATAATAGAAATACGGCATATTCAAAATTGAGACAAGAACTGTTGTCAATGAAGAAGGAAGAACATTTTTCGAACGTTTTAGCGAATGAAATATTTAAATACTCAGGAAATAAACACAAAGAATATTACAAAATAACAAATATAGAGATAATTCTGACATTTTGTGCTAATATTTTTAATCTGTTTTTTAATACATCGCCAAAAAATAATTTATTTGTAAAGTGTCCAATCCAATACTGTATCAATAGACATGGGAATATGTAGGCATATTATTACTGGCTCCCTGTCTTTAACAAACAACGCCGATATATGAATTACTAATTTAATATTTTTTTGTTCTTACAAATAGCCTATATTAGAATATACTCGTAATTTGCACATTAATCGTAGATAGCTGAAGTTAATATATATATATTAAAGTTTGGAGGTGACTGCCACCATCCCATTTACTGCAGCTGTCACCCACTGGATGATCTAGGCAGTTGAATTCCTTAGTGGCTATCAGTATGGGGTTGCGGCTCATGTAACCCTAGCCTTGGGTCGTAAGATGGTTTCTCTCTCAGATTACGTCTGGATTCATGATAGTGGTTCGCTAATATTTGACCTATGGAACATAGGTTAAATATTTTGTGCATGGATAGGAACTTCTCCATAGTCGATAAACCAGCCACTAAGGGCTGAATACCCTGGAGAAATTCCTCTACATGTGTACTTGACTGTACCGCTGGCATAGTGTGGTCTTCAACATTGCTGTTTACCCTGCAGCGGGCACAATATATGCGTCTGCTGACAAACGTTGAGCCATGTTTGCGAACTGTGATTTTGCAGTAAAATTCTCTCCGTTTATATAGGCAAGTTGAAATTGGGGAACTTTGCCAAGGTTGCCTCGCGAACGGCCTTTTTCACGACAACAAAAGGTCCCCAAATAGTGATAAAAATTGAAAATCATGGAATATCCTTGTGAAATCAAAGGTTAAATTTAGGGAAAAATCTGCAAAGCGCATATTAATTAAAAATGGACCTTTAAAACCAACAAAATATAACGTTGAAGCGGAGAAGCATCTATTAGCAATAGGTTTAACCTTCCTCCTTGAAACTAATTTCATCTCAATCATTAGGCCTATATGAATAACCTCCCAATCATTTTCATTATGGAGCGAGACTCTGAAGCACCCACATTATTTTGGCTTCCTTTAGAACCCTCTTATCCCTGGCAACCAGCCACCATCCTTTAATTCCCAACTTCATCACATCCCCTATTTATTTCATACAACAATTCAAATACATAAATTACATTACATAATTTTTACTATCTATAACGTGAACAGAAATCGTCCACGTCTCAAGTTTTACCTTTTGTTTGTGAGCTCGAAGTCTTCCAATTCGTTGTCACGTGGTGTGATAATTCAAGTAAATTATTTTATTGTGCAGAATGTATCTTGCGGTGCTAGTCAAGTTTTATAATGCTGGGAATAACAAGGATTGTTCAAATATTCAAATTAAGTTTTCTCAATTAGTTTGTTTTTATTACATTCTTTGCTTTTTCCTTCATATCTCCATGTTCAGCAATACACACGAAATACTTCGTTATACAAAAAGATAAATATTCAAATTAGGTGGTATTTATCAAAATAACATTTTTTTAGCTCAAAGGTAAGATCGAGCCCAATACTTTCCGAGTTTTATTATTGCGTAAACCAAGCGTTGGAAGTAATGTCTAAATATACTACTTAGTGACCTGGAAGAGACATTCTGTACAGTAAATACTTTTTTGTAATTTCAAATCTAATTTATGTCAATTTGACGAACATGGTACAGAGAGAGAGTTCTGGAATCCTTATAGAAATGGATAAATTAGATTAATTTATTTACTTGTAAAGTCAACCCCTCTACACGGATAATATAACAATAATTAAAACTCATAATTAAAGGCTAATACAATATGCATAAATAATAACTATTCAATTCCAATAACTCAGTTTAACTTCTCACCTCATAGGCACTCTTTACATGCCACGCGTCACCTGAGCCTTACATTAACATGACCTCTCGGGAGAGGGAATTTGAACTCTGGATCACACATTTCTTCGAATACACAAGGACATGGAAATCCTCCTTGAATGTATGATCAACTAAACGTCGGTGCCTCCTCCGAGACAACAGAACATTAAGACGAAACACACTAGTCACACACATTCATACTAAATATGGTGAATATGATAATGATAGCCAGATGAAGTTTGGGGAGTGTTTGGGCATTAAGGTTTCCTGAAATTTGTCGTACAGCTGAGAAAAAAAACCGGAAAACCCATCACCCAGAAAACCTGTCCACATCGAAAATCGAACCCTGGCCGGGTCCATACGAGACAGCGACACTACCCTAAAACCGCAACGATGGACAAATAATAACTACAAAAAATTGTGTTATTATAACTATTAACAGATTATGTTTAATTTACTTATCATAAAATAATTCAAAGCCGAGGAGTTGCCTAAAGCATACTTATATTCTGGAAGTCTCGGGCTCGAACCTCCGGTGCTGACCAACCTGAAGTTGTTTCCCTGTTGTCCAGGCTCATAAGGGTAAAGTAAAGTAAAGTAATCCCACAACAGGCCTCGGGAGGCCCTTGGGGTAGTAGGAGGTTGAGGCTCCCACTTTTTCTAGACAATCGGCACTTAATGCCAGCCGGGTTGTCAGCCCTGCGTACGGCCGCCTTTACCCCAGAACAAGCGTCCGGTACTCATTTTCGTTAGAGGCTGAGTCGACCCCAGGGCCATAGTGCCGCCAGAAAGTTTTGGTCAGTTTAAAAATCCTGACGGCACCGGGACTTGAACCCTCGACCTTCCAACTTGTAGCGCAGTGCCTTAACCACTACGCTACGGCGTGCCCCCCAGGCTCATAAGGGCAAATGTTAAATTGGAATTTGATTAACAAGATTAATCTAATCATATCGTGCTATAAGTAAAGTGTTACACCTGCCGGAAAGGTCAAAGATGATAAGTCAAACGAAACAAGTAACTCTGTCGAAGGAGTGACGAGTTTTCACCGTAAAAATTCAACCGTCAAGTAACGAAGACAATGTTTCCACTGGGGTAAAATAGTTCCCATTCGGATCTCCAGGAGGAAACTACTTCAGGGAATCCACGGCAAAGGCTTAAATTTTACTTCGTATTACAGGATTCTTGTCATCCAAACTTGTCTGAAAAATTTAAAGTGAAACTATACAATTAACTGTTATCCTACCAGTTATATGGATGCGAAATATGAATTATTACTTTAAGGAAGGAGAAAATAGTACGAGTATTCAAATAGGAATCCTTAGGACATGTTTTGGACCAAAGCAAGAAGATCAGGTAGTTGAACGGAGAAGACTACGTAACGGTGAGTTATATTGTCTTAATGGGAAACCAGATATAATAAGAACAGTTAAGTATCGCAGATTGCGATGGGTAGGATACGTAGCACGAAGGGGGAATGCTAGAATTGTATGGAAACTCATTGTACGAAAATCAGAGGGAAAGCGCCCTGTAGGTGGGTCAAGACTTAGCTGGGAGAATAAGGTTAGCCGTGATACATATAGATAATTGGAAAAATAAAATAATTAAAAATAGGGATTTATGGAGACGTTATATCCACGCGTTCATGAATCTACGAGTTCCCTAGTACCGGTTAACCATTAAGAACGTTAATACGATATGACCTTAGATGTTAAAGCGTCTGTAAATAATCATAATAAAATAAAAACACTTAAAATGAGTAAAAATACGAATATGCAGATAACAAAAATAAACTAACAAAGAAAATAATACATGAATAAAAATTCAAAATTTTTAAAAACATAAAATATGTCGTGGAAAATGGTTCTATTAATGAAATGTATTAGACATTATCCGTAAAACCCAAATCACCAAAACCAAAATATTAAAATAGTCAACGCGATTCGATAGCGAAGCTATCATTATCAAGAATAGTTATTGATAATGATAGTCTCGCTATCGAAACGTGTTGACTATTATTATCATTTGGTATGGTGATTTGGGTTTTACTGATAATGTATAATATATTTTTTGCACTATCGTGTGTTCTGTCGTAGTTGCAACAATCGTAGTCATGATTGAAAGTTCAATTTCATAAATTTCGGGGTTGCCAACTATTAATAACTTAATAAATGCACTGTAATATTAAAATTTACCTGTCTGTGATTCCCTAGTAAAGCTGCAAAGCATAGCATGAAAATGTTATTAATTAAATATGGATTTTCATCAAGTAAACACCAACTCAATTGATTATGAAAATGTTACGTTTGCAGTGAAAGATCTGCCCTAGGGCAGAATTACTAGATAAGATAGATACCATGCATATACAAAAATATATTCAAAAGGTAGTGTTAATATATATTATTCCAAACAAATCACTGCATTTTAAATGAACTGAAATTAATTTGAAACAATATTGAAAGTTGACTTAAAATACTTTTTAGCATTATGTCAAATACTCTGCTTTTTGAGGAAGCTAACTGGTGCAACACAATCTGCATTATAGAAACCTTCTTTTAAATTGATCATCGTTTTCAGCATTGAATATTCTGACCACAAACTCGCTGGAGACTTCAATGTTTCACTCCTCAGCACGAAATAAGTAACCATCCTTTTTTCACTTACAGTACAATTCTTCTCCTACATTCACTTTCTGAATGAAATGTATGTTTTTTCTTATCTTGATTTAGATTTCTCTGGCACTAAAGAAGCACACCCAACTTCCCACGCTTCTTCAATTGCATCATTTTGATTACCAGTATTCATGCTTGCCGCAATTTTATAACTGATTGGTGTCACGGCCTGCTGCAGTCTCAACTGAATTATTTTCAGCATTTAGCCTATACACATTGGTCAGTAAATAATGAACGCAAATATTTCCAATAAATATGCTATTAATTTACTATTATTATTTTGAAAACACCATCGTGCAAAAAATAATGTACATAACACACGATTGTGAAGTGTTCTACAGAATATCGGAAATGAAAACCTCGCTATCGGTCGTTCTTAATCATTTACTCACTTCTGTAAAAACCATTTCCCAACCTCGCATGTAATATATCATCATCACCAAGAAGATCTGTTTAATAATATAACATCAGAAATAATGAGGTCAAGAATGTGATTGATCTGACACGGAAATGAGCTTTAGTAGAATTCCTAGATCGAATGTTAATTTTGTAGGTACTGATCTTGACTTTCAGTTAGGATGGACACCCCGTATCAGGAAACTGAATAAAAGTTTTTTCGTGTTGAGAGTCCTTACATAGAAAAACTATTAACAGTTAACATGTTATTATAGTCATATTTGCAGTCATTTGATTTATGGAATTTTGTTGTGGGGCAACCAGGATTATTTGTTTTATTGAAAAGAGATGTTACAATAATTAGTGGAAATGATATCTGAACTCGTTAACTACGTTTTATTACATGAATGCATTTTAACTCCTGACCTTTATAGGTTATGTTATGTAACACACACCACACTGACCTTACAGTGGCACGACCTGTCGGGAGAGGGATTTTATACTATGGATCACACACTTTTTTTTTTTTTAGCGCTGAAGGACATGGAGCGAAACTACTTTTTATAAAATTTGGAATTCTTACTCTGGCAATAATACTACTAAACATTTGGTTACTATATGTGAAAAATAATTTTCACGTGTATGCATGCTGCAGATATCTCAACTATCGAACGAGGAATAATAACAATATATATATTAAAAATTTTATAAATATAGTATAACTCAAAACAGTGAAGTGCCGGTATCTGTGAACATATTCAATAGTCTTTCAGATGGTATAAATAATCTTTCTGTTTCTTCTTTTTCTTCGTCAAGGTTTAGGCTTTTGATAGCCTGTTCCGGCTCCAAATGGCTTCTCTTTCCATATTTTCTTTGGCCTTCCCAAACTTCTTCTTCTTGGTGAATAGTTGTATGTTGCTTTTAGTATTCTGTTCTCGCTCATCCTATCTTCCTGTTTCAAATTTTAAAAGAACAATCAAATCAGCATTAGATTTAAACCCCCATTACAGCGTCCATGATAGACTGGTTGAGCCCGGCAGGTCGTGCCACTCTAAGGCCCAGGTGGCGTGTGGCATGTTAAAGTACTTATAAGGTGAGAGGTTAAACTAAGTTAATTGAATGGAATAGACTGGTTGAGACAACACAATTAATATATTAATGAACGTTGACATACATTCTAGTATGTCTTTGGCAATAAAAGACTGTCTATATATATGATTAAATATCCATGTTATATGCACTTATTTTCAACAATTTACGTAGATATTAAAACTAACTATATCATATAAATATATTATTTTGATTTACAGAGGTGGCATGCACTCTTCAGTAGACGAAAAAGATAATTAATAAAATACATATATTTACAAGCTTAGTATAGAGCACCCGTTGTTGGAAATATGAGTTACTTCCAAAATATATTTTCTCGTTCACTCATACATCACAGTTCTGTGCTTGTACGGAGTTTGATTAATGATCTGTATAGCAGGATATCGTGACTGTGGAATTACTATTCACTTGAAAAATGGATGTTTCTAACATTACTCAATCCACGCGAGCTTCCCATTCATGTGGTTCGCCAAAACACACAGAATTAATATACCAAGATATACTACATATTAGCTTCTACATTTACACATTTTTTTTAACCTCTTCAGTTATGGAGAGGAATTATGACAACATTTTACATTGAAGTTTAATGGATATAACATTACAGTGATATTTTTCCGAAACCAGATGTAATAAGAATAGTTAAGTCACATAGACCCGATGAGCAGAATATTTGGCACCAATGACAAATGAAACAGGGGTATGGGAACTTCGTGTAGAAAAATCAGAGGAAAAGCGGCCAGTAGGTAGGGAAAACCAAGGTGGGAGAATAATATTAACCATGATTTGAGGGAAGGAATGTTTGAACATATTAACTCAGAATAGGTACGTGTGTATATATATACCGGCCCGGCGAAATTCGTATCGCCTTTAACAATTTTTACGTTAATTTTTCCGTATGGTTTTGTTAATTGAGATGAATTTATGTTGTCTGCATTCTCAGGATCATCCATAAGTGTATCATAAGGATTATATACATTTATTGATGGAATATTTTGAGGAGGCTTGCTTATTTCATTATACTTTCGTTTTTTCTACGAACTTGTTGGCAGTTTGGATTCTCATCATCATCATCAAGAAGTCTCTGTATAGTAATACCATATTGTGATATATTATAGTCATCTTGTTTTTCATTTAATTGAAGCATGGAGATTGTTTCCGTAATATTAGGCATAATATTATAACTAACAGACTTACTTACAGTTCTGTTATTCCGTTCCTTAGGACTTTAATATGTTTTTAAATTGACATTCTTCTTAACTGTAAGATTTATGTCACATAGGCCTATACCAATTTGCGGAAATTAACTTGATATCTTATCATTCGTAGTCTCTAGAACTGATTCGCCATATTGTTCAATGTCCCTTCTCGTTCCAGTTAAATTTAAATTAAGTTGCTCTCTTTCAGCCAGATTACTTAAAACTAATACTTAGGCATGAAATTAATATTATTATCAATATATTGAAAATAAAATAAACACCGAACACACTTAAATTACGAAATAATCAATATTTGTAATTCAATAGAAATTCGCGGTTGCAACATAAAACACAGCCACCTGGATCTCTTTGTTAAATAATAAACTAATTCTCTTATACCGTCATGTGTTAGAATCGTATGGAACACAGAGATAATTATAACTCTTTGTTAAATAATAAACAAATAATTTGCAATAAAAATAATGCGACTATAAATTTAGTTATAAACAACCGTAGGTCTCAAGTTGGATCAAACAGCACACAGTGTGCAAATTTTATTAAAATCGGTTCAGTAGTTTAGGATTCCATCGCGGACAAACAACGTGACACGTAATTTTTATATATTAAGATATATATATATATATATATGTTATAATTAAATTTTTGACATTGAGCAATGCAAGCTTAATACGACATGATAAGAGATAAATATCATGTAATATTAAGCTTGCATTGCTCAATGTCAAAAATTTCTTCTTCCTTGCAAGTATTAGGCCAAGGCCTGTTACGATCCTGTAGAAAATTTTCCCTCCAGCGTTTCATAGGACGGCCCAGTGACAAAAATTTAATTATAACATCTATAAAGCGTCACTGCAATAAAGTAAAAATATTCTCTTTAATTTGCTTACTTATTATAGTAGCTACTAGGTGGCAGTGGAGACCCAGTTCCCACTACATCTGGTAATAATAGAGAATATGTATAAAATAAATAAATGCTTGTTCTGGATTCGCCTGATAGAGTAAGTGGTAGCGCACTGAGAAATCAAGTCAGAGGTCCGGGTTCGAATCCCGCCCAGGCATTTATTTTTCTTATCATGTCATATATATATATATATATATATATGACCATCTAATTACAGAGGCATTACCCTCCTAAATAGTGGATATAAAATCTATGCTAGAATAATAGCAAAACGAATAGAACGAATTACTGAAGTAACACTAGCAGAAGAACAAAACGGGTTCCGAAAAGGAAGATCTTGTACCGATGGAGTATTTGCCCTGAATCAGATAATAAACAAAAGACAAGAAAAAAACCTGGAAACGCATTTGTTATTTATAGACTTAGATAAAGCATCTGATCGGGTAAACAGGGAAATATTGTGGAATATCCTAAAAGAAAAAGGCCTCCCTATTCAGATTATAGAAACTGTTAAGAGCTTGTACTATGGAACAAATATTTGTATTGGCCCTCAGTTGACAAAAAATAAGACTTTTTTTCAAATAAACCAAGGAGTACGACAAGGGTGTTCACTCTCACCTATATTATTTAATATTTATATGGACGATATCCTAAAAGAATGGAAGAAGGTTTTAACTAATGAAGGAATATTAATTGACAATAAAGATAAAATAAATGCTTTATTATTCGCTGACGATGTTGTACTTTTAGCAGAATCTGAAAATGAGCTCCAAATGTTAGCATATAAATTTAAATTAATAGCCAATAGATATAATTGTAAAATATAAATAAATAAGTCAAAAGTAATGGCATTTATTGGTAAATATGGAATTAGATCAAACATTGTACTGGATAACAAAATAATAGAACAAGTATCACATTTCCAATATTTAGGATGTGATATAACTTATAAAGAAAATGAAGATATAGAAAATAAAGTAAATAAATTTCAGGCTATTTGTGGAACCATAAAAAGAACCTTAGGTCGGAAAACAAGGAAAGATACGAAACTTAAATTATATAAAACAATGGCTGTTCCTTTGTTGTTGTATGGAAGTGAAAATTGGATAATGAAATCAAGGGATAAAAGCAGGATACAGACTGCGGAAATGCTGTTTTTACGTAATGTGAAAGGATGCACAAGAGCGGATAGAATAACGAATGAAACTATATGAGAAGAATTAAATATATATAAAATTGAAGATAAAATCAGCGAAAATAATAAGAAATGGACAAAACACTTACTGAGAATGAACAACGAAAGAATACCAAAAAGAACCTTCCTGTATAATCCCAGAGGAACAAGAGATGTTGGCCGACCACGTAGAAGATGGACTCCACTTTTAACTTCGCCGGAACAGGCTGCATAGCCTAAACCTTGTAGTAGAAGAAGAAGATATATATATATATATAGAGCCTATATCCACACGGTCATCAACTTCCAGATTTAACAGTGAGAGTGAGTTATATATATGTTTGAGTGTAAATGAATACTAATTTCGAACATAAATTGTTCCTTCGTTCGAAATTAGAAGATCTCTATGTGAACCCAAAACTCATTTGTAGAGTTAATAGCCTACAATGTTATTGCCAGAAGAGTTATCAAAGTACACAATTATTTCCCCCTTTTTTTTAATACAAATTGTGCGTCAAATCCGATGGAGGTCGAGTATTTATCATTTATGATACTGTGGATTTTTATTAACCTCTTATAATTTATACAGATCTTAGTAAAAATAAATGAAAATTTGAGGATGAAAATCTGTTTTATAACATCATAATATAACCAATCACAGCGACCTTACTCCATTTACAGAGTAACCAAAACTAAACTTCTCATGTGCTATGTTCGATAAAAAGTGACTAAATAAAGACTTTAATAGAATATTTTTGGTAAATGAAAATAATCTGTAGCTAACATACCTAGAATATATAATAAACATCCATCGTATTACTGATTATCAATAAAACCCTAATCACCAAATTGAAATATTAAAATAGTCAACGGGTTTCGATAGCGAGGCATTCATTATCAAGACTAGTTATCCATTGAATAACTAGTTTAATTAAATCCAGTAACTAGCCTTGATAATGATAGCCTCGCTATCGAAACCCGTTGACTATTTCAATATTTTAGTTATGTGATTTGAGTTTTACTGATAACGTGTAATAAAATTTTATTATCACCAAAACCATTCTATTTATCAATATACTAAACATCCACCATTCTATTTATCAATATACTAAACATCCACCATTCTATTTATCAATATACTAAACATCCACCATTCTATTTATCAATATACTAAACATCCACCATTCTATTTATCAATATACTAAACATCCACCATTCTATTTATCAATATACTAAACATCCACCATTCTATTTATCAATATACTAAACATCCACCATTCTATTTATCAATATACTAAACATCCACCATTCTATTTATCAATATACTAAACATCCACCATTCTATTTATCAATATACTAAACATCCACCATTCTATTTATCAATATACTAAACATCCACCATTCTATTTATCAATATACTAAACATCCACTTTAATATACACCGATTAAATTTATTATCTTCAAATTAAGAGGTTAGATAATAAATAATACTTCTTATCAATAGACGTAATTCCAATTGATATTTTATTATCTCGAGCTATTTTTGATTATAACTAGGCATACATTTTTAAGACAAAATGTATTACGTCAGAAACCGAGACAATTTTTGTATACTGATGTCCAGTTTGTCGAATGCAGAGTTTATATTTAACCTCATCGTAAACAAGCTAATTATTCTAAAAGTGTTTCTAAAATCTCAAGGGTAATATATACCGAGTGGTGAATAATTGAATTATCTATTCGGCCCTGGTTATATAGTCGTTTATCAATGGGCAACTGAACAATATGGCATCGTGCAAAGCACCTGGTTTGTGATTGTTTGCTTGAATTGAATTAATATGAGTAGAATTATGGACATCTGTAATTATAGTTCCGATTCTTCTGACAAATAAATTGTATAAATAATTTTAAAAAATGGCATATTTCGAGAACAAAGAGGTCTACACTGAAGAACTTACAACTAAATTTAGGATGGATAAACTTTAACTATACCAGTGGTTGTAGAAACTAATTTCACTGTGGCTTAGTCGGTAGAGTCCTACCTTCCACTCCGGCGACCCGGGTTCGATTCCCGGCGGGGGAAGGGATTTTTAAAATCTCAACCTTGGGACCGGATGTGTGTCGTTCCTAGTTCTACCCATTGAGTTTATTTCTCTAAAAAGTTTACCCGCATTTAATTTTACCTATGGGTAATTTCCCTAAAAGATGTTGCTGGAGTTTACAGAAATACAATGTGTAATATAGAACATCATTAGGATCCATCCATCTATAATAATTCTGCCCCAAGGCATGTCCTTCACTGCAATCATAGCATTTTTCATGTTATGCTTGCAGCTTTACTAGGGAATTGTAGGTGTGGTAGCTTCCCGTTGCTTTCCACACCGGCGAAGAATGATGATGATGATAATGATAAGGGTGATGATGATGGCCATATGATTTCGGGGGTCGTTTGGGCCTTAAAATTCTCCTGTCATTTGTCTTACAGGTGAGCAAAAACCCCGATAAAAACCTCACCCAGAAAACCTGCCCCGACCGGGCATAGATCCTCCGGACCCGCTGCGTGACAAGACAGCACGCTACTTCGAGACCACAGCGGTGGACATCATTAGGATAACGTGTATAAATTAAAACTATTTTAATTTTAAGATAAATTTCTGAATACTAAATGTCATAATATGATTTCGAAATTAGGAAATTCATAAAATAAGATAGTGTATGATTGCATGCCGATCAGTAAGGGTGACATTAGTTTACCTTACCATTATTAATTATAACATTTAAGTAAATATAAAAAGTCTGTCACGAAGGAACTGAATAATCTAAGCTAATTCTCCAGTAAATCGAATTTAAGGTCCGATTTTGCTGGTTTACGGAATATATATTTCATTAGTTGATTAACTCGTAACCAGTTACGTTTCAAGAAACCAAATATCTGGCGGCGGTAAAAGATATTTTTTTAAATTACGCCCTAAAAATTGTTCTTTTTAATTGATTTTTGGAGAATACTTTTCTCGTTTTTCTTTCGATGGCACATACCGAGTTTCGTAGCGAAAAAAAAATATTGCAGCTGCTAGAGTGTTAGCAGACACACAAACACACACACACACACACACAGATTTACACACACAAATAAATAAATAAATACATAAATAAATAAATATATAAATATATATATATATATATATATCCACCACTGTGGTCTAGAGGCAGCGTGCTGCCTTGTCAAGCAGCGGGTCCGGGTTCGATTCCCGGTCGGGACAGGCTTTTGGGTGAGGTTTTTTCGGGGTTTTTCCTCAGCTGTAAGACAAATGTCAGGTAGCGAAGGGCCCAACGGTCCCCAAAAAAATATCCGGCTTTCATCATTATCCTTATCATTATCATCATCATCCTTCACCGGTGTGGAAAGCAACAGGACTAAAAAAGGATCGATGAGGATTTGTAAAAAAAATTTAAATCTATTTTGAAGAGAATAACCTCGGAGCTACATTCTTTTTTAATTTGCTCTTAAAATGAACGACAATGGAAACTTCTGTTTCACGTATTGATTCATATTATGTAAGTAGACTACATCTCTGTAAGTAAAGCTATACCGTGTAAACTTATTTTTCTCTAACGCAGAACTAGATAACTGAATTTTAGGCATGCAAGAGACGTAATTAAAGTTACCCCATTTTTCGTCATCTGGACGTTTCTGTTATACGCCTCTTTCTTGTTCGATTATTCTCTGATTGAAATTTTTTTCATTTGAATCGCAGATCATATTTTACGTTGTGCACAGTCTGGCCACAACAATTGTCCAATATTACCTGAAGGGTGGATTTTTATTCCAACTAGAAGTAAAGTAGACACTGGATAATAAAACAGAAACACTTATAAAGTACAAAATAAATTTAAAACACACTCGGGAACATCATCTCCCGTATTTGTATCCTTTAAATCCTATTGAGACAAGAACTAAATATACCGTAAGGTATAATTATAATAATTATTTATATTGGCAGAGTAAATGGCACGAAATATTGTCTATGACACAACCAATAACAATTAAAAGTATACAATATATATATATATATATATTTATTTATAGCCCCTATTAAATTAAATCTTAAATTATGTTTATTGAATGATTACAACATTAATAACATTTTCAATAATGGTAATAATAGTGTGACGCATTATTGACCCGTTGCTCAAATTACTGCCTTTGAATTTCGCGGACGGCAACAGAACGTCTTATAATTCAATATGAGTTAAATTCGGGACATGTGAGATGCATATATTCAAGAAAAATGTACCTCTCGAGCCTTCCATTCGAGAGGAGTTTAGACTGCCGTCCAGACTATTCCTACCCTCGCATGTATAAGGAGGCGAAAAAGGGTCTGGCCAACCAGTCGGACCCGAATTGTGGACGAGTAAAAGTGACCTAAATACGAAGTCAAGTATATGTGTTAAGTGAAGCAGTCAGCGAGTGTGAAGAACTAGCTATAAAATAAACGGTGAAGAAGAGCCTCAAATAGCAGAGACTTATTATTTTTGTGAATACGGTGAAACATTGCGAAATTAATAAACTATGAAAATATTGTGTAAACATTTGTGAAGTTAATTTCAAAAATGTCGACCTCTACCTAAACATCACTACCAGGGATAGATAATTACTCTATATCCATTAGGGAAGCTGCCCTCCAGAAACAGGCGTTAAAAACAAAATTATAAAGAAGTATAAAATATAGTTTTTCTAAGGTATAAGAAAACTAAACTGACTATTTATTTCATTCGATTCCCGGTCTGCACAAGCTCCTGGGTTGAGGTTTTCTCGGGGTTTTCCTCAACTTTAAGACACATTTAGGGCCCAACGGTCCCCGAAAATCATCCGGCCATCATTATCATCAACATCCATCACCGGTGTGGAAAACAACGGGAAGCTACCCTAGTAAAGCTGCAAAGCATAGCATGAAAATGCTATGGCTACAGTGAAGGACCTGCCCTCGGATGGATATTGTCACAGAGATATCAGAGTTAAAGAACGAAGGTCCAAGAAACATATGATTGATGCATAGAAACATACAGATGATTTAGAAGAATTTGTTCTGAACATTTTATTACAATAACTAACTAACTCACTGGCACTATCCGTAGGTTCATGGCCGGGCGGACATAAGCTCTTCATACACCCCTATCCTGAGCTAATGTTTTCCAATCATTGCCTGTATAATCTACTTCCCTCATAGCATAGTTAATGTTATTCTCCCACCTCATTTTTGGTCTACCAACTGGGGGTTTTCCCTGGAACAAAAAGTGTTAATTACGGGTGGATAAAAGTGTGATGGATTATCACAGGATGTGGGTTTAATACAAGGATTGATTAGAAGGAATCCCCGTAATGTGGGAATTTTATGCTCGCGGTCTAGTCAGGTTGGGTTCGATGAGCGGTCAGGGAAACTTATCTCAGGGAATAACGAAGGAACTGTACGGGCAGCTATAGTATTTTCAATAATTGTAGTTTATAAATCACTCGATTTATTTAAATCGTATTCACTATACTTCTATTCGATACAATGAAAAACATTTGATTATACGTTGTGTTAGCAATCTGATTTTGCATTAGAATACTGAAG
This sequence comes from Diploptera punctata, assembly GCA_030220185.1. Classification (NCBI taxonomy): domain Eukaryota; kingdom Metazoa; phylum Arthropoda; class Insecta; order Blattodea; family Blaberidae; genus Diploptera; species Diploptera punctata. Next base: position 1,559,640 of record JASPKZ010001211.1, on the reverse strand, counting down.
AATTATTAAATATTATTAAAATAATAATATAAAAGTTACGGATAAATATCCGCAATGTAATTTAATCTATGTTTTCCCCTTAGATATCTGGGAGGCTTCTCGCGATTACAATGAAACTTTTTATGTTCTCCCTTGGCTAGTTGGGAGACTTCTGTTACTGCACGCGTCTCAATTTGGTATCTCTTGAATACCTCAGTATTCTTTCGATCGTCAGATCGCTACAGGAGAAGGGATACATTTTTTCTTATTGGTATCTATTGTATTCAGGTATCTGGGTCTACCCTTGTCATACCCTATGACTTCTAGACTTTCTGGCTTCAACTATAATGGCATAACCCAAATTTAACAAAAGGCGTTTTCTAAGTAAATTTTAATAAGAGGAAATCAACTTTTATATAATTAATAAAATCGATTCAGTAATATGATCATTGGATTTCTAATAAAATTCTGATTAATTAAAGTCCAAACTCGGTATGTTTCTCTATATTACATTTTTATCTCAAATTACTGACCTGTAATTATATTATCTAGATTTAATGAAATGTCTAGTTAATATTTGAAACTAGAACAATCTGGAGGGAAATTCGCGTTACATCCCTCTGGTTTTCCTACCAGAAGCTTCCATGCATGTCTTTCATTCCCCATTTGTGCCACATGTCCTCCCCATCGCAGTCTACGTGACTTTACTGTTCTTATTATATCTGGTTTCCTATAAAGACCATGTCGTTCACTGTTATGAAGTATTCTCCATTCACCTGTCTCTTCACCTCTCTTTGGTCCAAAATGTATAATAATAATTTGATAAAATAAAAGTTTTTAAATGAAGGAGATCTAATATTCTCCTCAGACCTAGCATATTATGCAGTTGCCTATTTAACATTTTACACAGTACTTTACACATGTGTGACAAGTCATTCGCTCAGCCTCTTATTTCATCAAAATAAGTACCTTCATCAAAGTGAATAATTTATGAACCCGTAATTATCATCAGAATTAGGGCATATGTATATTCAAACGAATTGTAATGAAAATTGGAATCCAATAGTAACAAAATTAAAATGATATAACCTACCACAAAATAATTTAATAAGCAATAAATAAAACATTAGTATAAAGCAATTAGCGCCAGTCATATACCTGGACCCTTGCTATTGTAGGGAACGAAATTAGTAAACATCATACAATGGATCCATAAGCCCTTATACAATGGGGAAAAAGTCTGCAGTTTCCATTCTTAAGAGGATTTACTAGACTGCTCTATTATCAACTTGCTATAACAATGCTAAGCCCAAAAACTTCTTACAAAAGGCTGGGAAGTCACAAACAAGCAATTGGATTTCCCTAGGTAACTTGTGGAAAGAGTTATCCCCAAACTAATTTCAACTAGTACATGTCGTTAACAGCGGGTGACTTCTTTGGCGGTGTAAGGTAGATGCCGACAGTAGATAGCCGCGTCCTTTAGGACCACTCCATTTGGTCAGCCCTGAAAATTTATATGATGAGGCAACTGGTTTAAAGGGAGGGAACGAGGCCACAAACTTCTAAGTTTAACACCCACGATAACGCCCTTAAGGTAAAATTTACCAATCAAAATTAGTATAACATATAAACTGTTTGTGAGACGTTAAGACTTTTGGTGGAAGGGACTAATGCCGGCCCACTCGGAATTAATAAATATTCTTACTTAACGAAAATTAGTGTGTCCGTCCGTTGCGAGGAGTAGCAACGAGCGAATGTGCCGGTGCAAGGCACATCGCATTACATAGCGAAAGTTCAGTTCTGTTAGTGGACAGTTAGAGTTAGTCAGTTCAGCAGTCAGTGCTGTCAGTTCAGCAGTCAGTGCTGTCAGTACAGCAGTCAGTTAGTTAGAGGACAGTTAAGTTACATCGCTTGGTTGAGTGTTACAACCATTACTAATTCTGACCCACCAACAGCCTTCTCGTCAAACTCGTCGTCTAATACGACGAATGTAATTCAAGTGACAATAAAAGTGCATCGTCAATTTCAAGACATTACACTGGGCCTACTGTTTTTCCCCAAGTGAACATCCTTTCCTCACGGATTCCCGAGATTTAAGTCCATTGTTTTACCGAAACCTGAACCCATCTAGTCCGGAGCACAATTGTCCAGGAACCCATATCCTTGGACTTAATTAAAACTTAACCCCGATTATAATCCTTCTTGTTCACAAGTCGCCCAACAGTGGGACTACTATCCTTTCTCACGGATCCCCGATTATAATCTGCATCATACGGCGCCTATAATCCTTTTTTTTTTGTTCACATGGCGCCCAACGTGGGGCGCTTCGAGGAATTGCTGAGCAAACGTCTAACGAAGAGTGAATAGGCGTGTTCCAGTAGTGAATATCCTACGAACGTGAGGAAGAAGACCTGGGGGAAAAAGGCGACAACCAGAGGACCTCGACGTGCACAGTAAAATATCACCAAACACAGGTAGAAGTCAAAATTTTATGTTTCAAGTAAATGTTGCTTCGTAGCGGTTATAAAACCATCTATTCAGCTAAAAGTAGCAAAATGGAAAAAACGAATGAAATATATAGTGATGCATGTGGGCAGAATATTTTGGATGGGAACATGTCAACAGGAAATGTAGGGGAGTGTGAAAGTGAACTAGATAATTCACTGATAGAAACAGAAAATAAACAAGATAAGCTAAGTACGAATAACGATCCAATCTTAGAGCTATTATTAGAAATCAGAAAGTAGATCAAACAGGAAAGTAAGCAAATATATGAAAAAACTAAAGAGTTAGTTGAAACAATAAAAATTGAAATTAGGACCGAATTACAACAAGTAGGAAATAGGGTCATGAATAAAACCGACAATAGCATCACAGCTTTACAGGAAAAAGTAAAGGTGAAACACGGGGAACTAGAAGAAATTGCCCAATCTAGTAAGGGAATAGATACAATTAAACAAAAAGAGGAAGAAATTACCCAATCTAGGGATAATATAAGAGGAGAAATGCATGAGGGTAAAGAATTGAATAACAATGCATCAGGGTCTTTGAGTGAGAGTATGAATGATAACATACTATGTGAAAAATCTGATGTAATTATGAAGCAAGGAATGTCTGAAATAACAAGGAAAGCTTGTACAAGTGACAAGTGCACTAAAAGTTTGCAGGTAGCCAACAAATCGAATAACATACAGGTAGACGAACGGTGTACTAGATACAAGGGTAAAATAAACTCGAAAGTAAAGAATGAATATTATTTAAAGTACCTGGTAGACATGGAAACAGACAATCCTTGGTCCATAACACTACATGGCAGAGACAAACCGTCGATCAAGATGATTGCAAAAAGTATTCTTGCAAACATGTTGATCACGAACGATCTAGATATTGAGTCGGTCGTAACGCGCGAATCTCAGGACGAAGTAATAAATAATAATGCCGCTTTGAACAGAAATGACCCGAGAATTAGAGGAAAGTATGGTATATTTCCCAGAACTTACAGATTAGAGTCAAAAGGGAAGTTTAATAATGTAGATAATTTTGATAAGAGCCTGGTGATTTTGCACGAGCTCGAAGATGAAATCAATGAAAGACAGACTCAATAACTGAGGAAGTACAGGTAGACAGTCATCGGGATCGAACCCAGGACATATTAAAAGGAATCGGAGACATTATTATGCAACAATAACAAATAGAAGTGAGGAGTAAATGAGGAAACGTAGAATATAGAGAATGTGGATATATAATGTTAGTTCTTGCATGAACGTTGTAAAATAATGGATTAAGAAAACCGATATATTAATTAAAATATTAAATGTCATTATAATGCCTAAAAAAAAAAATTCATGACAGTTCCTATGATCTAACTTCTTATGTTAAAATTTGTTAGATAGTAATTTGATAAAGAAAATAATTAGTCACTTTAAGACATATAGCCTATGCAACTATTAAAATATATATGCACCACAGTGGGCATATAACATATAATACTGTCTCACGATAAATGTACTGGGAATGAAAACATATTCCATTAAAAGTTCGGACCAAGTGGATCTGTGAACAATAATTTAATGAACGAAAAAATCAAACGCCGTATATGATAACAATAATCTAGGGATATATTTAAATATCTTGAATGTAAATCAATTTATATGTAAAGGTAGCATTGCCGACGTGATCTAGTTGAGAACGCTAAATATTTTCAATATTAGAATGATTATCTATATCTTAATTAAACTTCAAGTCTTGATCAATAAAACGATAATGAGATAGGCCAACGCCTAATGTCAATCAAAGATCATTGAATATATTCATTTATTTATTTTATTAAAAGGATCCTCGTTAAGGACGACGACGATTATAACTAATGGCATTAAGTATATGCAACAAGGGATTTAAGCATTATGCAGTTTTAATTGAGAGTCGAAAGACAGAATAAAGCGATAGAGCGCGTAAAATCGTTTATTAATATATACAAGGTTTGATTATGATGATATGGCGACTCGAGAAGTCACCCTATTTATACGTGTACAACGTGTTATTGGAGTAATATTTGTGGGCATGGAGACCCGATATTACTTATCCTAATGAGAAATATTGATTGATTATGATGATAAATACTTCGTGAAGAAGGTCATCAACGCTGACAGGTAAGCGCTGCTGACAATGGATGTCATTTTACTAATGATGATATAATGTTTGATGAAATGGTCATCACGCTGCGGGGACAGCGATGCTGACATGTGTAAAACTTTGTATTCGAGATATATTTTATTTTTGCGCGCGATGGTATAAATGTTGTTCGACTGATAAATGATCGAATTAATTATGCTTAATTTAAATCCTATTCTTATGATGCCAGAGGAAATGATAAAACGCAGTAACGAGGATAATTATTCCATATTTAAATGAATAAATAATAAATTGTGAATATTAATAATACTCTATATGATGGCGAGGCGCCTATCAATGTCCAAAAATATGACACAAGATACGTAAGTGATATTGAAAATGTGGATAACGACTTCTAGACGAATCGGTAGTTTAATAACACTGATTGCTTCAAAGTAAATCCCTTACATAAATAAATATATTGTAACGTATACATATACCTAATTAAATGGGAAATAATTAGTGATTTTATTGTTCCCTTGTCAGATCAATATTTTAGACATTTTATGTCATGAGAATATGAAAATAAGATACAGTTAATAATAATAACAATTAAAACAATTTATTAGGTGCACAGATCCACCACTAATATATTTTATATTATCTAATCGATTTTTTTTATAATCAAAATCAAATCCATAATCGAAGTACATTGAAAAAAAAATAAATGACTGGCTACAGTACTGATCTATGCTATGTATACCTAATGTAAATATAATCAGGTTAAGAAAGTAAGTTCACGAAACAGTGATGACATTACGCGTGTGACAACATGAAAATTAAAGTGAAAAAAAAAAGTGCCGTGAGATTTCTATAATCCATTATAAGTGCTGTCGTTAACAACACCGCGTAGTGTTACATTAATGGAAGAAAATGATACACATAGTAAAGGCAGTGATTTTTAGACACTACCTAATATGATAAGCATCAATTTGTAGTTATTGTATTCTATATGTATTGTATGTATTATGGTCATGAATGTTATTTCAGGAAAGAAGATTTCTTAGTACGATAAGCGTGTTAATGTATGTTTACAAACATTGATGACGTATTGTTCTTTGTCATGAGATTTCAAATATGTAAGTCAACCACCCAGTCCCAACAAAACAGGTAGGGTTGGAGCCAAAGAAAAAAAAAACTATAATTGATTATGTAACAGAAAAACGAGAGTGCTTCTCATTTAATTAATTTCAAATCCTCAAAATTACTTAAATAAAAAGCGGGCAATTTGTGACAAGTCATTCGCTCAGCCTCTTATTTCAGTAAAATAAGTACCTTCATCAAAGTGAATAATTTATGAACCCGTAATTATCATCAGAATTAGGGCATATGTATATTCAAACGAATTGTAATGAAAATTGGAATCCAATAGTAACAAAATTAAAATGATATAACCTACCACAAAATAATTTAATAAGCAATAAATAAAACATTAGTATAAAGCAATTAGCGCCAGTCATATACCTGGACCCTTGCTATTGTAGGGAACGAAATTAGTAAACATCATACAATGGATCCATAAGCCCTTATACAATGGGGAAAAAGTCTGCAGTTTCCATTCTTAAGAGGATTTACTAGACTGCTCTATTATCAACTTGCTATAACAATGCTAAGCCCAAAAACTTCTTACAAAAGGCTGGGAAGTCACAAACAAGCAATTGGATTTCCCTAGGTAACTTGTGGAAAGAGTTATCCCCAAACTAATTTCAACTAGTACATGTCGTTAACAGCGGGTGACTTCTTTGGCGGTGTAAGGTAGATGCCGACAGTAGATAGCCGCGTCCTTTAGGACCACTCCATTTGGTCAGCCCTGAAAATTTATATGATGAGGCAACTGGTTTAAAGGGAGGGAACGAGGCCACAAACTTCTAAGTTTAACACCCACGATAACGCCCTTAAGGTAAAATTTACCAATCAAAATTAGTATAACATAAAAACTGTTTGTGAGACGTTAAGACTTTTGGTGGAAGGGACTAATGCCGGCCCACTCGGAATTAATAAATATTCTTACTTAACGAAAATTAGTGTGTCCGTCCGTTGCGAGGAGTAGCAACGAGCGAATGTGCCGGTGCAAGGCACATCGCATTACATAGCGAAAGTTCAGTTCTGTTAGTGTGGACAGTTAGAGTTAGTCAGTTCAGCAGTCAGTGCTGTCAGTTCAGCAGTCAGTGCTGTCAGTACAGCAGTCAGTTAGTTAGAGGACAGTTAAGTTACATCGCTTGGTTGAGTGTTACAACCATTACTAATTCTGACCCACCAACAGCCTTCTCGTCAAACTCGTCGTCTAATACGACGAATGTAATTCAAGTGACAATAAAAGTGCATCGTCAATTTCAAGACATTACACTGGGCCTACTGTTTTTCCCCAAGTGAACATCCTTTCCTCACGGATTCCCGAGATTTAAGTCCATTGTTTTACCGAAACCTGAACCCATCTAGTCCGGAGCACAATTGTCCAGGAACCCATATCCTTGGACTTAATTAAAACTTAACCCCGATTATAATCCTTCTTGTTCACAAGTCGCCCAACAGTGGGACTACTATCCTTTCTCACGGATCCCCGATTATAATCTGCATCATACGGCGCCTATAATCTTTTTTTTTTGTTCACATGGTAAAAAAAGTCATCCCACGAACAACAAATTTTCCTATATCGGGAGCTATTCCTTGAAATTTTTAAATTAATATAATATGCTGTTTTTATCAATAATAACTGTATAGGAATTAATATTGAATACATCTTAATGTCTCTTGAGTAATAAGTCGGATATTTTTATTATAAAAAACTTTCCTCATTAGAGGATTGCCCCAAGGACAAAGTGATACAGACAATTAATTTTTGTAAATGATGAAATACATTTTGTAAATATATTTTAAGAAATTCAACTTGTAGGCCTAATTGAAGTATACATACTATAAAGTAATTTTGTAAATATGGTTCCTAAAAATTAAAATTGATCCTCTAATGGCAGCGATGGCAATCTAGAAAGATACACCCTGTTCAAATCTAAGGAATTCCAAAATTTGGCTAAGAATCCTGGTATAGTACCTCTTGCCCCGATCATCAATCATGTGACAGTTATACTATCTAATTGGTATTTATCTTTGTAATAGTCAATTGTTGGCTCATATATGGCTTTCTTTTCAGAGTCAACTTCCTCAGGTTGGCCACTATGAGAGATGAATAATACAATGATGAATATGGGGTATTTTAGAAATTAATAATATGTAGTTATTACCTTACTATGTATTATTAACTTACTGAAATTGGAAGTTGGACGTTTAGTTGATTATGGAAAGGAGAAATATCAGTATCTAATCAAAATTTGAGTACAGGTACTAGATATGTTTTACTGTAAATAACATCATAAATAAAATTAATTTAACGTGATATTCCAATGAGAGAAACATCAGTTTAACAAATTTTGAGAAAATAATATATATATATATATATGCTGGAAATTTTGTTTTAAAAATTAGTGTTATTATATGATTGTATATTTGTCAAAATCACGGGTGTACAAACGTTGCACAACTACACCGTAATGTTTATCTCCTCAATGCCTATACAACCATGAATGCTGTAAGCAAGTCCACTATATTACTTAATTTGTTTGCAGTGAATAATGACTGAATTGAAAAGACAACATAATATATTTTAAAACATAGCGGCGGCCTAGTAATGAATGTTCGACATTGGCCAATTAAGAAAATTTGCATTACGTCACTGGAAAAGATGGAGAATTTAAACTTTGTTCAGCTATTCGTTACAACCTGTGACGCGGCTTTATAAATTCCTTCACAATCTCGTGCCAAATTGTATTCTTAGGGTTTCATTTTTCAAATTATTTCCCACCATTTACAATGATTTTTACATTTTTCTAACGATTATTTCAATATATTTTTCTATGATATTTAATTACATACGTAGGATGAAGGCTTTGCAGTCATATTGAATTTAATGAATATTCTATACAACAACAAAGGCTGTTCCAGTGCAGCCAACATAGATTATGTACTAATTAACTGTACACATGTACTTCAGAATTTCAGAACTTACTATTTATTTTTGGGCGTTACATTTATTCATAAGTTAGAGTGCTTATATAACGTTAGGTTAGCTTAGCTTTTAGGTTGGTCTTTCACAGGTTAGAGTACTTAAATTGCGTTAGGTTAGTTTTTTTAAATATCGTGTATATGTTGCCTGCATCCCATGAATCCTCAGTGAAAACCGCTTTGCGTTTGTTAGCGCATGCGCATGGTGTATGATTGGAACTTACAAAAATGCTTCGCGTCACATGTTATAAAGAATGACCCTTTTCTCTTCACTCAGTTGAGTAGAGCATTCCTGGCCAAAACCATGTGATTGTAAAGGTATTTCCCCAAAACATGTGTTGCAAGAGCTGTTCTAAATATTTAAAAGAGGTTGAAAAACAAATAGAGTGTTTCCCTTCTTCAAATGACACGTTCAATTAAATGTTGAAATTATAAAATTGCTACCTGAGATCTCAGTCGTTCTCATCTATATGAAATGATCTAATTATTCAGGAGGCCTTTAGCAAACATATTTTCCATCTTCGGCGTATGGAATTGTATATACAGGGTGTAAATTAGTTATACAGCATAAATTTAACTACGTATAGAGGGGTATTATATAAGCAATTTGAGATAATGAACTAATGGTATACGAGGGAAAATGGGCGAGTTATAGGGAATCAAACTAAACGACATTTTATACAGAAAAATCAACAGGAGAGCGTACTAGGAGAGAAAATTATACTAGAATCATTTCATATCTTAGTATTAATTCCGAGATCCTGATTTCTAATAATTCATCAAAAAGTTTGTGAAATATTGGGTTTTCGAATTCCTTAAAATGTTGATCTGAGCAGATGATTGTACGCCACTGCACTCGGTTAGTACAATCGGTACAACGTGAGCCTTAGTACAGAGTCAAAAACGCAGAATTTTCACGGGTCCTCTACAAGAATACAAAGTTTCAAGTCGATCCAACGTTTCTAAGTGGGTGAAAATCACGTTGAAAGATTCCGTTACATTGATAAAAAACACTTTTTTTTATTTTCTGATGATTATGGCCAGGATTTTAGAAAACAAATATGAAATTATTGTATTGTCACGGGTCCTCTACAAGTATACAAAGTTTCAATCAATCCAATGTTTCTAAGTGGTTGTGTAGTTAACTTGTGGCTTAATGGTCAAAGTGGTGGATTTAAGATTCGAACACTAATGGTTTAAATCACGGCAGGTGACTTTTTTCGCTTTTTTTTGTTCTTTGTTCACTGTGATATGTTGACACAAATTTGTTTAGTATGGGCTTGCGCAAAATTTCTATTCTCCTATTGTACACTGCGTGTATACCGTGATATGTTAACACTGAAATTTTTTTTAGTATGGGCATGCGCAAAATTTTTGTTCTTCTATTGATTACATTAACATCTGATTAGAAAGTTACTTCAGTATCAGTTCAGTTGCATTACATCAAAACATCATGGGAATCTTTATAGTTATGCTGAACTTGCCGACATGCATCTGATTTATGTAATTGTGTAAGAGCTGCTGCCATGTACGCGAAGCGGTATCCGGACAGACGCTATCCTCACCGAACAACCTTCGAGTCTGTTCATAGGCGTTTGCGGGAGCATGGGACGTTGAAGGTAAAACAGAGTTAACGTAGGTGCAAGACGTACGCGCCGCACTGTAGATTTTGAAGAAAACGTTCTTCATAGGGTGAAAGAGGAACCTTCTACTAGTAGGCCTACTCGTGTTATCGGACGTGTAATGGGTACGAAACATCGAAGTATTTGGGAAATCCTGCATGAAGACCAGCTCTATCCCTTTCATCTGCAAAAAGTAGAAGTCTTACAGCCACTGGACTTCGTTCAACGGTTTTCCTCGGTATTATTCACTGATGAGGCAGTATTTAATAGGGATGGGCTGGTTCAGAACTCGAAGAACAGTCATGTGTGGGATTATGAAAATCCTCATGCCGTCTTCCAGAGGAGTCACAGGCAGAGACTTTCGGTGAACGTATGGGTAGGCATAATTTCTGGCATCATTGGCCCCTACTTTCTTCCCTAGGGATTAAATGGTGTCATTTATAAGACATTTTTAGAGCACGTCCTAACTACATTACTAGATTACATAGGGATCCCAACGGTGTTTCGTAATGAATTCTTGAAGTATTGACGTTAAATTACTTCTTTCGAGTATCGGCTTGGTTGGTAGTCCAATTGTAGCGACATACATCTTGGAATCCATGTATGGCGGGTTACATATCGGCAAAAGTCGATAAAACGTTTCGGATCAGAAAAATAAAAAAAACAGAAAGAAAAAGAACAATATTTTAAGGAAGGGAAGTCATAAGGTATCGGCCCCAGATCGAAGACATGTGTCGCAAATTAAACAATATAGCAACAATAATTATTTTGAATATTATAAGGATTTTGAAAATGCCTGATCCATCTCCTTGACAACGCTGAAATTGTCAACTCTCAATCTCGGAAGTCTCTTTTAATAATACACAAATATTAATATTAATCATGCAAAACATACATTTACAAACGCATTATAAGGTGAATTGGGGCCGTCAATATTCCTAGCAGCGAATCTATTGATCAATGAAGATGGACCTACAACAAATTCCAGCATTACTCCCGCTTTATATAATTGCTAGAATATAAAGCCATGTTCCATTCGTTGTAATGTAGAAAAGGTCTTTCAGAAGATGAAGTTATGATGTTACAGATTACATTGTAAACTAGAAGCAGGTCCTGTAAAACCAAACCGAATGCTAATTTTTAATTAATTCCGAAGGTATGAAGCTATTAATGATGTTCTCATTAGAATATTACAAAAATATAGATCTTTATAGAACCTATCTAGAAGACACCAAAAATGACAATATATATGACATGAAAAGATAAATAAATGCAAGAGTCGAGATTTGAACCCGAGTTTCTAAACTCCCAACGTTTACCGCCCTAACCATCTGAGCTACTCATGAATCCTAAACCAAATATTTATTATTCTTATATATGCAGTATTCTCAATTTACACGAGAGGTAGCGGGATATCGTTCCAACTGCCATTTTGTGGCCACTATAAAAAGTAAGCATTTTTAAAGAGAATATTTACTTTATAGCAGTAACGCTTGTATATTATAGTTATTATATATATATATATATATATATATATAGAAATAAACAAAGCAGTATTGAAATGGATACCTCCTGGAAAATGGAAACATAATACAACAAAGAAAATGTGGATCAAGTGAATTCAAGATAACATGAAGAAGAGAAATATGACAGAGGCAGACAAGCAAGATCAGGAAGTATGGAAAAAAAAAAATGTATATTTTGGTTGAGGATACCTGTGTATATAACAAAAACAATCCTAAAATAATTATATATATATATATATATATATACACACACACACACACACAGCAAAACTGGTTCAAAGCGCAATCGCATGGGACCTATTTTCTGCATTAGACAAAATTATATATATAAAAAAAAAAGATTAAACAATCTTAGATTATAAAGTACGTACATGTCTTTTTACGTTCCTTGGATTAATTGTAGCTTCGCTGCCGTTGAAAAATAAAGTGTAATATGTACGAGCGACTTTACGGTAACGCGCAAAAAAAAAAAAAAAATCAGTCCCGTTTCGTCAGCTTTAAAAGTGTTAGACGCGTATCCTGAAATTAAAATATGCAGTTTCGGTTTCCCCTCACTAACTATACTTTCGTCCACATCCTATAATTTCCCGTAAATTTCATTCTACGCTACATTATGCCGTCTTTAAAACTTTCCGGCCAACCTGAAGATGCCTTGAAATCGTTATTCCCTAGGGATATAACAACAGCTAGAGCTAGACTTTGGAGCATCAGTCCGGAAATTTGGAGATTTTTTATCGTGCATTTGTAAACGCTCCCACACTACTTCGTTGATTTTTTTCCTTTCGTTTGATTATTTCCTTGCATCCAATCATCAATTATTTTTTCTTCGTGTTTTAAGATCTCATAAACGTGGGTTTTTCCACGTTTAAATTTAGTTATTATTCCGCGTACTGAGAGTTTGTTTTTCTTTATATTCAATCATTTTCACTTTTTGTTTAATGACTATGATACATACGATTTGGCCATCTTCATTCTGTAAAGTAAATTCAGAACGCTACCTGTGAAAGAAACGTGCACATTCGGTCTCAGATCTTAAAATAATTTAAGATTTTTCAGTTCATTGGTTATTTGTAAGACAGATATCACACGCCAAATATTTTTCTTAAACGAATTTGTATTTTGCATAACGGGGGTGCAGTGAGACCGAAAGAAAATTTTAGATACAGGTAGAAACTATACTTCACCCGGCGGCAGTAATCATCCCTTATTGTTATTCTGCTTTATGGGAAGTCAATGGAGTGGAAACTAATTTATTTCCCTCGGTCTTTCCGCCTTATAAACATTTTTTCATAAGTTATGTAAATATATCCTTCCGTTTCAGCGTAGGACAGATTACGTTTTATACAAAATAAATACACATAATATTACTATTATTTCGCCGGGACCAATACATTTTTTCACATTGTACAGATTTCCGCAATATTCACTTTCCGGATTAAACAAATATACACTCTCTCTCTCTCTCTCTCTCTCTCTCTCTCTCCATATATATATATATATATATATAACTAAACTAACTCACTGGAACTATCGAACCCGTAGGTTCGTGGACACTCGAACACAAGCTCTCCACACATCCCTACCCGAGTTAATGTTTTCTAATTATCCCCTGTATAATGTAGGCGTCCATCGCTGTGGTCTCGAGGTAGCGTGCTGCCTTGTCACGCAGTGGGCCCGGGTTCGATCCCCGGTCAGGACAGTTTTTCTGGGTGAGGTTTTTATTGGGGGTTTTCCTCACCTGTAAGACAAATGTCAGGAAAACTTTAAGGCCCAAACGGTCCCCGAAATTATATGGTCATCATCATCCTTCACCGATGTGGAAAGCAACGGGAAGCTACCACACCTACAATTCCCTAGTAAAGTTGCAAAGCATATAGCACGGAAATGCTATGATTGCAGTGAAAGACCTGCCCTCGGGCAGAATTACTATGGATGGATGGATAATGTAGGCCTACTTTCATCCCTTAAATCATAGTTAATGTTATTCTCCCACCTGATTCTTGGTCTACCAACTGGGCGTTTTCTCCCTGATTTTCCTACAAGAAGCTTCCTTGCTCCTCTTTAGTTCCCCATTCGTACCACATGTCCGCCCATCGCAGTCTACGGGACTTAACTGTTATTATTATATCTTATTTCCTATAAAGATCACTGTTATTTAGTCTTCTTCATTCGTCTGTCTGTTTATCTCTCTTTGACCCAAATTGTTTCCTAAGAACTGTATTCCAAAATAATCATAATATTATTTCCTCCTCCATTGAAAATAAATCAATGTTTCTTATTAATATATATATACAGTCAATATGTCCATTTCACCAATTAATGTTTAAAAAGGTCAAGTTTCCACAGCCAAGCTGTCATTCTCAAGACCAGATATTGACTGAAGACAAAATTGATAATAAATAATAAACAAATTCAGTTAAAAAGAAACTAGTTTGTTTTTAACTGAATTTGTTTATTACTTATTATCAATTTTGTCTTCAGTCAATATCTGGTCTTGAGAATGACAGCTTGGCTGTGGAAACTTGTTGGCCTTTTTAAACATTAATTGGTGAAATGGACATATTGACTGTATATATATTTTAATATTTGATCACCAAGAAGATCACTTGTGTATTAAATGTTTTTATGTATATAATGTAACTGGGAGAATAGCAGTTTTATATATTTAAAGCTTAATGGTTTTAGAGAGAAGTTAGGACGGCAAAAGTCCCTGTAATGTAAAATAGCACACGTTTCTAGAAGTGAGCCTATATTTAATTTCTTTGTGCATCATATTCCTATTTGTCATTATTTTCCTAGATATTTGAATTCAAACCATTTCTTCAAAATTCCCCTCAATTTGTCATTAACCGTACATTTGCATTATGTAATGTATTTCTATGTGTGAACAGATATTTAGTTTTATTGCTGTTTACTTCTAATCCCAATTTGTTTATGTTACTTAACAGAGTGTGCGTATTGGTCCTTAGTATCTCCCTGCTATCGCCTAATAATACTACATCATCAGCATAAACTAACAGCATTTTAATACCAGTGAGTTTTAAATATATATAATATATATATATATATATGTGTGTGTGTGTGTGTGTGTGTGTGTGCATGTATGTGTGTGTCAGTTAACGCTCTAGCGGTTACATTTTTTTCCATGAAAAAAAACTAAACATTTAAAAATTGATTAACATTAAGGCCTAGTTTGTTAACGAGCAAAGAGCAAAAACATATCGTTATACGTAAGAATTCATCAGAAGCAATCATTTAAAAATCATTCTAGTGTCGTATTCTTTATGTTTCACAACGAAACTTAGTGAGTCATGTGCTATTAAAATAAACCGCGGAAAATATTCTTCAAACATCAGCGAAATCCGATCATTAGGAGTGGATGATTTACTTGAAACCCGAAATTAAAATTGACTCTATCCTCTATCATGTTTGGTTCTTCGCAATATGTATCATATGTGGCAAGAAGTAATAGACTCGTGAGTACTAAAACGTACCATTAATACTAATAACTGGAAGGCGCACAAAACGGGCATACGAGTCTATTACCAACATAGAAACCCAAACAAATGGTACCTACCCCTCTAATCTATAATGAATAACATATACACTCGGAGTGGGGATGGGAGGAGTCATCGCCCTTATAAGGCAAGGACGCGTGTGAAAACTCTCTCACGCTCTTACGTTCTGCAATAGTCAAGTTCTTCAGTAATCGTTCGCGAAAGTGATATTAAAACACGTGGGCGGAAATAACTCATAAACTCCACTCCGAGTTAGTTAAATATCAAACATTGTAAATACAATTCTACACACAAATTTCTCCAATAAACTGAAATAATAAGTGTATAATATAAAAATCCTGAGTGATCATATTCTACCCTGAGCGAACAGGCACACATATAATGTAATTAACCCTTTAATTTAGCAATGTATTCTATAATATATATTCGTTTAATTTATTTAATATTTTTAATAAAGTAATGAAAAATGAATCAATATATAAATATTTTTTAAATTGGTTTCAAATTAGACAACAATATACAACTAGGTAACAAATCATTGTTATGCACGATTTCTTTTTACTGCGGTCCTACCCTTGAAATAAGCCGGTATCAGAAATTAAGTTTCCTCCAATTTAACAAAGTAAATATATATTCTTTAGTCCACCGCAATGGTCTTGAGGTAGCGTGCTGCCTTGTCATACAGCGGGCCCGGGTTCAATCACAATTCGGGACAGCTTTTTCTGAGTGAGGTTTTTATCGGGGTTTTTCCTCACCTGTAAGACAAATGTCAGGAAAACTTTAAGGCCCTAACGGTCCCCGAAATCATATGGCCATCGCAACCATCATCATTCATATTCATCTTAGATTAAGGGGCTCTCCAGACGCACTACTATCATCATCATCCATCATATCATCGGGACAACGTAACCTCGCCTTCCAGGCGCCCTAACCTCAGAAGTGCGTTACAATTACGCCATTGCCAGGAGAGAATACGAGAAATGTCTAAAAGGACAAAACTGGTGGCATTAATATATATATATATATATATATATATATATATGTCCACCGCTGTGGTCTCGAGGTAGCGTGCTACCTTGTCACGCAGCGGGCCCGGGTTCGATCCCCGGTCGGGACAGTTTTTCTGGGTGAGGTTTTTATCGGGGTTTTTCCTCATCTGTAAGACAAATGTCAGGAAAGCTTTAAGGCCCAAACGGTCCCAGAAATCATATGTCATCATCATCATCCTTATCAATATCATCATCATCATCATCATCCTTCACCGGTGTGGAAAGCAACGGGAAGCTACCAAACTTACAATTCCCTAGTAAATGCTATAATTGCAGTGAAGGAGCTGCCTTCGGGCAGAATTACTATGGATGGATATATATATATATATATATATATATATATATATATATGCCTTAAACTAGAAAAATATATCTAAATACGAATTGCTGAGGAATGTCTTTAGTTTACGCAGTTCCGGACTTTTTTGGATGGACCCGAGCCACCTGCTGGCTACGCCACTGAGAGTATCCCTGTCGAAATTCTCTGGAACAGAACTGATTCGTTGGCTTTAAATCTAGCCTTGTAGCAGTAATTAAATTAAGTTAAATCCACGAAAACAAACAAATTTATTACAAAACTTAACAACTATTGTGTAATGTTTAAAAATTGTTCCAATGATAAAAATTGTCACAATGATAACATAATAACATGTGCAGAATTTTGACACTTACATGGATTATAACTGCAGTAACTAAGGGAAAAAAGCAATACAAGTTAGCGTCTATTTTCTTTCTCCTTTCGTAAATGATTCAAAATCATCGAATCCTTCCAGATTTAATTTCATAAAAAAAACGGAATGTTGGTGTTTTCCTTATCTTGACATAATTTAGTTAGCTATTATAAAGATAGAAGGCGATGTTAGAAAGCAGTGGGCGTCGTTTTCTCCAGTGATGTCAGTTTTGTTGGTTATCTAACAGTAAAAACGGTTTAGTTTCTCAATAAACTTCACAAGGCAAGTTTTTGAGCAAAAATTATAAGATGCTTGGTCAACTTCATTACCTCGTAAAATTACAGTGCACAAAGCCAATTAAAAAAAACTCATGTTTCCTTCAAATCAGTTTCCAATTTAATGCTAAAAGAAAATGGAATGGAATTTCATTATCATGTTACTCCACAAGTACAACGATGGAGTAGAAACTTTTAAAGTTGGATAAATGTCATGAGGAGGTTCAGTCTACGTTTGAGGTCATGAGATCATCAAGATAAATATTGCAGTCTCAAACACATTCATGCACGCGCACAAGCAAACATAGCTTACACACGACATATAAACGGAGACTTCGATTTCGGCAAGTATGCTGCACTAAATAAGTCAGCCGTGCTGGCTCTGGTGGTTGGTTGCTTTCTTCCTGACTAGCGGGCCCGGGTGCAATACCAGACAAAGTTGAAAATTTCAATTTTTTAATTAAATAAGTTACATTGTTTCAAAATTGTATTCTAATGCCACCGTAACACCTCTGAATATTCGATCCGAGAACAAGTGACAGCTAGCATCATATTAACCAATTTTATAACACACGTTTCCGCTAACCCATTTGCTCATATAAATGGGGATTCTATCCCAGGAGTCCAACTACATTAGTGGGGAAGATAGGGTGATAAAATGGGCAGGTTACTGCTAGATGGACAAATTAGTGTTAGTTTGAGTAAGTTTGGGTGCGTTAGTACACCAGATTAGTTTAGCGCTCACTTGTTTGTTAGCGGGTTTTTGTGATACGTTGGCTACACTGTCTGAGCAATGACTAATGCATATTTTACTTTGCAAATATGCTGATATTTAGGTTGCTTTAATCTCAACTTTTCACTTCATTTTAAGGCATTTCTGATATTAAAAACACGCGCGCACACACCCACCAACACCCCCCCCACACACACATATATATATCCCCCCCTCTCTCTCAAGGTATTTATTCACATACTGCAACAATAAATTGTATATTTTCCGTTTTTTATTGGTTACATAGAATC
Source organism: Diploptera punctata (assembly GCA_030220185.1). NCBI lineage: Eukaryota > Metazoa > Arthropoda > Insecta > Blattodea > Blaberidae > Diploptera > Diploptera punctata. The sequence goes on along the minus strand of JASPKZ010001211.1, from coordinate 1,541,250 downwards.
CTCATTTAAAAATTTCTATCTCGGACTCAGGAGAGGTGGTGGTGTATAATTTTAATCGCTGGATTGTGCACCAGATTCCTGCATTATATTACAAACCCCTCCGCAGTACATATGTCGAGAAGGCATATGGTACTGTTAATTACGATTTGTCCGTCGTATGGGGACGTTAAACCTGGCGCCCCCCTTAGTGTTTTTTTCGAAATTAATAGGCTATAATACCGGCATCCGGATTTCACCTTCTACCTTCTTTTCATCGTCATGTCTCGTACAACACACTTTACACTACATAAACATAAACTCATCCTGTACTACTCCCTATACACAATATAAGACAATATCATCTACTTAAAGTGGTCTGTCGAACTGGTGCATAAATTGAAAATATTCCACATTAACGCCGTCTATCCGCTCAGTGCAGAACCCGAAGCACTTAAAGTACAGTGGGTGTCATTGGACCATACACATATATACACACACATTATCCTAAATAAGGGAATATTATTTATTTAAAGGACGATATAAGTGCCTAAATTAGATACTGAGCAGAATTCAATCGGACTTTGCCATCCATTTAACACCTTAGTTGTCTATTAGGTGTCTGGTTGAGGCGATGAGCTAACCACTTGTTTTTCGCTGACTTCTGCAGGATTATTATCGTAACTAAATTTAATTTTAAGTAATCCCAGAAGAGAGTACCTTAACACACGTGCGGATGTGTAGAGTAGAAAATGACTAACATTAATTAATTTTTTATTATTCTAGGGAGCACGTCAAAGTCTAGTTGGTTAAGAGTCTTAACCAACTAGGCTACTTAACTTAAGACGATACACTTCAAACGGAAGTTTGGGGATTCGAGTCCCAGTTTGGTCAGGAATTTAAAATTGAGCTAAATCTTCTGGCGGCATCATAGTCCTGGGGTCGACTCAGCCTCTAACGGAAATAAGTACCGGTCGCTTTTGTGGGGATAAAGGCGGCTGTCATCGCAGAGCTGACAACCCTGCTGACATCTAGTGCCGATTGTCTAGACAGGTGTGAGCCTTAACCTCCTACTGTCCCAAAATCCTCCCAAAGACTGTAATGCGATAATGTATTATTATTCCATTAATTACCCTAACTTTAAGCTTGACAAACGTTTGCTGTCTGCTCTCTGTCTTTGTTATTAGCATTACTTATTGCTCTTCGTCAACGATCGATACTCACCATCTTTAAAGAAACGACCGAAAGTATTGCACGAGAAGTCTCCATGGTCCCAAACAACAATTAGTCAAATAACATTAAGTCCTCCGTCCTAGGTCAGGAGGTAGCAGATCTGCTTTCTGACTGGCGGACCCGAGTTCGATACCCGGCGTGGTCGAAAATATTAATTGTTTAGATTAATTTAAATTAATAAATTTAATTACAAAGTGTTCAATCTCGGGGCCAGGAGAGGTGGTGTACAATTTTTAATCCCTAGATTGTGCACCAGATTCCTTCATAAAATTTCAAAAATCTCCGCAGTACAGATTTTGAGAAAGCATACTCTACTGTTGACAACGTTTCGTCTATCGGATGCGGACGTTAAGTCTGGCGGTCTCCATTGTGCTTTTCGATAGGAGTAGGCAACGTGTCGGCCCCGGGTCTAACCATCTTGATTCTCTTCATTAGATTATAAGAAGGCCTTCGATAAAGTGTCTAGACCAAAATGATGGAACGTATTAAGTCAAAAAGGAATTCCACTACACTTGATAGCAGTAATTAAGAAAATGTATGAGAAAACAAAAATAAAAATAAATCAATGGAAACCAATACATATAACAGGAGGAGTTAGACAAGGTTGTCCACTATCAACCACTCTTTTTAACATTCATTTTGACGACATGATAAGATCATGGAAGCAAATGACGACTGGGGGAATTAACTTAGGAAATATAGTAATAAAAACTGTAGCGTTTGCAGATGACCAGATTTTAATAGCAAAAACAGAAGACGAACTACAAAGAATGCTATATAAACTAAATTAAATATAAAAATACAACATGGAAATATCACCAGCAAAAAATAAAAAACAATGGCCTTCAAGGGCGTTCATCCAGTTCGGACAAAGATAATATTAGAAAATAAACAAACAGAACAAGTGGTAAGATATAACTTCCTAGGTTGCGAAATATCATACCCAGCAGAAACAGATATAAATAACAAACTAAATAAGTTTAATTATATAACAGGAACATTAAAAAGAACTTTGAAAATAAAGCCAGCAAATACTCTATAATAAAATTATACAAGACTATGGCAGTGCGTATTATTACTTACGGATCCGAAACATGGACAGTGACAACACAACAATCTGCCAGAATACAAGCTGCTGATATGAAATTCCTCAGACCAATAGCAGGATATCAAAGAACAGACAAAAAACATAACACAGAAATAAGACAACTAAAATTAGAGGAATTAAACACTATTGGTGAAATACAGAACAAACTCGAAAGAACACTTGGCAAGGATGACTGAGAATATAATACCAAAAGTAGCATACAGCTATTCACCACGAGGAAGAGGAAGTCTGGGAAGACCAAGGAAAAGATGGAAACAGCAGCAATTTGGAGACGGAACAGGCTAGTAAATAAGCCTAAACCGGGACGAAGAAGAAGAAGAGATTCTCTTCATCATCATGACTCATACAACATACTTTAGTCAAACATGGAAATAGGCACTCATCCTATTATACGACACAGCGGAGGTTTACCTCTAGTCATAGCAGCATTGTTGTTGCGTCGCATGAACGTAAATGCTAAACACGTATAGTCAGGAACAAATAGGAAATGCAGCACTAACCCAGCTTACTTAGCTGTTCCACACCCACGTTCATGACCATCGTGAAGCGAGTGTATGCGGGATGACACGATCACAAATTATCCTCAAATGAAGCGTGTTAATGTTCCGCTGTGTCGGATAGTATACTCGTTTGTGTGTACACAATACAATAATATATCATCCACGTAAATTGGTCTATCACTTGTGCGTGAAAATAAAACAGACCTTATTAAGGCCATCTATCCCCCACATCAGAACCTGAAGCACGTAAATTGCAGTGTATGGCATTATAACACAACATAACAACACAACATTAATGGCGACAGGGCGGTGAACGACAATGAAATACAGGGCTAAGTGTACGCCGATGTTAAACTAATGTGACAAGAATAAAATCTAATAATATTACATTTTTGCCAGACCAACCTCATAGCCTAATGTTCAGAGCCTCTCATTACAGTTCATGGAATCCCGGATTTGATTCCCGGTCAGATCAGTTATTTTTTCTGAAAGGGAATTATTATTACTGTGGTCGCCCATGGATTGGATTTAGATTACGTTTAGTTTTAAGGACTCTCCTGGTGCTTCATTATCATCCGTCACCTATCATATCATCGGGGTAACGTAACTCTGTTTTTGAGGCATCCCATATTAAGAAGTGAGTTATAATTCCGCCAATTCACAGTGATCCAGAATGCGAAAATATTGGCAAACATTTTGAAGTCACTATTTGGGCTCCAAATCATTCTACATGTGTAAGATTAACAATTTTAAGAGTAAAAAAAATCTGGGTCTGCATACTTGATGCGATGGCCTTTAATTAGTTGTTAAGTGCGAAATATTCGTTATGACTGATTTAACAAAAATTTATTTGTGGAGATACTTTGAAAAACAGATTAATCTAGTAGCAAATAAACTTATGCATTTTGAAAATTATGACAATAAATAAATAAATAAATATAACTATCCTCAACTCGTGTCCAACTCAGGGTCGGGTCGAGAGATGAGATGAGCCCCTATATGTAGAGGCCTGTGAATTATAAGGGTGCAGGCCAACCACGCCTGACGCACCATTACAAGGACAAATGAACGAAATAATAATAATAATAATAATAATAATAATAATAATAATAATAATAATAATAGTAATATATGCAGTGGTATTTTAATGCAACTATACGCCAGGTTGTATGATCCACTAAATTCTGTAACTGCACATCTGCAAAAGATTCACTAAAAATCCTTTCTAGGATAACAACGTTCTTTACATAAGGATACGATTAAATGACTGATCGGTATTAGGATTCCTTTGTTTTGCTTGTGCTCTTATAATATTATATCGATTTTGGCTTAAATTAGCTTCAATAAAAATTAATGAAATAACTTCACGTTCATTGTAAGGTTTTACTAGGAGTTGTGATTTTGATGCTTTCGAAACTCGAAGGGTTTTTTTTCCTGCTATTGTTGGAGTTGATTAAGACAGCTTCATTTACTAGATCCGATGCCTTTTCCTCTCCATTCTCCTTTAAATATACCTTAATTGCAAAAGGGAGTTCTTTGAACGGGTTTTCACGTTGAAGTTCTACAATCTTTCGCTTTTTAATTTTATCGCTAAACTGACACTAGGGCGTCCTGTTTGCTTTTTAGAGTTGTAGGGGTAGAAGAACTAGGAACTAAAACACTTCAGGCTTTTCACTTTTGTTAAGTATTTTGTTGCAGAATAGCATCACCTCTACATGAATTTTTTCACATAATACTCAGAGATACTTTCAATATTTATAGAATTTAAAACAAATCGAAACAAACGTTTGTTTTGATTATTCCGACCTTCACCTAATTTTCCACGGATAACTTCGTAGAGTTCCCTTCTTGATTTGTAGAATTCCCTAAGATACCACCGCAAATGAAACAAACTGAATAATATGTGTGGAAGTTGAGATATTAGTACGCTTAAAGGACTTACTTCCTTATTTCATGGGCATTGCATTACTGCAATCACCTGTCAATTATTGTAGCGACAGAATTCCAGTCCTGAATGCAAGCGCACACACGCTCACGGGCGGCAAGGTCATGCGTTATCTGCACAATATGAGTTCATTAATGTGCTGCATAAATCTATTGTAGCAAATTGTAGCAAACGTTTTCACCCGTGGCAGTTTAGCAAAAATTTAAATTAGACTTTGCTTTATAAATCGTCTTGTGAAATGGCGGAGAAAGTGTTATAACTCAAGATAACTTTCATTTTTTCAAGTCGGAAATAAAAGATGTAGACTCTTTATCTGTGCATTAGCAAAAAGGTATAAGTATATTTAACACAATTACAGCTAGAGGTATTAAAATAATTATCACAAAAAGTGTTAATAGTATGTCCAAAATGTGGCAGAAAATTCCGTTTTATGATGCATAACTTCGCGGCCCGAAAATTAGGTCCAATAAGTAGTACAGAGGATAATTTATTTGACAGATTGGTACCCCATTCATTTGTTTAGATGACTGTTCAGGTTTTTCCGCTCTAATGAAAAATACAAAAATTCGATTTTTGCCGGTTTTTTTACATTCTGGATCACTGTGAAATGCCTGGAGGAAATACCAGAAATGTCATATAAAGGTACCCTAGCTACAATTTTATTCTTTGCAATTCTTTCATTGTGACTACTTCAATTAACAGATTAAGTTTTTGACCACCATTATATTAAAAACTATTATTGAGAGCAAAATTTAAAGTGGAATATATGATATTGGTAGGAAATAAGTAATCAATAAGATAAATTAATTTATAATTTATATTATCAATAAAATCCTCTATTAATTAAATGTCAGAAATGTCATAAAGACAACCTGGTGGCACTGGAAAAAGAATATTTACCATATTCCGTTTTCCTTTTACTCCAATAATAGGGCTACCAGTTAAGTAACATAATTTTTCTCTAAGAATGTCATTTTTGAAGCTTTCCTTTCTTTACAATGTCGGCAAATTCGTCATCAAACCATTTCTTCTTTTGCCTCTTTCTTAAACAACAAATGCTTTCTAATGCTGACAATTTAATAGTATCTCTTATAGCCTCCCATTCTTTATTTATATCAGTTTCTTCTTCGTTTGCCACATTGTCATTTGAATATTCAGTACTTCAAATCTATTAGCAATTTTGAATTGGTATTCTTGCCGCATTTCATCATTTTTCAAGTTTTTTAATTCAAATTTTACAGAATCATCTTTAGAATTTGTTCCTCTCATAAGCAACAGCCATTGTCTGATTTTCACTCTGACCAGATGATGATCCGAATTGCAGTCTGTCCTTCTAACTGATCTAACCATCGATGATGCTATTGTGCCAGCGTTTATCCACTAATACATGATCTATCTGGTTCCGAGTTTCTCCATCTGGGGACGTCCAGGTGTATTTATGAATATCCTTATGCTGAAATGTTGTGCTCTTAACAATGAGATTCTTCGATGTGGCAAATGTGACTAATCTAACCCCATTGTCGTTACTATCTTCATGAAGACTGAATTTGCCTATTGTTGGTTTGAATATATCTTCCCGCCCCACTTTTGCATTAAAATCTCCTTAAACAATTTTATATGATATCATGAAACGCTATCAAATAAGCATTCTAATTATTCATAGAACTCATCCTTGATCTTGTCATCTTTATCTTCTGTGGGAGCATGTACATTTACAATTATAAAATCATGTCGTTTACCCTTTAGAATTATGTATGATATCCTATCACTAACAAACTTAATATCAAGGATAGCGGATAGGATCCTCCTTCTGACTAAAAAACCCGTTCCAAATGCAGATCTTTCTGCGCCCCCGTAGTATAACGCAAAGCTTCCTGATTCCTGACTACCTTCTCCTGGCCAACTAACTTCCTGTAAAGCGACTATATCCAAGGGCGATTTATCTAATTCCCGCGTTAATATCTCTAGTGCCCCACTATTGTATAATGTCCTAACATTCCATGTTCCTAGGAACATTACTCTGTGTTTGAGCCTTTACCATGGGTTCCCTGAAGTAGTCCCCGCCCGGAGAATAGAATGGGGGACTATTTGATCTCCGAAAATTTTACCCCAGTTGAACCCATGTCAGCATTTCTTGACGGTTGTATTTTTACGGTGAAAGATCGTCACTCTTTCGACCAAGGTACTTTTTTCATCTGGCTTATCACTTTCGACCAGTCCAGCATCTAGTATGGTATCGTGATATAAATATCGTCTGTATGGTAAACCAGTTATTGTGCCTAACCAGTAACCAGGAGTCCCGATTTATGGAGATGCCATAGTTTTTTCTTTCTGTACAGAGTGTTTTCATATGTGTTTGTCCTGACTGTTGGGACGAAAATTAAAAATAAAGAGAAGTAAAAATTGCCCGAAAAAGTGGGTCTGAAAATTTCTGGTTACGAGAAGTCAACTTTTTTTTTCTTCTGGTTTTGGTTCATTGAATATTAAATACTAATTGCAAAGACCAAAATCAGCGTCCATTTTGTTATATTTACCAGTTATGTTTAGATAATCACGTTTGAAACATCCTGTATGTAAAGAAATTTTTTTGGCCTTGCCGGAAATCGAAATCGGGATTCTAGGAAGCTAATCAGGGACAATAACCTTTATACCATAGACGATATTTAACTCTTTAGTAAGTAGTACTAGTATAACCCTCTCACCCTCCTCTCTCTCTCTCTCTCTCTCTCTCTCTCTCTTTCTCTCTCTGTCTTTCTCATTGAGACCTGGGCATTCCTTCCCCTATAGAGGAGTACAGATGTCAGTGAATCAGCGTTCCGTCTCAAGGAGACATCAGGTGGGATCAAGGTATTACTAGGATGGATAAACGTCCGCTAAAATTTGCACAGAGGCCGTTTTCGGGTTGATGGTTTTTTACCAGCAAGAAAATATTCACGCTAGGGAATGCTTGCATTATGAGCACGCTGTAGTCTGTCAAATAGATCAGTAATCAGAGTGTGGCATTACAGGAGTCTGTAGAAGTAGGCCTATTTGTTTTAAATTTGTGGGAAGGAAATTTTTAAACTTTTTTCTGTCCGGCTTTGATTGATTTGGTCTTTTAGCATTTTGTTTTTTTATTCTAATGTGTGGGGAGCTGGCCCACAGCATAAACCCCCAACCTGGAGGACCAGGAAAATTTCTGTCTGGGTTTTCCTCCCATAGCCTTTGAAGATCCCTCTTCACCGCAAGGCAGCGTTTCTCTATTTCCCTTAGAGATAGGGTTGCCTCTTCCGCCAGATCCGCCGTGATGAAGGACTCCTTCTGCGCCGACTCTGCCGTTGAGGTCTTCACCGTAACCCTGGCTAGGGGCCCTTACAGAGTACTATCAGTCGGAGCCAACTGAACCCTGGTTTTTTACCGAGGTTGTTACTCCTCCCCCTCCTCCTTTCTCATCCGGGCTTGGGACCGGCCATATGGTGGGATAAGCATATTTGGAAAGACACAAAAAAATATATTGGTAAAACATTGGTGGAATCTGTTGCAATGTACGGAAGTGAGGTATGGACAATCAATAAGTACTACAAGAATAGACTAATAGCTCTAGAAATGGATTATTATTTACGAAGACGTGCCAGAAAGTCTAAATTAGAACGGGTCACAAATAAGGAAATTAGAAACATAATGGAAGCAGAAGAAAGCATAATTGAAAGAATTGAGGAAAAGGAATTAAAGTGGTTAGGACATGTTTTTAAGAATGGAAGACGAGCGATGGCCGAAGCAACTATATGAATGGCATCCTGACAGAAAGAAGAAAAGAGGAAGACCAAGGTTAACATGGAAGGAAAACATGAAGACAGTAATGAAAGCTAGAGGGCTAAGCATCGAAGATGCCCAAGACCGTAGGCTTTGGAGGTTTGGCACGGGAAGACGGCAGCAGCTGTAAAACCCGAAGATAGATAGAGAAATTTTTAAACCTAGTTAGGGAGTGAAGAATTGAGAACAATTTCTTGCAGATATTATTCACCTGCATTTTCCAGTCTAGGTGTAGGTCCATATAGATACCCAGATTTTTTACTACTGTGCTGTAGGGGATGATTTTGTCATTTATGAGAATGTAAAGCAGGATTTTAATATCATAATAAATATGAAAGTTAAAGTTAATAATCTTGTATTTTAAAATTCATTTAATATTTAAATATAACTTAAATAAAGAAAAACATCTAAATAATTCATTGTTGTTTATTGTTGAATAAAAATGTCTCGGTAACAATTAAAGGAATTGTATTACATAACAGTCTTTCTAAAGAATGCTTTTAAAATTGTTTTAAGTCATTATTGTCAGAATTATAAAACTTTCTGTTATAACTGTAATAAGAACACTTAACTTATTATTTTTAAATAAAAGTATACTAAACTCTGACTGGATGTTAAAACAATTAACTTTTTGATTTAACAAATAAAATTTAAACCTGGTATTTAATGGACCATTAACCAATAGAATTTAAATATGACATCATGTGATGTAATAATGTTCTTTAAAATTATAAAAGAATTACCTAGTCATTCAGCATACAACTTTCATCAAGGATAGAAGCAATAACAGCTCTCCTGATAAAGTGTGATATTTAATAGAAGAAGAATAGTTGATTCAAGAAAAGAAAATAAATAAATTTTAATTGACGGTAAAGAATAATACCACCTAAATTTACTTGATCTGTTGGGAAATTAAATAGTAAATAAATTTACAATTATTTCTTCAAGAAACAGTTTTCAGTGATTTTAAAGTGTTTTCCTATCCAGTGTACCAACTTCCGACCTTAAGAAGAGATTCCAGCTCTACCGAAAATCAAACCCAACCTGAACCAGTAATTCTTAATTATTTTTGGACACCAATCCTTCTTCAAAATGTTATTACAACATCGGGCATGAAGAGAGTTAGCTGCTTCAAAACATCGCCACAACATGGGAAAAGGAATTACTTCTTCAAATGGTAGGGATATTTTCATAATTTTTATTGCTTTGGATTCTTCGATGTCCTATAATTATGCACTGTGTATTATCAGCATTATGATTAGTCCATGTTTTGTCAACGTATGGTATAAGACATAAGTTTATTTCTAATCTTGCCCATCCAGCCTAGAAAAACTATTTTTTCAGTGATTCAGGCCTCATTAATAAAGTACTCTTTGTCTAGTGAAGAATCAGAGTGTGGTATATCATGTATTTACATTTCAGTCTCTTTATACCATGAATTTTGTTTAAACGTTTTTATGTTTTCATTTAAATTAAGAATAGTATTTACTAGGGCATTCGATAAGGAGTGGCAAGGCTGTTATAATATGACAAAATATTTATTTAAGTTACATTTGACATTATGAGCTTCATTTATAATCTCCTGTTAAGTTAACTTACGTTGCCAAATCCTTGGAAGACGGAGCACTCCATCTGCAGCATCATTTCTGGATATTTATTTTACTGATCGATCTAAACCTTTCATGATATGAACTCTTGATTGAAATTGAATTTATCGTAGAGTTATTTGATATTCTTAATGAGTTATAGTCGAAAGGGCTCATGTCTGGTGAATTTGGTGGATGTTCGAGTACTTCCCAAATCCACCTTCTAAACAAATTCTATTGGATGTCTCTTTTAGGGTGGTTTTAGTATTGAATGTGAGAAGCAGTGAATATATTCACAAAATATTGATATTCGATACTTTCAATATTAAGACTTATAAAAAAAAGACTGCTCAACAACATGCTATACAAGATTACAATGGCCATCACTAGGATCGCTGATTTACAACAGTGTTGCCATTACTTATGAAATGTCATAGTATTAATCGCAAAGAATAAAACCATTGGATTTTTTACGGTTTATTGTAATCAATCCCAAAAGTATGTCATAATTAAGTAAATTTTAAAAACAAGAGTGATGAGGTTACATTCCTAATTTCCATGACATTAATTAAAGAATTTGAGCAAAATTAAATACAGTTAAAAAGAAGTCCATGGAACTGAATAAAAGCAATTGAATAGTTTCTGCCAGATGTTTAAATTTGTTGATTTTTTCATCAGGGAAAAGCCATCAATCAAGTTTGCAGTGTGAAGTATGTTTGACACGGGAACCAACAGGTGGTTTGTATTAATGAAAGTTTCTTACCTTCTATTGGAGTCTCGTGGTAAAGTATCACGATAGGCATCGAGAAGATGGCGCTGATGACCCATGCTACGGTAACCAGCAACCGCGCTCTTCTCCCTAAACACAAGAAAAAACAACTTGTAATTAAGAATTCTCAAAAAAGAAAGTAGATTAAAAACTGCTACTATACCTTTGCTGGATATGTGTAAAATTGATCTAGAGTCTTAATTAATACTGTTTATATACAAGAAGGAAGTGAATGAGAGAAAAACTACATTCATGCAATAACCAAAAGACATGTTAATATATGTATACAACAAGAATAGGAAATTATAATTTAGAAATCTCCTTGTAATTGAAGTATTCGGGGAGATTATCAAGTGATAAGGGGGGTAAATTAATAAAAATATATTCTTCATGGTAAGAGATAAGGGCTGAATAATTTTGAAAACGCTATTTCTGAATTTATGTACCAAACTTAACATGTATAAAACTCTATTAAAGTGTGTCATAATCTGTCGTAACTTACGCTTATGAGTGCTGGAAATTCGCTAAGATATAATGAAGGACAACTCACAACTTTTAAGGGAAAGTTTTAAGAAAGTTATTTAGTCCTATAAATGAAAATGCTAACTGACTTATAATGAATTATATTGATTATTCTGTGAAGAGGGAACAGAAATTGGAAGGGATGTAAGGCAAGGATGTCCTCTATCACCTACTCTTTTCAACATCTACCTGGAAGAGATAATGAAGAACTGTTTCCGCAATACGAGAGGCATAAACATGGGAGGAAGAAGAATAAAGTTCATAAAATTTGCCGATCATATGGCTCTGCTAGCAGAAGATGCAATGGCACTGAGGAACGTGCTGATGGAGATATATGATAAGTGCGAGGATTATGGGATGAAGATGAATATAAATAAGACGAAGGCCATGATTATAGGAAAGAAACCATGGAAGATAAACATAAGGATTAAAGATGAGGCCATTGAGCAAGTGGAGAGCTACAAACACTTGGGTTGTACTATCAGTAGTAATATAAACTGCGGTCAAGAAGTAAAGCAGAGGATAGCAATGGCAAAAAAAGCTTTCAACAAGAAGAGAAGTATTTTCTGCGGACATTTGGCAAAATAATTACGGAAGAGGCTAGTGAAGTGCTTTGTGTGGAGTGTAGCATTGTATGGTGCAGAGGGTTGGACATTACGATGGAATGAGGAAAAGCGACTGGAAACGTTTGAGATGTGGATATGGAGAAGAATGGAATGTATAAAATTGACAGTCAAAGTAAGAAATAAAGATGTGCTAGAGAGAGTGGGTGAAAGAAGAACAATGCTGGATCTATTAAAGAAGAGGAAAAGAAATTGGATTGGCCACTGTCTAAGAAGAAACTGCCTGCTGAATGATGCTCTAGAAGGAATGGCCAACGGAAAGAAAGTTAGAGGCAGAAAAAGACATCAGATAATAGACAATATTAAAATAAATGGTTGTTTGCGGATTCAAAAAGGAAAGCTGAGTTAGGGAAAGAGTGGAAAATGCTGAGTTTGCAGTGAAAGACCTGCTCTTGAGCAGAACTCTATGAATGAAATTAATTCTATGAAACAGGTATAGTGAAATTTATCAAGCTGGCAAGATTGCCATATTGTTAGGATGGAAGAAGAAAACCCTACAAGAAAACGTGTTTTTTTTAAAACTGAGGGTAATCGAAGAATAGTCAGTTCAAGATTAAGATAGCTGGATACAGTAGAGGAGAATTTTAGGAAGTTCAGTGTTAGGGAGAATGGAGAAAAATGGAAAGGAACGATTGGAGGAAAGTCAAGAAAGCGACCAGGGCACCAATTTGGATTATAGAGAAATTATTATTATTAATATTATTTTACTAGTCCACCGCTGTGGTCTCGAGGTAGCGTGGTGCCTTGTCCCGCAGCGGGCCCAGGTTCGATCCCCGGTCGGGGCAGTTTTTCTGGGTGAGGTTTTTATCGGGGTTTTTCCTCATCTGTAAGACAAATGTCAGGAAACCTTTAAGGCCCAAACGGTCCCCGAAATCATATGATCATCATCATCATCCTTATCATCATCATCATCATCATCATTCACCGGTGTGGAAAGCAACGGGAAGCTACCACACCTACAGTTCGCTAGTAAAGCTGCAAGCAGATAATGAAAATGCTATGATTGCAGTGAAGAACCTGCCTTTGGGCAGAATTACTATGGATGGATTATTTTATTATTATTATTATTATTATTATCATCATTATTATCATTATTATTATTATTATTTACAGATTTTCAATGTACACATATCTTTCTGTGCCTAAAGTTTTATTTTCCATCTTCACTCGCCCATATCCATTCACTCCATTTCCTACAGTCATTATTATTATTATTATTATTATTATTATTTATTCATTGGTAGCAGTTTGTCGTTTCGACATTTCTGGTAATCTCTCCTGACACTGGCGTATTGTAACCCATTTCTGAGGTTGGGATGCCTGGAAGGCAGGGTTACGCTGTCCCAATAATATGAAGGGTGAAGTAGGTGATGTACCGGGAGAGGCCTTAATCCGGAACTTAATCTAACGATGTCTTAACGTTTCCTGACATTTGTCTTATAGGAGAGGAATAATCCCCAAAAAAAAGTCCCACCCAGGAAACTTATTCCTACAGGAGATATTTGTAGAATGAACGTGATTTCCTTGGTTTTGTGCTCAGTTGGTAAAATATGAGTATCAAAACGAACAAAAAATAAGAATGGTTTAACGGACTTCAATCATTGCTGGAACAACCTAGAGAAAACGCAGTCGCCAGGTTCCGTTTTCTAACTGAACACGATTGCCAGCCATCATTCTCCAGAGTGTAATGTGTTCACTATAGTAACATCAATACAACTTGATGGATACCTAACACTTTAACATCTACCATAATCTAACGTTAGCTTCCCTACATGACAAGTGTTAGGAAGCAAGAAAGAAGATGAGAGCAATGTTTATGACATAAAAGTCTTAAATTTACTTGTGGATTGTTTTAATTAATGATGATATATTAATTGTTGTCATTTTGGATAATATTTCTTATCAAAGCTACTGAATTAAATAATAACAATACTAATACAAATAAAAATAATAATAATAACAATAATAATGACATATGGAGTTGCCAGTCTCCCATCGGGCGCCTCTCCAGGTGGCGGATAGGGGAAAGATCACCAGATATAGCGGGTACTGTGGAAATAAAATACCAAGAGCAGGCCAAAACAAGCGCTGCTGTCTTGCAGTAAGATACTGGACTATCAAGGGCTAGAGGAAGAAAACCTTGAACAAAAATTACCCGTCCCCCAGGTTGGGACTTGATGCATCGGGCCAGTTCCTCGTTCATCATAAAAAAATTCTTCTTCTTCTTCACGGTTTAGGCTTATTTACTAGCTTGTTCCGGCTCAAAATTGCTGCTATTTGCATCTTTTCGTTGGTCTTCCCAAACTTCATCTTCCTCATGGTGAATAACTGTATGCTGCGTTTGGTATTCTATTCTCAGTCATCCTTGCTAAGTGCTCTTTCCAGTTTGTTCTGTATTTCTCTATTGTTGAGTTTAATTCCTCTATTTTTAGTTGTCTTACTTCTGTGTTACGTTTTTTGTCTGTTCATTGATATCCTGCTATAGGTCTGAGGAATCTCATTTCAGCAGTTTGTATCCTGGCAGATTGTCGTGTTATCACTGTCCATGTTTCGGATCCATAAGTAATGATAGGCACTGCCATTGTCTTATATAATTTAATTATAGAGTGTTTCCTGGCTTTATTTTTCAAAGTTATATAATTAAACTTATTAATTTTGTTATTTATATCTGTTTCTGCTGTGTATGATATTTCGCAACCTAGGAAGTTATATGTTACTACTTGTTCTATTGGTTTATTTTCTAATAATATCTTTGTCCGAACTGGATCAGCACCCTTTAAGGTCATTGTTTTTTATTGTAGTGAGGATATTTCCATGTTGTATTTTATTTTTATATTTCATTTAGTTTATACAGCATTCTTTGTAGTTCGTCTTCTGTTTTTGCTATTAAAACCTGGTCATTTGCAAAGGCTACTGTTTTATTACTATATTTCCTAAGTTAATTCCCGCAGTCGTCATTTGCTTCCATGATCTTATGATGTCGTTGAAATAAATGTTAAAAGGTGTTGTTGATAGTGGACAATCTTGTCTAACTCCTCCTGTTATATATGTATTGGTTCCCTTTGATTTATTTTTATTTTTGTTTTCTCAAACATTTTCTTAATTACTGCTATCAAGTGTAGTGGAATTCCTTTTTCACTTAATATGTTCCATAATGTTGGTCTAGACACTTTATCAAAGGCCTTCTTATAATCTATAAAGAGGAAGTGCGTCTCTAAGTTGAATTCTCTTCGCTTCTCTATTATTTATTTTAAAGTGAATACGTTGTCTGTGTAGCTTCTTCCTTTCCTAAATACTGTCTGCTCTTCTGATATTATTGCATCTACTATTGTTTTTAATCTTTGGTTAATCATTTTTGCATATATTTTGTATGCTGCACATAGTAAGTTTAAGCCTCTATAGTTTTGTGGCTTTGTTTTATCGCCTTTTTTGAAATAGGCCTATTGAGATTATTTTTCCATTTTCCATTTTCCATTTTGTTTCCAGCACTTGTTATAGAATTTTAATAATCTTTCTTGAAAATTCTTTGAGACATTTTTTATCAGTTCTATGTTTATATTGTCTATTCCGCATGCTTTATTATTTTTACATTTCTTTAATACTTCTATCATTTCTTGGATCTCTAATTCATCTACTTCTGCATATTGTTCGATTGTTTCTATGAGTGTTATTTCTTCTTTATTTTCTTTGTCCATCCACAGTTCTTTATAATTATTTTCTAATTCTACATCTTGTATAGTTAGCAGATTTGTTTTGTCTTTTACTTCAGAATTAAGGCTTCTTATAAATTTATATACTTTGTCATGTCTTCCGTGTAAATTGTGTTCCATTTCTGCTATGTATCTTTCCCAATGTTCGCTATTTAATTTTCTGGTATATTTTTTTTTACTAATGCTTTTGTTCTATTATATTTAATTCTGTTTTGGTCATTCTTGTTGTTTAAGTATTTTAAGTAGGCCTCCTTTTTATCTCTTACCAATTTCAGGATTTCGGGATGCCATTTTTTTAGTCCTTTGTTTCTACCTCCTACTTCCTTTGTTCCTAATACTTCTTTTCCTGTTTTATGTACGAGTCCTTTTATACTATTCCATTCTTCTTCAATTTATTTATTTTTTTGGCTTTTCCACATTTGTATAATCATGTAGTATTCTTATGTATAATTCTTGTATCGATTCTTCTTCTAACAAATTTATTTTATAAAACTCTTGTTTGTTTCCTTCCTTCTCCTTTAATTCTTTATTCCAATTTCTATACTATTACTTTTGTATATCTATTTTACTAATCAATAGGTAATGGTCACTATGTATATCGGTTCCTCTGAAGACTCTTGTGTCTCTCACTAGATTTTTAATTTTTTTGATTAACCATAATGTAATCTATTAGAGAGCATGATCCTCTCTCACTTCTCGTATATTTATGTATTTCCTTATGTCTGAAGTAATTGTTCTTTATTCTTAATTGGTTAAAGCATGCGAAATTTAATAACATTTTCCCATTATAATTTAGCGTTTCTTCTCCATTGTTTCCCGTTACATTTGTAATTGGTGTTTTCCCCATACCTGCATTTGCATCTCCAGCTATGATTAAGTAATCGTTTTTGTTTGTTTGATCTATTATCTTTTGTAGTTGTTGGTAAAATTCTCTTGTTTCTTGTTTTTTGCCTTCCTCTGGTGCGTAGATTCCTATTGCAGTAAGATTTCCTTTTGGTATTTTGCATCTTGTTTTCATTATTCTCTGATTTATCCATTCTTATGCAGTTATTGTTTTCCTTATTCTTGTGCTTACTAATATTGCTACTCCTGCTTGAGCTCTTTCTGTTATTTCTCCTCCACTATAAAACATTATGTAGTTACTTAGATCTTGACTTCCTCTTTGTTTCTTTTTCGTTTGTGTTATCACTGCTATATCTATACCTGTTTCTTTTAATTCTCTTTCCAGTTCGGTTTCTTTATGATGTATTCCTCTAACATTCCATGTTGCTACTTTAATTTGGTCTTGAATTCCAAAACGTTTATCCTTATGCTTTGCGTTTGTCGTCATCGGTTGGACAGTCCGGCTATATCTTTGGAGCTTGTAAGTATTTTGAAGTGTCCCCTGAGTACGCTACTAACGTACTGCAGAGTTAGTCCTTTGGAGGGGCTGCCTCCTTAAAGCCTTTGGACTTGCGTCCTTGTGTTTTGTCCCACAAGGAGGGTTGCCTCTTCCGCCTTCTGCCGTTGAGGACTTCACTCTTGTTTCCTCGAGCTGGGTCTCTTATTTCATCCCCAGAGATTGGATTGCCACTTCTGCTATTTTCGGCGTTCCGATATTCCTATCTCCGCCGTGTCTGCCGTTGTGGTCTTCCGTATTTGCAGCTTCTAGTGTGGTCGTTGCTCCCACGTTGCGGATTATTCTTAGTTCCCTCTCGTCTTATCTAATCGCAAGCCAAGGCTTCCCGGTTATGATCGTCTGGGTCATTAGTACTAAGCCTGCCTACCACGACAAGATGATAATCCACATGCTAAAAAATCAAACATCATGCTCCGGAAAAACAATGTAGGACGATTAAAGCTAGGGAGACGGATTTTGAAAATTGGCACATGGATTATTCAAGGCTGCAGAAATAAAATGGAGAAAGTAATTAAAGAAGTAGATGGAATGAAACTAGATTTAGCTATTTTAACAGAAACAAAGAAGAAAGGCACAGGAAATGAAACATTAGGCAATTATATGCACCTATACAGTGGTGTGGATAAACATAAAAGAGCAAAAAAGAGATATTTAAATGTTGATTCATAAGAAATGGAAAGGCACTATAAGAAATTGGGAAGCCATTGATGAGAGAATTTAAAGTTATATTTGAATATATGGAGCTACAAGTTAACAATTTTCGGAATATACGCACCAATTAACGATAATGGAATAGCAAATCTAGAGAATGGTTTATATTTTGACAAAGTTAATGAAGAAGTAGGAAAATTAGCGCTGGGAAACAATTTATATTATTGGGAGACATGAATGGAAGAACAGGAAGTAAATTTGGAGATCTAATAGTAGGAAAGTTTGGAGAAAACATTTTAAATGAGAATGGAGAAAGGTTAATTTAATTATGTAGACAATCATCTTTAAATATATGGAATGGCTTTTTCAATCATAAAGATAACCGTAAATACACCGTGGGAACGTCCAACACTAAATCAAAAATCCATTATCGATTACATAATCACAAAACAATATTCAAAACTGAAAATACAAGATGTCAGAGCTTATAGAGGACCACGTTGTGGACAGATCATAAATTAGTAATTGGAAAATTTGTATTTCCTTACATCCTGAATAAAGAAAACAACTACGCAGAAAAAGAAGGAAATGTTAGAACAGAAACGGAAAGAAAATATAATACAGAAAGGCTACAAAACGAAAGTGTAAAGCATTTATATCAACATCTAGGCCCATCCGTCCACCCCTTGGGATACCTCGGTCGCCCTGACCATACTCCCAAGTCCTAGTTCTAGTCCTCCCTATCCTATGTTCACGTCCACGTTCAAGTTCACGGTCCTTAAACCAACACCCCAGGGAGAGAGTGTTGGAAGTTGCAGTTCTGGGAATTGCTGAGCTACATAGTACATCAGGTCGCTCAATCCTGACGAACCCACAGTTGGTCCACGGGCTCCATGAGCCTAGCCGGGAGGACTGCTGTCGCAGATCCACCGACCATTCCCTTGTTCTGCCTCCAGGGACGTGTCCTGCAGCCGTTGTGAGACCGGCTAGGGCTACAAGCCCAACAGTGTGAGACTTTTAGTACATCCAGGTGCTCATCTCCTGGCGACCCCACAGTTTGTCGACGGGCCCGTAGGCCAAGCCAGGAACCAGTACAGTAGCTCCCCTCTGGACTGGTCCGAGCCGAGCCCTGGTGTGCCCCCAGGGACGCCTTCTGCAGCTGTTGTGGGCCAGCACGGAGCTCGCAAGCTCCAACAGATGAGCAACTAGTACGACAAGGCGCTCAACTCTTGCCTACCCCACTAATGGTTCACGAGTCCCTTGGACTTAACCGGGAGGACTGTCTAGCAGATCCACCGATCTTTCCCCCAGTGCACCAGCTGGGGACGTGTTTGGTTGCTGAAGTGGGTCCAGCCTGAGCATTAGTACGTCAGGTCGCTCAACTCCTGACGACCTCACAGATTGTCCTTGGGTCACTCGGTTCCAGAGTCGGCGCTAAGTCCCAAAAAGCCAAAAAAGACCGCGCTTCCTCCTTTCTCGAGCTTGTCGACCTGGTGGTAATTCCCAGCATTACGCCCGGTATTGTCCCATCCAGCCCGTTCGCAAGACTAGGCCTATTCGTGTAGCTGCTGTGAGGCAGCCCTCTGAGCAATGTAGGCATCCAGGGTGCTCATCTCCCATGGTGCCCCCACAGATGGTCTCAGGTTCAATGAGAGGTTGAATAAAAAATTAATACAGAGTGAATTCAGAGATACAGAAGAGATGTATCAGTACCTAAAAAGGTGCATTCATGAAGACGCCTATGAAGGATTGGGTGAGAAAGAAGACGATAGAGAAAGGACAGCACTGTTTTCGAACGATGAAATAGAGAAAGAAATGCAGAATAAGAAACAGCTATTTTTAAAATGGCTTAGTACAAAGAACAAGAATGCCAAAATACTATATCAAAAAGCACAAGCAAAAGTGAGAAGATAGGTTATTAATCACAGAAACGAGATTTGGGTTAAGAAATGTACAGAAATACAAACATATTTAGGAAGCAAGAAGAGTTCTGAATAATGGAAATTTATAAAAAGGATACGATCATCGAATAAAAATATGAGTCGTTTGAATATAGGGACACATGAATGGGAAGAATATTACAAAAAACTTTTAGTAGAGGACCGAAAATATTTTTTTTTGGGAGAAAATGACGATTTATCAGAGATGGAAACAGGAAACATAATCGAAATTGATATAAATAGTGTAAAAGAGGAAATTATGGGAATGAAAATTGGTAGAAATGCCAGCCCAGGAAATATTGCTATAGAATTGATTAAAAGTGGCAGCCAGAAGTTATTGGAAATTATCACTGTACTGTTTAATAAAATAATAAATGGCGAAGAAGTGCCAGAAGAGTGGAACGTCGCTATTTTAACATCGATGCATATGAAGGGAGACAAGTTAAAATGTGAAAATTATAGAGGCATATCAGTAACAAGTACATTAAGTAGAATATATGGACATATACTAAGTAAAATGGTTGATTTAGAATACCAGGATAAGGACATGGAAGAACAATCTGGTTTCAGAAGTGGTACGTCATGTACTGATAATATATTTTGCATAACACAAATGATAGAAAAAAAAGAGCTACTAACAGAAATATATATTTGTTTTTTTGTCGATTTAACCAAGGCGTATGATAGTATTCCTCAAAAAATGTTATGGGAAACTTTAGACAATTCTAACATTACCAAAAAATTAATAGAAGCTATAAAAATATTAAAGTGACATTGTATAAGAGTGGCATTGATTCAAAATTACAAAAATATAATAAAATGAATGGGGTAATACGAAGACATTTTGGTAAACAGATGAGGACAGAGACAAAACTAAGATTACATAACATCACATCAAAAGCTGCCCTAAAATATGGAAGTGAAATTTGGATTTTAAATAAAAGAAACTCTCATAAACTTCAAGTAAGCCAAATGCGCTTCTTACGATCATTGTTAGGAGTTAATAGACTGGATCACCAAAGGAACACTACTGTCAGAGGAAAACTTGGAGTAACAAGTTTAAATGAAGATATACAAAGATACCAACAAGAATGGAAAAATCATCTGAGAAGAATGGCAAGAAATAGACTTCCAAAATTGGCATTCCAATATACCCCAACTGGACATAGGGACCAAGGAAGACCAAAACATCGGTGGAAAGATCAAGACCATCTTCGCTAGGTTTACCGTACAGGCCACATGGCCTAAAACGAATTTGTTCATGATGATGATGAAAAGTATTAAACAAAGTATCTATTTCGAAAATAAAAATTGGAAATCATATAACAGAGGGATTTACTATTACAAAAGGTCAAGCGCAAGGTTGCAGTTTATCTCCAACTGTATTCAAAATTTATCTCGAAGGAGTACTAAGATATTGGAGGAAAACATTTAAAACAAATGGGCATACCAATCTAAAATACACATGTATGGTCACTAAATTTTGGAATGGACCCCTATAGAAATGAGAAAGAGAGGAGGACCGAAGAATATATCGACAGAAGGGGTACAAGCAGATATGAATATTAGAGGATTGGAGGAAGATCAATGGATGGACAGAGAGGAATGGTGTTTGGTTTCCGGAAGACGGCGGCAGCTGCCATGATACCGGATGAATAATAATAATAATAATAATAAATAATAATAATAATAATAATAATAATAATAATAATAATAATAATAAGAATAATGAATAATACTTTAAGGTAAGGAAAATATTACGAGTGTTTCAGAATAAAGTTCTTAGGTGCATTTTTATACCAAAGAGAAATGAACAGATAGGGAAATGGAGAAGACTTCACAATGATGAACTACATGACCTTTATAGAAATAATATTAAGAACTAAGTCTCGTAGACTGCGATGAGCAGGACATGTGGAGCGAATGGAAGAGAGGCATGAAAATTTCTTGTAGGAAAACCAGAGAGAAAACGCCCAGTTGGTAGACGAAGAATGAAGTGGGAGAATAACTTTAACCATGATTTGAAGGAAGTAGATTATACAGGGCTTGATTGGGAAACTGAAGCTCAGAATAAGGAAGTACAGAGAGCTTATGTGCACGTGACCATGAACCTACAGGTTCATAGAGCCAGCGAGGTAGTTTAGTTAGTTAATAATAATGATTCCTCCTATGTTATCTTTACTTGTCATTGTGGAGAGGTTTGTTTGGTGAAATTATCCCGAGAATATGCAAGCATAACTTTACTGCCAAAAATATTTCTGTTGAAGTTTAGCAGTCGAAAACTGTGTGAGAAAATAAGTAGATGTTTGTATTTTGACTAAGCATAGTGGATGTATTCTGTAGAAATAACGTAAGAATTTTCCTTGGTTTATAAAATAAATAAAAAAACATTAATTGTAGTATAAGGAAAACGTCCAACTATACTAAATTATTTCTATAAGGATAAATGTTAAGATTATTGTGGTATGGCCTTGTTGGTAGTCGTCTAAGAAAAATATTTGTATAAAGGATTTAGGCGAGATTTATCTTTATACATAACATTATGAAGTACACATAAGAGAAAATACTAGAAGGCAACATTGAATAGCACAAGAATTTTAGAGGTTGAACTTGTACTAAAATTCATCTAATATTATTTCGTAGATGATAGTTTTTTTTAAAGCCAATGGTTTCAACTTTTACAATGAAATATAATTTGATGTATCAATAAATAAGTAAATAAATAAATAAATATATATACATATATATATATATATATATATATATATATATATGTCCACCGCTGTGGTCTCTAGGTAGCGTGCTGCCTTGTCACGCAGCGGGCCCGGGTTTAATCCCCGGTCGGGGCAGTTTTTCTGGGTGAGGTTTTTATCGGGGTTTTCTTCACCTGTAAGACAAATGTCAGGAAAACGTTAAGGCACACACGGTCCCCGAAATCATATGGCCATCATCATTATCCTTATAATTATCATCATCATCATCATCTTTCACCGGTGTGGAAAGCAACGGGAAGCTACCACATCTAGAATTCCCTAGTAAAGCTGCAAGCATAGCATGGAAATAGTGGAATGCAGGCTTTCACGGCCGGTAATCATGGTAGTAAAAGATTCCGGGCTATGTGGCCAGTTATAGACCACGGCCACATAGCCCGGAATCTTTTACTACCATAGCATGGAAATGCTATGATTGCAGTGACGGACCTGCCTTCGGGCAGAATTACTATGGATGGATATATATATAAATTGACATTACAGTGTATATTATATATATACATATATATACACTTTATTGTATAATGACAAAAAAACATTATAAACTCCATAGAACTTACATATCAGTTATTTTACGTAATATTGCAACTAAGAATAAAATATTTATTTTAAAATATTTCCCAGGGTACAACTTCAAATTAAGGTGTTTTAAAATTGAGGATTGAACCCAGGAGAAATTTTTTATTATTATTTTTTGTAATATACGACATCCACTGGATGAATACGAAAATAATGTAATAAACGAACTAAATTTTACCATATTTACTGTATAGTTGGGAAATATTGCAGCATTGTTTACATTCTTGCCGAATGTAATATGATAGAGTTAATATAATATATATCACGTTCTAAACTAAACGAAGTCTCCAAAATGCCATGGCGTTCCACGTATACTTAGCTTTTCAGAAAACTATTTTGTGTAAAAATTACTTTAGAGACTAAATTATTGTAGTATAAATGTACTTACAGCTTCCAGAGAAGTTCATGGGATGTGTTATGGCATCATAGCGGTCTATGCTTAAAGCCACTAGGACGTATGTTGAAGAATACGTGACCACAGCCTGAAAAAAAGTATAATTCTAATGAAGAAGGAAATATTCGTACTGGAACAATATAAACCATTTAATTTATATGCACACAGTTATAAATATCTAAGCAGCGATTGAAAAGTTATGCATCAATGTACAGTAAAAGGTCCCTTTTCACGGTTCCGTTATTCGCGTTTTCATTACTCGCTGGTTAAAAAATTATGACACAGTTCCTATATTCGCGGCTAAAAATTTCTTTATTCGCGGATTCAGTCGGTATATTAAAAGGATTAAATATCCTTTATTAACGCATCGGCAACTTTTTTTACTGCAGGCACGTCCCAAAACGGGTTTTACAAAGAGCGATTCACACCAAATAGTGAAATGAATATCAAAGTAAAACAAACCTTATTGTCATTTAACCTAAAGCCAATTGTTAAAGTCGCCGCCATATTTCACGTGTCGCTATGTTCGTTGATAAATGTCGCACTGCCCACGATCGGTGTTTTATTGATTCAACTTGTCATTCGTTGCAATAATTTTGATTGATTAGCATGTGTCTCTTCTGCTGTGTTCCCAATTTATAATGTGGTGTAAAATAAAGGAACATTAGTTCCAAAGCGGAAAAAAAAGTAGTGTAGCCGCTTAAAGTAAAAATATAAATTCTTGACCGATTTTGCGTTGGTGAGTCGTTTGCATCCATATCACGCTGTTTCAATGTTAATGAATCAACTGTACGATTCATCAAGAAATAGAAATATATCGCTGAATTAACAGCTGAATATCAATCTGAATTTAAATACCTTTTAAAAGCGGCAAAACAGGAACAAATTACTAAGTTCTTTAAGCTATTGTCTAAGTCTGACATTAATAATATTAATTAATATAAAGTGTTCAAAATCTCTTATTAAATTTATTTTATTTTGATAATTTTTGTTTCATTTCAGAACCTTGGAACGTATCCCCTATAAACACATACGAATTACCATTCCATATTCATGGTTAATGTGTTAATGTATTCGCGGCATATTTACGGAACACATCCTCCGCGATTAAAGAGATTTTTACTGTACTTCAATCAATATAAAGCTTGTGGCAAGAAGTAATAGACTAGTGAGTACATTAATAGTAATAACTGGAAGGCGCACAAACGTGCACACGAGTCTATTACCAACATAGAAACCAACGAATGGTACCTACCCTTCTAAGCTATAATGAATAACATATACACTCGGAGTGGGGATGGGAGGAGTCATCGCCCTTATAAGGCAAGGACGCGTGTGAAAACACTCTCACGCTCCTACGTTCTACAATAGTCAAGTTCGTCAGTAACAGTTCGCGAAGGTGATAATAAAACACGTGGGCGGAAGTAATTCATCAACTCCACTCCGAGTGAGTTAAATATCAAACATTGTAAATACCATTGTACACACAAAATTGTACAATAAATTGAAATAAAATGTGTATAATATAAACATCCCCGAGTGATCATATTCTACCCTGAGCGAACCGGCACAAGCTAAAAGACAAATTTAAATATAGTGGAACGTACTATATTATATTTACAACGAGGAGGAATTTAATGCCTCATGTAATCAAAAATAATAAAATTTTAACCGACCGAGAACGCTCAGGAGATAGCATTTGAGACATATGTCCGTCGCTGTGGCGTAGTCGGTAGAGTCCCTACCTTCCACTCCGGTGACCCGGGTTCGATTCCTGGCGGGGTAAGGGATTTTTAAAATCTCAACCTTGGGACTGGGTGTGTCTGTGTGGTGTCCAAGTTGTACCCATTGGGTTTAATTCCTCAAAAAAAAAAAATTGAGACATATGTTAGGGAGGTTCCTGGTTTAAACCCACCGACTAACATATGATTTTCATTCCTATATTCTCTTATACGTAAGGGCTTATGCTGGGTTAAATTTCTTTGATAGGACTCATTTAATCAATAATCTCTATTTCATAACAACATAAAAGTTAGCCGTCTCGGTGGACGCGCAGCTGCCCGACTGGGATCTCAGATTGAAATCCTGGCGGTTTCGGAGATTTGTCGAGTTTCTTCCGGAGTTCTCCCGTTTCCCGAATTTTATTCCACCAACACCGTTCTTCCCCTTCCCTCCCCATCATGTCATTTCATCTCCACTGTTTAATTTCAGATTACTCATCACCTGATCTCATGTTAGGAAAAATATAAACTGGTTTATCAAGCCAGAGGTCTTGTTGCAGTCGTCTTCAACAGCAGGTACAATATTTTATTGTTTTTTAAATTGTCAACAATAACCTCAACGGAACAAAATGCTTCTTAAATAAAAGTACAGAGGTGTTTGAAATACGTGGTTTTTTTTATATAATGGGGCACACTCATGTAGTTCCTCATGACTTTTATATGTCTTGTTAGGGCATAATAGGGCCAAAAGGTAGGGTTGTAGCCCCTCCACATGGCCTTGGATTTTCCAAATAAATGGCGGAATGATGGATGAAAATGATGTGTATCGAACCAGGACTACCATAACAGACCACATATCACTTTAGAGTGCATTTCATCTAATTAATTCTATAAAGTTTGGTAATACAATGAACCTAAAATAAGGTGCCCATTTAGGGTCTTAAGAAACCCAAACCCATCTCTACTAATATTATTAAATCATTAAAATTATATCAGTAAGGTTTTACAATCCATCCATCCATAGTAATTCTGCCCGAAGGCAGGTCCTTCACTGTAATCATAGCACTTGCATGCTATGCTTGCAGCTTTACTAGGGAATTGTAGTTGTGGTAGCTTCCCGTTGCTTTCCACACCGGTGAAGGATGATGATGATGATGATGATAATAATGATGAGGATGATGATGATGATGGTCATATGATTTCGGGGACCGTTCGGGCCTTTTAAAGTTTTTTTCCTGACATATGTCTTACAGGTAAGGAAAAACCCCGATTAAATCCTCACCCAGAAAAACTGCCCCGACCGGGGATCGAACCCGGGCCCGCTGAGTGACAAGGCAGCACGCTACCTCGAGACCACAGCGAGGGACTTGTTTTACAATACAGGACAATATAAACACGCATCTTATTGGATGTGTCTTAAAGATATTTGATCTGATATGACCATACGTATTAAACGGTCTATGCATAAAATGAAGTAACTATAATTTTTAAATAGTAGTTTATTAAGAACTGAGAATATCTTGTTAATAATCGTCTGGAAAATCGGTTTCCAGTCACGAGATTCGCAGATTTTATTCTAGAAAAAGTATTTGATTTTTCAGCTGAACCGCGAATTATGAAACTTTTATTTTTGAGAGTGTTCTACTAGAATCTGAAATAATTAAAACATGTTACAAATGTCTCCAGAAAGTGAATGAGTTAGCTTAGACTATAAAACTTCGAGCTATGTATTCGGAAGGTTCCGAGTTAAAAATTATGTTGTCACCCAATGTAACTGCTAACATTTTTAAGGTTCACCTCAGTTATCAAGGCAAGAGCTGCACATTATATTTCATCAGTAATCATCAATTCATCAAATCTTATCATGAAGTATCTCACTTGTGTAAGACATCTAAATGCAGACAGATGTACACATCTAAATAGACTATTTATTTTTCGAGCTAAATTAAAATAAATGTCGTAAATATTATAGTAAAGGTTATAGTCTGGTTTCGAGGTTCGTGGGTTCACACTCACCTGGTCGATGTATTTTTAAGGGCGTAAAAAATATGTGCATGAATTCTTTTGGAACGGTCCTATATATTAGATTTTCGGCACGTAAAAGAAGTTCAAGCATAAAATAAGAGGCCTCTGACAAAAAATATCGGCCCTTTCACGCCCATATTTGAATTGCGACGCTGTAAAAGGGCGCCGTTAAATAAAATATTACCTTTCTACCTATATGCGATTTGATAAAAGGTGTTGAAGCGCCTAAAAGAATGCATTTAAATTATAAAATAATAACTACGATCATATACCGAGCGTGACGTTATGCGGAAAATAATTTTCCAACTCTTTAAATCTACGTGTTTCCTTGAGTTAAAAAGGCATGACACCAGCCTACTATTAAATTAATTAAAGTGCTTTCAAAATTCAGGTTCACATCGCGATATCAATCACTCAAAAGTTTAATTTTAGGAAATATAAGCGGATCTAGCAATTGATCCACATCCTCCTAGGTGACTTCGATGACCTAGGTAGGATTCCCGATGGGGTCTGTCTACTTATACCGCTACACCCCCCATGTAGGCCAGGAGAGGTCCCTCGCGGGAATTATTTAACCAAGTTAATTCAGATGTAATATAAATGCTCTCACTTCATAGTTGTCATTTACAATGGCTATAGGAGATTATTTTAATGTATTTGTATATATATATATATATATATATATATGTATGTGTGTGTTCACCGCTGTGGTCTCTAGGTAGCGTGCTGCCTTGTCACGCAGCGGGCCTGGGTTTGATCCCCGCTCGTGACGGTTTTTCTGGGTGAGGTTTTTATCGGTTTTTTTCCTCACCTGTAAGACAAATGTCAGGAAAACGTTAAGGCCCAAACGGTCGCCGAAATCATATGGTCATCATCATCATCATCTTCATCATCATCATCCTTCACCGGTGTGGAAAGCAACGGGAAGCTACCACACCTACAATTCCCTAGTAAAGCTGCAAGCATAGCATGAAAATGCTATTATTGCAGTGAAAGACCTGCCCTCGGGGAGAATTACGACGGATGGATATATATATATATATATATATATATATATATATCGCAAGTATATGAGTGTTTATTTTATTGTAAATGAATTAATTTACATGTCGTATATATATATTTATATGGAATGATAAGAAAAATAAATGCCTGGACGGGATTCGAACCCGGAACTCTGAGTCTGTACCTCAGCGTGTTATTAATTACACCCCAGGCGAATCCAATTCAAACACTTATTTTCTTATATATCTATTATATTCTCCATTATTACTAGATGTCGCGAGAACTCGGTCTTCACTGCCATCTAGTAGCTGACTATAACAAGTAAGCAAATTAAAGAGAATAAATAAGTGTTTGAATTGGATTCGCCTGGTGGTGTAATGGATAACACGCTGAGGTACAGATTCAGAGTTCCGGGTTCGAATCCCGTCCAGGCATTTATATTTTTATCATTCCATATTAAGCTTGCATTGCTCAATGTTAAACATTTAATTATAACATATATATATATATATATTTATATATATTTATTTATTTATTTATTTATTTATATATATATATATATATATATATATATATATAATCGGCCGCGGTGGACTAGTGGTTATGCTCCTTGCCTCGGGTCCCTAGGGTAGCGGGTTCAAACCCGGCCGGGGTCGATGCGTTTTTTAGGATGGAAGAATCCAAGGAGCAAGTCCTCCGGGACGGACTTTAAGCCGTGGGTCTCCCGAATCGAAGATTTTTAGGCTCGTAAAGGATCCTTAAGCCTGAATAAAATGGCCTCTAATCACAATTTGCCGAATTTTCCCGCCCTAGTACTACCTTGGTTTCCTAGATGTCAGTATGAGGCGGAACGCTGACCACGGACACAGATGACATCTATACGAAAACAAGTGTAACTAAATTAGTATGGTTCAAATTCTTCCCTGTAGGGAGAGAGCAACTTTTAATTACGCGGGCAAAGCGAGAATAGTGGTCTCACATTGGTCGAAATATATTTGCGAGTTGAAAGACCCGCCCAGATCATCGAAACGTCTGGGTTGTCATTCCAGACGTCTCCAAAAACATCTCCTTCCCCTTTCGGGAAAGATCGGTGACGAGAGGTTTCCATGTGAAAGTGTCTCGGCCCTGTGCCTAGAAGTTTCCCAGTCATGATATATATGTATATAAGTAATGCCACGAGTGATTTTCAAATTATCGATAAATTCACGACTCACGAAGTGAGGAGTGAATTTACCTAGAGAATTCGGAAATCAAGAGTGCCATTTGTTAGGGCAATTTAACGAATAAAATTAAGCTGTTTACTCACAAATCATTATTTAACTATAGTTATTTTAAAATATTTATATATTTAATGTAAACGGCGATGTTTGAAAACAAATGAGAAGCGATAGGTGCGCTTCATCTGCTTCTTTTTTTTATCACTGCAACCAGATCATACTATTTATTGCCAAAGGAAGGCAATATTGTAAGAATGCTCTCTAGTGGAGAAAAAAATGAAACACATCAAACTGTATATTAATTCATTTCTGATGTCGTATGATGTAAATATGACAATTATATTTTTCTGGATTGCTACCTGGGAAAAAATACATTTAAGAAAGTGCAAACACTGCTTTTTTTTGTGGTATAATCAATTGCTACAAATGTTTTTATATTAACTCCCGCATGCGGCATGTGTTGACATTCATGTACTATATGTACAATCTGGTAGCCGTATTTCTCGCAGGCTCAGTCATTGCAAAATAATGGTCAGACCTGTTCAGAATATTAAAAAGGAGGAACCTTCTTTAATATGGTAATTATAACACTGATAAATATTTCGTGAAACACGACTCTGATTGGTTGTAAAACAGAAATCATTGAAACGTGATTGGCCATTGAGTCCCATTTAGGGCATGAGTTAAATAGTCAGAGTAAATTGTGAGTGATCTTTAAGTGCTAATTTTTAGAAGTAAATTAAGTGGCTCTGAGAATATTACAGGAAATCGTCGTGTGATTATTTACGCCAAAACTACGTGAAGACGAATCCCGAAGCAAGCGCTACATATAGTGTCATGGTCATTTTCGGTGCCTACTAAGCAAATGTAAACATTTATCAAAAATTGTTTCAATAGCTTGATTCTTTCGGAATTCGAGAAAGCGAAGAAAAATAAAAAATATAAATGGTTATAGCTTAAAAAATAAAATGTAAGCTACATTTTGTATTTATTGGTCTTAAAATTTACCAATTACAATCCAGTTTGAACACACGATCCAAGAGTTTGTTATTGTGCAGGGTGTTTAGGTACTTAACAGTTGTGTTTTCTGTGCAATTTGATGGTTTCGATTGTTTCACTAGCTGATAACTTGGAGTGACTCGGGTATTTATTTATCCTAATCTTCTTGTCACAATCAAATTAGAGACTATGATCACTATTGATTTAATACTAATCTCGGTCATTTTGGAAATTTTATTATTCCACCTCTTTTCAATTCCCCTCCCTTTGCCAAGGGGAGGCTGAACTTAAACTTAAAAGTCATCGGGAGTGTCACTATTCAACTCAGCGAAAACTATAGATTTATCACAAGGGTAAGAACATTTCCAATGTGTTCCTGAGATATATATACAGTGCGATCAGTATTGCATTGGATAGCAGGCGTGTGGTTTGTGCTGTGCAGCGATGAAGGCTTACAAGTGCAGACACGGGACTTGAAATGTGCGCAGACTCAGGAGTATACAAGCATATTCCACGCATTCACGATCGCAGTCAGATTGTATGCTTCGAGTGGATAAGGTGCTGGCTCGTATTTCCTTGTGCACTGAATGGCATGTGTATAAGTTGTTTCAATTTAAAATTTATATATTATAAAACAGGCGTGTATAAGTGTAAACTGAATGACATGTGTATACGTTATTTCAATTTTAAAATTTGTATCTTATAAAACAGGCTTTTATGGAATAGAAATTTGATCAGAATAACAAAAAAAGAGATTATACAGACAATAATAGAAAGTATACTTACATATGGATCAGGAAGCTGGACAATATATTAAAGGATGCAGAAAAAAATCTTGGCGACAGAAATGGATGGATTACGGAGAAGTATGAGAATATCCAGGCTACAACATATTCGTTACACATATATCAGACAAGAAATTGATGCACAAGAAACTGTTATCGATAGGATAACAAAAAGAGCTCTACAGTGGTATGGACATGTACAACGGATGTCGGAAGACCAGTGGCCTATACAGGTGTTGGATTGGATGGTACCAGGCAAACGGAAGAGGGGGAGAAGTAGAAGAGCATGGTATGAGGGAATATATGATGTCATGATGAAGAGGGGTATGGAAGATGGTCAATAGGAAGATGGGAATCTCTGGAAAGCAGGAATCAAGGGCAAACTGCTGTAAAGTGGAAAGCCTGTATTAAGTATTCAGTAAGTATAAAACTGGCGTGTATAAGTGTAAAGTGTAAACTGTATAATGACTAATAATTTTTCTACTGAACAACATGTATTTATTTATGATCAATATTTGTTAACTTAGTCTGCCAGCCAAGTAACGAAGACATTTTGAAACACGATTCCCGGGTGTAAAAATTCCGTCACGTTCAACAGTCCATAATCTGTACAACACATTTTATAAAGAGGTGTCAAAAATGTATGGACACTCCGGGCCTTAGAGTGGAACGATCTGTAGGGAGAGGAATTTTAAACTATGAATCACACATACTTTTTAGACCTCACAAGGACATGGATGCTCTCCCCGAATAAATGTAAATATTAGCATCTAGATTCCATCTTTGCTAAATGGTTAGTAAAAATATGATACAATTTTTTACAAAATATTAAATTGAAATATTAATTGTAGATTGTGTCTTAGACATAAAATTAAACAAACCAAAACTAAGAAAATATATTTCTGTATTATGGAGATTTCAGTTAATACAATAAAACACTTTGGCGCGTTTTCTAACAGCAGCACACTTCTTGTGTATTCACTTTATATAATGGAGATCTAAAATAATGTTATTTTTCTGTACATCAATATGGTATATGGTACAAAACCAAGACCTCTTATTATTGATCTTTGTTGAAGCATTATTTGGAAATAGATTCTTGATTGTTTTTATTTCTGTGGTGTAGGACTTTGTAACAGTCTTTTCATTTAGGTGCGTCTTGTGCCATTTTTATTTTCTGTCTTCTTGCAAGTCTGTTTCTGGAGACACTATGTAAGAACTATTGTTTATTTCCAGCAGAAAGTTTACATAGGCCAGGAGATATTTCTATCAAAGGAAACTCGCATTTCTGTTATCAGAGTTGATTCAAGAATATGACGACATCCACTGGTATTTGCCACTATAACATGGATGTAATTTCTCCTTAACATCAGTTGTTTTAGGGAATAGTGTCGTAGGGGTATCTTCTGTTTTAAACTCCACAGCTAACACAAAATGATAATCTTGAAACACATCCATATTGACTGGATAATTCCAACTTTTGCAAATCCATTCACTGCAATTCTATTGTTATTTGCACTTACGTTTTACCAAAGAATCGTGGTACATGACGCAGGGTGAAAAGTTAAGATTTCAAATGACTGCATTTTTGACATAGAAACTTAATTTCACTAATGTAGTGAATGTCCAATGGCTTTAAAACTGAAACGTCTAGGGTCTCTTATTTACGAGTTGTATGCACCGGAAGCGACAGTAAAATACTCTTTTACCTTGAGTATTATATAAACAATCCAAATCTATAATTTGTGTTGAATGACTGTGAAATAGAAACAAATCTTTATTTTCCTTCGTTGGTTTCACTGTATCGATAAAATTCCTTACTATTTCACAATAATTATATTTTTGTTTTTAAATCCACTTTGCAAGTTGTAGGTCATAATGCATAACAGCACATGTGTAGTAAACTGCACTGGTAGAGGAACTTCTTCCTTCTCTGGTTATGTAACCTTTCCCATTTAGCTTTGAGGATAAGCATGTTTCTAGGTTTCTTTTTTGGACTGTTCATAACAACGCATCAAATATATGGAAGCGATTGTTTTAAATTTGTACTATGGAAGTCTGTGGTTTCCATGACTGGGGCGCGCAGCGGTCTAATCATTGAGGACCAACGTGGCTCGTTGAAGGCAACAAGCCGCTGCTTCACACAGCTATTGTATATTTTTGTACATTTCTGTAAATGAAATAAAAGTAAAACATTTGACATAATCAATAATACAGTCGGAAGAGATTGCTTTATTAACCTTCAATATTCCAGACAGGAATTCTGAGTGGGGTTTGTCCTCTATGTTCAATTGGGATTCTTTACCTGCTCTTGGCGACCGTTGCAAAATTATGGCTATTAGGTATTGTTTGGACATAATAAACATAATCAGGACACGCTCAGAGCAGAGTGTTATAAGGAAGATAGAAGGTAGTGTGTGTCAGGGGGTTTGATAATCGTTGCAGAAAGAGGATTGAAGGGCATAGGAATATGTTGGGTATGGGAGAGGAATACGGGGAACAACGTAAATGTTTGGAGGAAATTTAAGAGGAGATTAATAGATAGTGACAGGCAGTACATAGAGGCCGATTGTAACTAGAAAATATCGCTCAACCTGCAATCGGAACTGAACATTTCTTGGGAAAGAGAGAAGTATATTGGACTCTTTGGATGGGGACGATATAACTGATATTGCATGGTTTCATTTGGGGGAATGGATAGCCCATAATTTAGCAAGCGTATTAAAATATGCCCTCTGTGCAATGACCGGGAAAAATGGCAACATATTTTATCATTATGTAGAGAGACATAGCTACTTACATTACAGTTGCTGCCGGAGAGATTTTTCTGGTCGGATCATTGGAGAGTGGCGTGTTGGGATCTTTTAGGAGGGGTCGAGAGTGAAGTGAAAACATGCTAATTTTTGGGCATAGTGAGGACATTGAGGGTTCAATGAGGAAATATGTATTATCGATAATAACAATTTCAATATGGTATCTGCTTCCGATTTTAAATTCTACTACTTAATAAGTCGTCTTAATAAAGTTGAATAACCTGATTGTGCATTTGACGTCTGCAGAGGCGGAGGTGATATCCGTATGTGTGTGGGGGTGTCTTAATTTGTTCTGTAACATTATGTTTTATTATTAATATACAGAATGAGAGAGTATTTTTTATATCTGCACACATGGTCTTTGTATGTATGAATGTAGATAGAGTATTTTTATATCTGCACACATTGCCTTTTGTATGTATGAGTGTAGATGTGTATTACTGTGTACATACTGTAGACGTAGACTTATATATATATATATATATATATATATATATATATATATACATATATACATATGCATATATTTGCTTTTATATCTTGTTTATATATGATTGTAGGTGTGTAGCCTGTATGTATTTTTTACATATATCTTATGTTTATCTCTTATACCATTAATGAAAAAAAATAATGCTCGTACGGACAAGCAGGCCCATGCGCAATGTTAATGCAAATATATTTATTTTATTTCGAAATGTCAATAAATTCCATTACTTTATCATTTGTACATAGAAGAGTGAACTTCTTATATACATTTGGTTAAAACACATATTTTATCAGTTTAAAATGCCGCGCCATTCGAAAAAGCACAGTTAAATATTTTTTTAATACTTGTGTAATTCGGTTTTATACTTACATTCTTACAAGTCCCGGCTGAGTGTAAATGATAATTTAAATTATAATGAAACCTTATTTATATATAATTTATTTATACGTAAATCACAATTATATGTATCAATGTTCATTAATTATACCTGAATTGTACGTAACCAACGAATACTAACATTATATTTTTAAAATTGATGTCAATACAAACACGTGCCGAATTAGATAATTCGAGATAACCTAGTCGGCAATATAATAAGGACTGGCGGTAGCACTATTGGTAACAAAGACATGGACAGAAATGTGAAGTAATGGGTGGATTAGCAGAGTCTGAAGTTTAATTAAAAAACTAAAGAGTGTTTAAAATAGATACATGTGTTTCTAATATGATACGAACTTTCGTGGGATCAATAGGGTAAATAGCGCGATAAAAATATCCTGATAAGAGCAAATGCTTTGAACACGAGACGCTCTTTCGTGGAAACAATTGCGAAATTAAAAGTACATAATAAAAATTCTAAAGCTTTGTTCTATAATGCGAATAATACAATTGTTCCTTCTATTGGGTTTGGTCTGCCTTGTAGAAGAGGAAAATGAACATCTATTCATTTGACCAAAACATAAAATTAATGAACCAGACACTTTAAATATCTAAACTGAGTGAAATATCAATATATGTATGCGTTATTAAGACAATATAAGATAAGGAACTTGGGGTGTGTGAAGCCAAATTTTGAAGTTATATGACAATTTTTAAACTGAACGTTCGTACTCATTAACAAACAATAAGCAAATTATGAATATGATCTGCTTGGGAATACTTCAGGTCTGCTCCGATTGTAGTATAACCTTAGTTTTAATTGCAAGTATAGCAGCATTTTCAACATTGTGAGCCATAGTGTTTTGGACATTTCGTCTTTCGGCACGAACCAGTGCGTCGCTGACAGTCTGTAATTGTTGCCCTTTCATGCAATCATACGTATTACGTGTCTGGTATTTCACACGTCGTTGGTAGTAATAGCTCACTTGGTAGCATGCTTAACACTGATTGCTTAATACCGGGTTCAAATATCTCTTTTTGGTTTTATAATGTTATTTCCTTTTTTATTTTTATTCAGAGAAGGATATTGCTTATGTAGTTACTTAATTGACCTTCTGATATTCTGTTTAACTATACTCACTTACTCACTGGCACTATCGAACCCGTAGGTTCATGGCCGCGCGGACATAAGCTCTCCATACATCCCTATCCCGAGCTAATGCTTTCCAATCATTCCCTGTATAATTTACTTCCCTCAAATCATAGTTAATGTTATTCTCCCACCTCATTCTTGGTCTACCAACTGGGCGTTTTCCCTCTGGCTTTCCTACAAGAAGCTTCAATGCAAGTCTCCCATTCCCCATACATACAACATGTCCTGCCCATCGCAGTCTACGAGACTTAACTGTTATTATATCTGGCTTCCTATAAAGATCATGTAGTTCACTGTTATGTAGTCTTCTCCATTCACCTGCCTGTTCATCTCTCTTTGGTCCAAAAATTTTCCTAAGTACTTTATACTCAAATACCCGCAATCTCCTCTCCTCCCTTAAAGTTAGAGTCCATGTTCCGCCCCCGTATAATATAACAGGTAGAATAATATTTTTATATATTTTCAGTTTAACATTTTTTGAAAGAACTTGGGATATTAAGAGTCTCTGCAATGCATAATAGCACGCATTTCCAGAATTGAGCCTATGTTTAATTTCTTTGTGCATCTCATTCCTATTTGTGATTATTGTTCCTAGATATTTGAATTCAGCCACTTCCTCAAAATTTCCCTCATTAGTTCTTAGCCTTCCATTTCCATTACATAATGAATTTCTATGTATGACAATATATTTAGTTTTATTGATATTTACTTCCAGTCCTAATTTCTTAGTGTTACTCAATAGTGTGTGCGTGTTGTCCTTTAATATCTCCTCGCTATCGGCCAATAATACTACATCATCAGCATAAACTAACAGCTTATTAATACCATTGAGTTGTAAGCCTTCCTCATTTTCTAAAGATTTAATGGCATGTTCTCGTACAAAATTAAATAGTAGAGGAGATAGTGCATCTCCTTGCTTCAACCCACTCTGGATTTGAAAAGTGTCCGAAAACTGTTTGCCTACACGCACCCTACTCTTTGTGCTATTTAGACACATTCGTATAAGGCTAACTAACTTTTTAGGAATTCCGAACTCCAGCAGGATACTATATAAATTCTCCCTCTTAATTGAATCATATGCTTTTTTGAAGTCTACATATAGTTGATGTACAGTAATATTATATTCTCATTTCTTTTCTAAAAACTGTCTTATACTAAAAATCTGATCTGTTGTAGACCTGCTTCTTCTAAATGCACATTGATGATCTCCTAGAATGTCATCAATATAGGGAGTAAGTCTGCTTACTAATAGATTTGTAAGAAATTTGTACTAAGTTAAAAGTAATGAGATGCCCCTGTAGTTGCTGCAATCAGTTTTATCTCCTTTCTTATAAATTGGTATGATAATTGATTTCTTCCATTCATCTGGAAGTGCTTCTTTTTCCCAAATCATACTAAGCAACCAGCGTATCTTGTCCATCAATTTTTCTCCCCCTGATTTTATCAGTTCTGCTGGGATCTCATCTGAACCTGATGCTTTATACATCTTCAATTTTTCAATCGCCATTTCAACCTCTAATGCATTTGGTTCTGCGACTAGCATTTCTGCTGTCTGTAAATTATCTTCCTCAATGTCCTGTTCTGTATATACATTTAATAACTGATTAAAGTAACTTTTCCATCTATTTAATATACTCCTGGAATCTGCAATCATATCCCCATTTTCATTCCGAAATATGTTTGTTCTTGCCTGAAACCCTTTCTTCTCTATACTAATTCCCTGATATAGTTCTCT
Source organism: Diploptera punctata (assembly GCA_030220185.1). NCBI lineage: Eukaryota > Metazoa > Arthropoda > Insecta > Blattodea > Blaberidae > Diploptera > Diploptera punctata. The sequence continues at coordinate 1,503,434 of JASPKZ010001211.1, read as the reverse complement.
AATTTTCCTATTTTTTTGCGTTCATTTCAAGATCATTAATCTTCTCTCTCAAATATTCCCTCTTTTTACTCATTAGTAACTAGGTGGTTTCCCGTCTAATAGTACCCAATTGCTCCAAATGTACCTCATTTGGCTGGTGTAACCATTTCATTTTTGCTAGCTTTCTATTCTTTACAATGTCGGCACATTCCTTATCTCTTGTTTTGCCTCTTTTTTAAACGACCAATGCTTTCTAATGCTGACAATTTAATAGTATCTCTTATAGCCTCCCATTCTTTATTTATATCAGGTTCTTCTTCGTTTGCCACATTGTCATCTGAAGATTCCAGTACTTCAAATTTATTAGCAATTTTGATTTGGTATTCTTGCCGCATTTCATCATTTTTCAAGTTTTTTAATTCAAATTTTACACAATCATCTTTAGCGTTTGTTTAACTATAAGTATTTATTTTTAATTAAACTAATTGCGTGATTTGTTTATATGAAATACATAGGTAAAAATATTTTTAAATATTGTAGATTTAGTCTGTTGATACCAACTGCTCATACGCGTGCCCGTGATACTAACGACTGATACCAGAGTGTTTCACTACTGCTTTGAATTTTGTAAGAGCAACATTATTTACATTGACGTGAACGTTATGGCTAATGTTTGTGCATTCAATGAATTATCAGATATCACTGTGTTATGGCGAGGCAACAGAAAATGCGCATGCAGCTGCACAAATGTACAGAGGAAGATATCCTGGCAGACAAGATCTTCATCGTTCAACTTTCCAAACCATCCACTTACGTCTGCGGGAAACTGGAACCATAAACTTGAAACTTAAACCGGATTTCGGCGCAAGACAAACACGTCGTACCCTGAATTTCGAAGAGGTGCTCGACAAGATTCGAGAGAATTCTTCTACCAGTACGTAAGCAATTGCACTTGCAATGGGTACAAACCACGTCAGCGTGTGGCAGGTCTTGCAGGAAGAAGGACTCCACCCCTTCCTCTAATTGAAGGTACAGTGCTACACACCGTTAGACTTCGAACCTCGCGTGCATTTTTGTAACTGGGTCTCCGAGCGGCTGGTTGAACAGTCTGATTTCTTTTCAAGAGTGCTTTTCACTGACGACGCTTATTTTGAAAGGGAAGGGATTGCTATAAACCAGAGGAAAAGCCATATTTGGGAATATGAGCATCCATTTCCCATTGAAGAGAGAGATTATCAATACAGGTTCGTCCTTAACATCTGGGCTGGTATCATTTGCAATTACATCATTGATCCTTATCTTCTGATCCCACGGTTAAATAGTAAAATGTATAAACAATTTTTGATACACGTGCTTCCTGTATTCCTGGAAGAAGTCCATCTTGATATCCGACGTCAGATGTAGATCCAGCACGACGGAGCTTATTCTCACTTTCATATGAATGTAAGGAACCGTCTGGATAATGTCTTCCCTGGACAATGGATTGGTCGCGGCTGTCCTGTAGCGTGACCTCCACGTTCACCTGATCTCACTCCTCTAGCTTTCTTCCTATGGGGATATCTTAAGAGCCTCGTGTATCAAATTCCAGTCGTCTCAGATGACGAACATTTTGGCTGCTTGTGGCGAAATCAGAAATACTCCTGGAATTTTTGAGGGAGTGCGAGCATCATTTCTGCACTGATGCTATTAGTGCTTACCATCAAGGGCAACATTTAGAACAGTACCTGTTATCTGTTTTTTGAATCAAACGTGAATAAAGAAATTTTATTTTTCAGTATGTTTAAATCATGCCTCCTTTACTACATGCACTCTAATATGACAAGTTGGTTTTCATTTATTATTATTATTCCTGAATATTAAAATCTTTACTTTAAAATGAGGTATGTATAACGAATTTTATTTCCTTTACTATTCATCATTGTCAGGTCAAACAATAGTGGGTCTTAATTTAATTATTAATTAATTAATTAATTTTGTTATGCTTTTCCTTCGTGTTTGTACTACGTTCCGCGTTATACGACTTGATGCTACATCCATACAATATTATTTTAATCCAAATTAGTGGTTACGCTGATGCATAAATAGTCTTGTTATATGTCCTTCTGAACTATGCGATTTTCACTAACGACTAATCAATGTAGTTCCTAGTGTGCTATAGTGTATCCCTTCTTTTAAACTAGTAGAGAATACTGTCATTTATTACTTTCCTGCATCATACCAAAAGAAATTCTACAGTATTTTGTGCTAAATTGCCAAACATCTTACACAAAAATGAAAGAACATAAAAAATTAAAGGTCAGCATGTCTGGGATTTGAACCTTGAAACTCACTTTCCGAAAGAACGATATTTCATACCTGGCACATTACCTCTGAGCTAAATGGTTCCAGGAAGTCAACCTCCAATAGAAGGCTGCACTATATAACAGCTTATCGATTAAATCTTCGAAATATTGCCAGTGCGTACTGGCTCCTAACATATTTTAGATTATAACTTGCAAATTTTAACTTCTAGACTACAAGTTTTATATCTCAAATTGGTTATCTAAAACTCCTCTACAATACCTGAAAGTCTCTCGGTGTTATTCATTAACACCCTCTATATCCTTCTCGTGGAACATAATAGATGTAACGCCGAATTTTACTCATACTTAACGCCTCTATTGTATCTGGGACTTAACTTAAACTGTGTAAAATGTCATTGATTCATCCCTTACCAAAAATAAACTACCGTCAACACTCCTAGGCTATCGGCCAATCAGAATACTTCAATGTTTGTCCAAAGCACTTGAAAATGTAATACACAAACAGCTGACTGTCTCCTTACACGTGACATACTTGAAAAATATCATTCCGGCATTAAAAGGGGATACCATTACAAGTACTGCACTTCCAAACATTGTCGAGAGCATTAGAGAAGCTGTGGACTGAAGATGAATTATAGCAGTATTTTTTCTCGACTTTAGTAAACTTTTCGATACGGTAGACACTGACATGTTATAAGCTAGACTAAAAACATTACACCCGTCAGATAATTGTCTTGAATGATTTAACTCTACCTCAAAGATCGCCAGCAATGAGTATTTGTTCAAAATTGTTTGTCGTCCTGTCGATTCATGAGGTCAGGTGTATCCCAGGGCAGTGTTCCAGCTTCATTATTATTTTAACTCTACATTAATGATATCGCAACAAATTATGACATTCCCACTTTCATATTTATGCTGACTATATCCGAATTTACATTAACTTCAAACTTCACGAAATCATCTAAAACATCGACAGACATACGACTGATATAATATTATCACTGTGGCGCAATTACCTTGGACTTCCAAGCTATAGTCCTTGGAAATCCAACACTGTACACCATTAACAATTTAATTCTGCCGGTCATCATGCTAGATAACAAAGCAATACCTGATTTGTCATTTGTTAAAAGTTTGGGTTTCTATCTTGATTCGAATCTAAGTTGTAATATCCAAACAAAGCAAATGACAAAAAATACAATCGAAATAATGAACACTTTATGTAGATTTATAAATATTTCCGACTTACTCCTAAATAATTCTGGTGCCAACTCTTGTGATGCCACATTTTGATGATTGTTACATTTTATTGACATACATTAACGATGGATTAGCACAAGAACTGCAATGTATTAATAACATGTGTATAAGGCATATATTAAATATTCGTAAATATGACCACATTTCTTCATACATCCACAAACTATGCTAGCTGTATCTCTATGATCGTAGAAATTTCCATTCTGTCATTCGGCTATTCAAAGTTTTGTCTACCTCTGAACTAAGGTACTTGGTCTCTCTTTTCCATCTCCTCTCCTCCAATCACATTTGAGCATACAATCACACCCGAATCTGTTACTTGACATCTCATAACACAGAACCTTCCATTAATATAATTCGTATACCGTATATACTGTTAGACTCTGGAAGTCGTTAGCACAAGGAATCGGGACTGCCTGACAATAGCTTCCTTTAAAAGAAAATTTTAAATTTTATATATTTTTTTAGTTCAGTGGATCAATTAATGGTTCTAATGATATTGACTTGATTCACCATAATTTATGTTGTATAAATATTTACTTATAACTGTTACTATGACCTTGTATAAACAGTTCCTGTAATTAAAATTGTCTCTGGTTAAGTAGAAGTGAAGATGGCCTTAATTCTGCTAGTTCATATAACATTATTATTATTAAGTAAATTATTATTATTATTATTATTATTATTATTAATGTTATTATTATAAGAGAATGCAAAACCATAATTTAAAAACGAGGTAGACAATATATTATACCTTCTCTGCAATGAGCGGGGAAATTAGCAACATATTTTGATTTTTGTAGAGAGACAGAGCGACTTCAGTTGCTAATGGTGAGATTTCTCAAGACGGATTCTGGGATATTGGAGAGTTGGGATATCTTGTAGTGAACATCGAGCGCGAAGAGAATATAGTGGATGTAATTTCTTGGGTAAAGCAAAAACATTGAGAGGGGATAAAATTAAGATCTAATGAAGAATAATTTATAATGAATTTGGATACTAAAAATTTACGATATTTTAAATGTCTATTATCAGTAATATAAAATTATTTTATTAATGTATTTTATATTACTGATAATGGACATTCAAAATAACGTAAATTTATAGTATCCAAATTCATTATAAATAAAGTTGCTAGTTTGATACATTTATACTGTATTTACTGTGTGTGCATTCTTTTAAGTTTGTTTGGTACTCCAATTTACAATTTATTGTATAAAGGAGGAAGGCGCACTAAAATGATACATGTAAATATATAGGTGCTTGGATAAGAACGAGGGAGACAGAATGTTTTATGTCTGTTTTTATGTCTGAGTGTAGATGTTTGGGGTGTATATGATAAGGTATGTACAGTATCAGTTTGTGTTCTTTAATCGTGAAACAGCAATAGCCACGAAACTCCGAACAAGCCAGTGCACATAGTTATTGAAATATATGTTGTTTTTTTTAAATCAAGATGACAATAAATTCGGCAGTATGTTAACTATTACTTCTAGGAGAATACTGTTGCCAAAATATTACAAGAACATTATAATTACACAAATGATGGCACATAACAAGGTGAATTGCATTTATAGAGTTTTATTCTTGCTTGAATTATATACATTACGAACATTTCAAAATCAAATAGCCAGCTTAATGCAACTATCTCACCGGAATTATCGAACCCGGAGGTTCATGACCGCGCGGACATAAGCTCTCCATACATCCGTATCCTGAGCTAAATTTTTCTATAATCCTCTGTATAATTTACTTTCCTCAATCTTGGTTAATCTAATTCTACCACCTCATTCTTGGCCTAACTATTTGGCGCTTTCCCTTTGGTTTTCCTACAAGGAGTTTCTATGCTCCTATTTCGTTCTTTATTCATGCTATATGTCCTGTCCATCGCAGTCTGAGACTTAATTGTTCTTATAACTAGTATAATATATTTCATTTTGTTAATATATTTATAAATTTAAATAAAAAAGATAAAATCCTTAGATTTGTTTAATATAGAAGTTATTAACGAAATTAAAAGTAGGTGTTTATTCAATTATGAGATAATTTTAAAGAAAAACGGAAACGAGGAAGAATGAAAATAATAAAATAATCAGTGAATTTCTTTCATTAACAATTCACGACAAAAATGCATATTTATTAAATTCCATATATATACATCTGTTCACATTTAAATCAGTGTGTTTGTGCTCGGGTATTTCCCTCAAAGATATCTTAGTTTAAATAGAATAATACAGATAAGGTCTTGTATATTACACTAGAAGTTCTGGGGCAAAATATAAAATGCTATCGTAGAAGCCTTAATACCCAGTCATAAAAACTGTAAGAATGCCGCTTGAAGTGGATCCAGTTACCTTTCTTCTCTGATATTATATGCTTGTGCTATATGTAACCCAAATGGTTTTCTCTGAGGCTTGAGAAAAGTACATTTGCTATTTTTCAGAGAGAGCGAAGAATTCTGTTTTATTATGTTGATGAAAAATGACATAGAATGCATAGTATCCACAGACTCAGACATAATTTAATTCAATAGTTGATTCCTTTTCATTCTCTAAATGTAGTCAGACAAAAAACAGTTTTGGAATATTGTGTTGAGTTTAAAATGAATAAATATTTTTATTTTCACCTTTTAGCTCTGCCATTGTTACAATAACACTGAAGAATTAAAAATTAATAATTATGTACCGTGAAAAGCAACTTAATATAAAATGTGTTGACTGTCCAACAATAATAAGTATATACATATATATATATACACACAATAATGGTTAAAGCAAGATACCTAGGTGCAGAACTATGGGACTTCCTCTTGTTCAAATCCTTATGGAGAAGACATTTTCTCATGGAATTTCGGTCAGTATGCGAACGGTGCTTATCTGCTCTTATTAAAGCATCGTGAGGAATTTGGGTAATTAAAATAAGTAATAGCTCGAGGTCGAGGAAACCAGCTATAACGTATGGGCGACCCGATATTCTGACCATATGTCACCCCTATACTGGCTGGATGATCGTCTACTTCTATGATTAACACATGTGGATGTGAGGCCAGTAGTCGACTGTAGGCCAATGATTTTTCTAGGCCTACCACGCCAAGGAGTTAATAATAATAATAATAATAATAATAATAATAATAATAATAAATAATAATAGTAATAACAATAATAATAATATAAGTAATAATGCATTAATTCTGGATAGGGATGAATGGAGAGCGTATGTTAGCGCGGCCATGAATCTACGGGATCGCCACTGAGTTAGCTTTTTTAGTTTCTTACAAGGGAATTGTCAACCATCGCATGCCGAAACCTACATTGAAATTCCTCCCAGAGAAGCGATGTGATGTACCAAGGCCGTGTCCAAAAGATTAACTGCCGTTTTAAAGTTCAAGACACCGAAATCGAAGCCTGAATCCAGCGATAGCAACCCACTGTACGGAGTAGATGTACACTTAGGAAAATAAATAAATAAATAAAAAATGGGCCGAATTTTGATCTCGAATACTTTAAGTTCTAACGCGCGATTCACGAGACTAAACCAATTGCACAGTAGAGGTAAAATACGTTTCCCTTCTTCCATTGAAGAGCATTCTTTCAAGCACAGCAAGCCAGCGAAAGCTTGGCTCAATACTTAGTAGCTTGGATTCGTATGCAAGAGGTCATAGGTTCGATTCCGGGTGAGGTTAAATTTTTAATTGCTAAAATGCTTTCTATTTTATTCTGTCTTTCTACTCTTAACAAAAAACGTATTGACTATTATTAATACTATTACTATTAATATTACTATTATTAAGAGCGGACGGTCCACCATGATGGTGTATTTTGGAACTAAATTAGAAATTAATAATTTAAAGTGAAATAGTATATAAAAAGGTGCAAATTAACATCAGTGCAGTGAATATTATCATGTGTTTTTAACAATAAATCATTACGTACCAAAGGTATTTATTTCGACGCTGGAACATTACAACCTTTTGCTCTACCACGAGTTTCCATGGCATCATCCCTGTGGCCTTCTATCAATTTACAATTTATTAACTATGTTTAACCCCGCAGTCAAATTTCTATGACTATTACTATTACTATTATTATTATTATTATTATTATTATTATTATTATTATTATTATTATTTCACATCGAATCTATGGCTTATTATTAGGCTGGACTTGACATATGTAAACTAAATATTTTAGTTGAAGGGTGAAACTTTCCCTTATTAATACGTAATACATTAATAAACACATAAATATATGAAGCTATATTACGATATTTCTTATTACATGAATTTACAGCATTATTATTAAAACGTGGTACTGCATACACAATTGAATTTATACCGGTAGCTAAATAGTGTTATAGAGTTTAGGAAGGCAGCAATATTACTCAATATAGTGTAAAGTGGACGTAGATTACGTGGCAGTAATTAAATATTACATGATGTATTTTGCGAAAATACAAATGAATAAAAAAAAACATTGTTAGGGACTCGAATTTTGGCTCTCATATGTATTTCATATTTTTGTAATTGGTTCAACGATCTACGCTACTCGAACCTCGGATACTAGTTGTCTAAATCCTGGTTGTCTTGTTTACTTTTACACTATGAACGGAGTTGAACTTTATTAGAAATGTCACAATTTGATTAATGTTGCATTTGTCGAACACTCGTAAATATCTAGAAACATGTCTCCTTCACTGTTCTTTAACTATTTAAGACGATTGAAACCAAATACAGCGTATTTGAAACATTTAACAATGCGTTGCCTTGTGAACCACAGCGTTAGCTGTTTGAGCATGCGCAGTGGGCCATGACAGGGATCTGCTTTTTGAAGCAGCTCATTCTTTTTTCTTTCTGCTAAGTGTACTACTCCACCAAGTATTCTTCGCAGACGGAAAGGATGTTAACTAACATGCTGTATTACTCTTTCTCTTCTTTACTATGTTGCCACTTCCTGTCCTCTATATATGTTCTTTGCCTTGCAGGGAGAGAGCTGACAAATACTATGGATTTAAATGGCCCGTCCTTCTAGGCGGTCATTGGCAAAATGACTATATTGACAACCCTGTTACTATTGGGGTTACGTGTAGGAATAGATTGTCCCTTCTCATTATATGTTGCCACTTGTGATTTATTGTGAGACTGGTAATAGAAATACGACAAATAGCGTGATTTTAAATGTTCCGACCGCTTGAGCGTTCCGTGCTTAAATGACTAATTTGACAACCATGTTAAGATTTTTCACACGTGTTTAATGATTCAAGAGAAAATGCACATTTAAATTGTATATTTAAAGAATCTTGGCTTAATTACTTTCATCATTTATGGACACAAAAGGATGATTTATTACAAATACCAATCTCTAATAACACTGCTTTGGATCAAATTTCTATAGATGAAGTAACTGATGTTGTTAAATCATTAAAAAGTAACAAAGCTCCCGGAGAAGACCACATTAATCAAGAATTATTTAAATTTTCAACTAAAATTTTTTTAGACAGATTTCTTATTATCCTTAATATGATATGGGGAAGGACAAGAACCACCACAAAGCTGGAACAAATCCATTGTAATACAAATCTTCAAAAAGGAAGTCGCCAAATCAAAGATAACTATCGTGGAATTAGCTTGTTGAACTCTGGATATAAGATTTATACTAATATAGTTAAGAATAAATTGAGGAAAAATTTATGAAAATATAATTGGAGAAGAGCAGAATGGATTCAGAAAGGGTAGATCTTGTACAGATGGATTCTTTACTCTAAAACTACTATTAGAAAAGCACAAGGAATTCAATATAGAAACTCATATCGCCTTCGTTGACTTCATAAAGGCTTTTGACAAAGTAGACAGAAATATATTACTACAAATTTTAGCTGATTGATAAACGTTCCACAACAATATATTACTAATATCTTCAACATCTATAAAGATAATGAAATCTCTGTTAAACAAGATGGCAAATTATCTTCTTGGGAAAAGATCAACACTGGAGTAAGACAGGGATGTGGACTTTCACCGGTGCTTTTCATTATATACATGAATAAATTAATAAATGAATGGAGGAAAACACAACGAGGATATATACCTATCAATAGGAACCTCAAACTCGATGCTATTCTTTTTGCAGACGATTTAGCTCTTCTGGCACTTTCCGAAAATGATTTGCAACGATCAATTTATAATTTACAAAAAATAGGTGCCAAATTTAATATGGAAATATCAATTAACAAAACTAAAATTATGGCATTTCATGGGAAGGACCCCATACAAAGTAAAATCTGTCTCCAGAATAAAATTTTAGAGAGATCTAATCAATTTAAATATCTTGGATATTATCTCTCTATCTGGGATGAAAAGGATATCCCTGAAAAAGGTACTAGTTATAATAAAAGTTTAGGAATTATTAATCAAGTTATGAAACCATCCCTTGTACAAAAAAAAAACCAGATTACGTTTATATAACACTTTGGCTAGACCAGTGTTGACCTATGGTAGTGAAGCATGGACACTAAAAAAACAACATGAAAGCAGAATAACGGCTTGTGAAATGAGATTCATGCGCAGAACAGCGGGTTACACCAGATGGGATCGGAAAAGGAACACCGATATCTTAAAAGAATTGAAGACTACGCCAATTTTGGAATATATTAAACAGTACCAACTAAATTGGAAACACCATCTTGAAAGAATGAGTTCAAATCGGATCCCCAAAGCTGTTTGTACTTATATACCAAGAGGACGAAGATCACTGGGCCGTCCTATGAAGCGCTGGAGGGAAAATTTTCTATAGGATCGTAACAGGCCTTGGTCTAATACTTGGAAGGAAGAAGAAGAGAAGTTCAGGGATTCTCCGCCCACACTTAAAATTGAACCATTTCAGTACGTGATCGCACGTACAGTCTTCTCCAACATCCCTTCCACAGATTTAGTAGTTCGGCGACATTAGCGCTAAATCGCTTCCCCTCCGTCCGAGCAAAGTTAACTTGGTGGTATAATACATCCCTGCATGAGCTAAACACAAAGTGAAGTGAGGCTGGACTCGACGCGAACGGCTCATAATGAGAGTGTTCCAGTCTGCCAATACAGGAGTTGTATTACTTCCCTATAGTTTAAATGAGAAATAATTATTTTGGACATGTTCTTTATACATCACAACGCTTCTCTGATAGAAATTTCAAGGTAGGTTTTGGCATGCAATGTTTGACAGTTTCCTTGTAAGTGGGGAATGTAGGGTGTCTCTGATACAGTCCACCCTTTAAAATCATTGCCTGCTCTCTGTGGTGAATGGCCTGTCAAATAAGATTAGTTTACACAGACGTTAAGGAAGTTGGGTTTAAATAAGCATAGAAGTCAAATTGGCTATGATCACCTTACTTTATAGATTAATATATATATCGAATTTCGATAAATAACTTACTAATATATGGTCATTTTTATTGTATTATTTATGCCATTCCATTAATTTAGTTTAACGTCTCACTTTATAGGTACTTTTACATTGGAAACGCCATATGGGTCTTACAGTGGCACAATCTGTCGGAGGGATTTTAAACTATGGATCACATACACACTTTTTGACCACACAAGGACATAGGGGCCTCCCTGAATGAGTGATCAGCTCAATGTCAGGGCCTCCTCTGAGACAAAACAACATTAAGACGAAACATATAATTCACACACACACACACATATTCGTACCAAACACTGCGAATATGATAATGATGATTCTCATGGCTAGATGTTATCCGGGGACCGTTTGGACCTTAAAATTTCCTTTGTCTAACAGGTGAGGAAAATGAAAAACTCAGGAAAACCATGTTATTTATAAATTGATACTTGTTAGGACAGAAATTTATTAGACGATGTAATAGGAAAACAAAGGACGTTTTACTAAGTACAATGTAAAACATAATTTGAATGCGAGAATGAAGTTTTAATATTCTGAGAAAAGAAATAGAAAGTTTTTGTTCTTTCCTCTCCGTGAATAACCATTAGAGGAGCATGGCTGCTGTTACAGCGCCAGTTTGTAATCCGCTTAAATGTTAAAATAAAAATGAAAGTAGAAAATACCCACGTTAAACCACCATGCAATTAGAGATTCAAATGTAAATGATAGACAAATACACTTTACCTGAGCTCTTTTCAAAACAAAGATTATCAGTCGCGGTATTGAATACTGTGTGGTCCAGGAATCCGGATATGAAAATACGGCATTACGTTACCTTAATTTCATTTTCCAAATTATTTGATAAGATGTTGATATTAATTAATTATTGTCAAATTAATTACTATGTTTTATTTTCCATTTTAAAACGACCCATTTGTTTATCTGTAAAAGAAAGGATTTGTGTCAATCGTTTTTAGGACATTTTTAAATTTAAAACTTGTTTATTCTTATTTTGTAGAACGTATTATAATTTTATTGTAAATCACTTTAAAGAAATATTATCATTGATGTATCCCTTATTAACCCTTAAATTGGCTAATGCTAGACTAGACATTGTTAGAAGTGCAGGACCACCTTTATGTACACCCTTGGACAAAAAATGAGTCATCCGCTGATACTATCAATCGATCGGGGAATTTCGTGAGCGCTCGCAAAAGCCGTATTCACATCAATACGTTTTCAATAATTGAACTGGGTTGTTTGCTAGTCAATGCAGTGCACACTCAAGCAAAATTAAAGAGAGAGTATGGCTTAGTGTGTTTCCATGGTCGAGAAGTTTAATAGACATCGTCTGCATTCGTAACCTCACGAGTTTGATTCCCGTTCTACCTTATATTTTTTAACGGTATGTTAGAATAGTATTTTGCCTGTAATGTAGTTGTAGTTTCATATGTAATTTTATATTTTAGTTTTATGGCTTTAATACACACACAAAAACATAAATTAAAACCTTCTTCTAATAAGTAAATGAGGAAAGAAAATAATACCTTCTAAAATGAAAACTTTAACAAAAACAAAATCAATATCGGGTGCAAGAATCCTCAGCATCTATTACTGCCCTCAATCTGCGGGGCATTGATGCAATCAAATTTCTACAGGCACGTGGATGACCAGCTAGAGCATCCCAGGTGTCTTGAATTTGTGCCCATAAGCCATCTTTTTGTCTTTCGTGCATCTGCAGGCCAATTAGAGTTCATCTCTACTTTCATCTTAGCCCACACATTTTCGATTGGATTCAAATCTGGTGAACAGCAAAATTTGATTTGCCTTCTACTTTAACAATCAAATCAAATTTCGCTAAACATATTTCAGAAAGTGGCCACAATTTCAACAATATCGATAATACAATGTCAATTATACACAGAGAAAACAACAGACACAAAATTTAACATTTTAGAAGAAATCAAAATTATCATGAAGGCCAAGAATACAAACATTCTCAACGAAAATATGCCTAATGAGCAAAACCCTCTATGAGACAAACAGTTAATTCAATACTACTACAACAACTCCAGAAGATGAATCATGCATCGAAAGGCCTAGAGTGAAAACAACGAAAATTTTAAATAGTTGAGGAAGATGGTAGTATACATGGTAAAAATAAATAATAGTTTTTTAAAAAACTAAAACAACATGCTTTATTAGAAAACCAAACTAAAAAATGAAAAATAATTTTAATTTCCAGCACACTTGGGATAAAATTAAAGTGGTCAACAAAAAGAATCATCTCCAACACATCTAGGGATGCCTCTGTCCTTGTAGGAGCTATGGGGGATATAACCAAATTTCAGTTCATAAAATTTTAACCTATTCATCAATTAATCATTTCGGATGAATAATTACAGCCATACTTTTAGGTGAAAATATATTATTGATTTACTTTGTTATTTATTCAGAGTTATCTATAAAAAAAATAATTTTACCATCAAAAGCGTGGGGTGCTCTATATCAATTAATATATTTGATAATAAACAGATATTGTAAAAGTAAAGTCTCTAAGAAGAAAACGTAAAAACCATAAAAAGCAACCCATGCTTTTGATGGTAAAATTATTTTTTTATAGATAACTCTAGTTTTATTCTATATGTGTTGGAGATGATTTTCTTGGTGAACCACTTTAATTTTATCCCTTTGCTTGTTGGAAAGGGAAATTATTTTTCATTTTTTAGTTCGGTTTTCTAATAAAGCGTGTTGTTTTAGTTTTTTGAAGTATTATTTATTTTATTTTTTAGTTTGGTTTTCTAATAAAGTGTGTTGTTTCAGTTTTTAAACTATTATTTATTTTTTTAATTTTTAGTTTAATTGATTGTCATAAACCGGAATCACATGAAAATTTAATTGCTTAATTCCGATTGAGGGTCTTTCCACTTTTCAGCGGTTGCCCTTTTACCAGCCGGCTGCTGGCCCTTCACATCCACATGTGTCAATCACAGAGGTAGATGATCAACAGCCAGTGTAGGGGTGACATGTGGTTAGCATGTCGAGTCCACCAGCCGTTATAGCTGGTTCCTCAACCTGGAGCCGCTACTTATTGTAGCTACCCAATTGCCTCACGATGCTGGGTGGGCACCGGTCCCATACTGGCCGAAATACCATGAGAAAATTTCTTCCCCCATGGAGACTCGAACCAGCGCAAGTCCCATAGCTCTGCGCCAAGGCTTCCTACCTTAACCGCTCGGCTACGGCTGGTGGTTAATACTCTTCTAAAAAAATCCTCTGGCTCGGATTTGAACCAGCGACCTACGGATTACTGAAATTATATACCACTACAGTCCACCGCTCTACCAACTGGGCTCTTACAACGATTTACTAAAAATCGATAAGTCCGTAACCGATTACACCGGTTTTTATTAATTTTTTAATTTTCTGATGATTCTGGCCAGGATTTTAGAAAAAAATGAAATTATTATATTGTCATTGGTCCTTTACAAGTATACAAAGTTTCAAGTCGATCCAATGTTTTAAGTGGGTAAAAAATTGTGTTCAAAGATTCCGTAACATAGATACAGGTCCGTTACATAGACAGATACAGATCAAGCTAATATAAAGCATGCAAAATATATAATATAACATTGTTATAACCTCAACAATATAAAAACAATTATGAACTTAAAAAGCATAGATTAATAATTCAAATGTCAAAATAAAATGTATTTAATTCATAAAACATTTTAATACAAATATCACAAAAAAACTGTGTAATTGAAGACGCCAATCAGCGATCTTCATTAACAGAAACAGCGACCGCATGCTTTACCGCTGACCTATCAGGACACGTAGGAGAGTCTTCAGTTTATGCCACATAACACAATAGCTCAGGGACTGCACAATTATGACTAGTTTCCTAGTTTGAACCCAGCGCTGTGCCGAGTATGACTTAGAAGAAATGTGTTTTTAAGAGATGAATCATTTTTTTGTCGAAGTGTGTACCCATACATTTCCCCCAACCTGCCCAGCGCATACTCAATGTGACCTGGGTGCACAATTGGTAGTCGAGTGGAATTAACGTGTAGGGCCCTGTCACTTCCGGCTTCTTTAGGGTTTTACTTATCCCCTGTTCAGCCCATTTATATTTTTCCGTTTGATATAGAGCGATAATCCTGCCACCAGTCATAACTAGCCGTAGATCAGAAGACAAAGATCTAGTCGTTTGACATTAGCAAGCCTTATTCCGTTTGTCGTAAGTTGATGTTCTATGTCGCCAAGAGGAACACCGCAACCGCCACTGCCGCCGAAGAGACAATAGTGGGAGGACTGCTGACCAAACAGGAAACGACTCCTTTCAGGTTAAGCTAATCTGTTTCGAGATTTTGAACTTTATAAATAAATTTTAGGAAATTGTAATTTACTGGTGGACCTTAGGAGACCACTCCAACATTTTTTTAGCGCTAAGGGAAACCACCGAAAATGCAGAAGAATGGCTTGAATTAAATATAATTATTTTTTTTAAAAAAATTGGAAAATAAATGAAAATAAATTAAAATAAAAAAATATCAAAATGATCAGCTTCTTCGGCTCTATGGCAGCCGGCGGAATCACCTTTTAAAGGTACGTCAGATTATATCCTATTTTCACATGCACTCTTCTAAAAAAGTCCGTAAATTGTAATTTAGGTCAATCATGATAACCATTGAACTGCTATGTAATTTTAGTTTTTTAACTACTTTATCACTGACGTCATTGATTAGCCTTTAGGTATCAGAAGTTTAAAAAGTTTGAATCCTCTTACTCATTGACTCTATCTCTTCCATAGCAGTCTGAGTGCTAGTGAAAGCGTCTTTGGTTTTGTGTTCAGGCATGAGCACACACAGGTCCTCGGTTTGCGAGGTCTTTATTTTCCGGGTCTTTCTAGGCCCGGTATTTTTGTCTTTTTCACAGTGCTTTTGACGGCAGCTGGTTTTGGGGAAGTCTCAGACTGTAGAGCGATAGCCTCTATTGGACCTTAGCTGTTAGGTGAGGCAGCAGGAGCAAGCTCTACTGGGAATGCCTGTTCAATGGTAGCAGGAGTGACCTGTATTAACGCCTGTGTACGCGCTGCGCGTTTTGGGGCATTTAAACGCCGGTAGGGTTCTATCTATACCTTAACATAATACAGTCAACGTAGGTTCACTACCTCACTGACAGTGGGCCAATCCGCCAGGACTGCCATGAACATAGGCAGTGGTTTCTTGGTCTTTCTGGAAGTCATGTTGACTAACTTCAATGCCTTGAAATCATGCCCGTTAAGGTCGTCCTGGATCTCGAAAGGTTCCATGCAGAAGTCGATGCCTTTGAACACGAACTTGCGTGTAGCTGCCAGTCTTACTTTATTATCCTCTCTATAGGGGATGTTCATCGCTGTAGCAGCTGTTGGTACTTTATATAGGCAGACATTGAATTCAGCCTAACCCTTGTTCCGAGCTTTGTCTTCTCGCAAATGATTGTAAGAGTTTCGGTTTGTGCGAATTCCTTATTCGCTTCTGCTAGAAGACGGGTAAATTCCCGAAGTACCAATAGAGAAGAAGATTTCTGTTGAATGGGTTGCGAGCACTTCGAATTCGAGCCTCCAGACTTCCCTCCATTAATGCATGATGGGGAATCTGGTGGCAAGGAGACGATAAGAGGGCACTTGACTTTATCAGCAGCCGGTGCTACTGATTTTTGGGTCGATTACTTGTCTTCCCTTTTAGCTTGACGCATGCGCCTGGCGAAAGGGATATTTTCCAGACTTCTGCTGTTCTTTGTTTTGCTTCTGTTTGCCGTTCTTGGGCTTCGATTTTTCTATTTCAAGGAATTCTAGAGGGAACAAGGAAATGGAAACAGGTAGGGAGTTGTCTTGACAAAGACCGTGGGATAGCGGCCGAGCTAGAGGCGGTCATATGCTAGAGCCTATTGCCTTTTTAGGTTAGGAGCTATCAGGGTAGAAGGTAGATAATAGAATCCTGGATTGAAGAAAATTTTCCGATGACTGAAATCTGTCGGCTGTTGTTGCCAAGTTACTCTGATCTTGGCTCAATTGAGTTCGAAGATTCTCTTCTAGCTGCTGAGTTATACTCTTTTTCAGCTGCTCTCAATCTCTCTGCTTTCTCAGAATCGGCAAACACTACAAGATGTGTGTCATCGAGATGCAGAGCATGTCGTGATCTCCCCGCTTTAAGGTATTACACTTGCCCTCTTCGGGTTGTTTGCTAAATAGTTATTTGTGAGTTTTAATATAATAATGTTGGATTGTGAAAATAAATTTTTGTGTGATGTCCGGATATAAAGAAGAGAGGTAGATGTGATAATTTAAAATGGTTTGGGATAGAGAAACGTCTTAGAGGTTTTATGTTTGAGTTCTATGGAAAAGTATATGCTCAGGGAAGGTTAAAAAACCAAGAAAAAGCTGTTAGATATGTATGTATGTATGCAGAATTTGTAATTTATTAATAGTATATATTTGTAGTGTTATTTTATGTGTTTATTAAATTGTCAAAGTTAAATATTTTTCCGTATTGTGTTATGCAGTGTTTTAGGTCTTATATATAGTATCATATTTATGTAGGTGAAGGCTGTAGCTTATTAATCTTGTTGGTAAATTGTGTTAGTAAATCTACAATCTTTCGTTCTATGGCTTCCTATACCTTCATATTGTGCAACATGTGAATACTCAGGCCATCACACCGGCCAAATGTGTTGACTCTTGTAGCGAAGGGATACACCTGTCCCACCTTACATCCCTGGTAAAATAGGATCAATCCATCAGCACCGAAAAAAAACTAGTGAAAAAAACAGTGACTTCACTTCCGCTGATTTTACTGGTATCAATCTCGAGGACACAGACAAATCACAAACTCTTAAACCTGCCACATATGCTGCAAAGATTATAAACACACCAACATCTCCTCCCACAGATCCCGCCTTACAAGTATTACAAATCCAAATGGAGGAGTATATCAACAAAAAATAGAACGTCCGTGGAGGGGCCGAATCTGCCCACTTCAACAGACTAAATATTTTCTTTGAGCGTGAATTAAGGGCCGAGTGAGTATTTTCCATATGTTGGAGCTCTGTTGTTGATTTTAAAACTGCTGCCACATATTCGATTCATTTTATTTCGAGAAGTTCTATTTTTGTGTTGACGTACTCCTCCATTTGGATTTGTAGTACTTGTAAGGCGAGATTTATGGGGGGAGATGGTGTGTTTGTAATCTTTGCAGCATATGTGGCAGGTGTAAGTGTCTGTAATTTGTCACTTTCCTCGAGATTGATACCAGGAAAATCAGCAGAAGTGAATTCACTGGGTTCTTTTTTTCGGTGTGATGGATTGATCTAGTTTGTGTGGGGGTTCAGTTGGGACTGGCGTGTCCCTTGGATACAAGGGACAACACATTTGTTCGGTGTGATGGTCTGAGCGTTCACATATTGCACAATATGGGCTGCGAACCTCGTTCAAAGGATGTGAGCATTTAGAAGTGCTACCACAGCGTGGGCATTTCTTGTCATTGTGGCAATTGTTAATATTAGGCCCATATTTGTGACATAGATACATAATATGTGTTATGTTGGTCGCGAGGCGGAACAACTTTGTATCGTCTGTTAGCCATCAAAAGGCCGTTTGTGAGTAGTGTTTTAATTGTGAGTGGGTTTTTGGAAAAAATCCGGATCAACGAGATATTACTCTGTTTTTTTCGGATTCTTACGACTCTAAAGAAGTCAATGCCGCCATCATAGAGCTCATCTATGATATCGCCAATGGCGATATCCTGGTGGACGCCCAGAACTACCATATTGGCTTTCCTAGCGCTTAGTGTGATAGAGTGTGAAAATGGTTTGGTATACCAATGGGTTAGTTGATATTTGGTTGTGAAAGGTTATAAGTTCCGAGATCAAAAATGAGTGTAGTGGTTTTGTTGCGTTCTGACCAGTATGTCTTTGGATTATGTATGCCTATTTGTAAGCTGAGTTTCTTGATGTGCAGAGGGTTGTTAGGTTTTCAGTGTGACAATGTATTTAAATTCCTTGTTCAAAGAATATATCTGCATATAGTAATTGAAGCGCACAGGAAATATGAGTTAACCATTGCCTCTCATGGGCCCGGGCAAAGGATTGTTATAGTAATTGTTGCAAACCACTTAAGCATAGAAGTTTCAATGCCATTGTTATTTAATCACACACATCCACGGGCGCTGCAAGTGGTAGCAGAGCGTGGTCCCGGGTACAATTCCCGGTGTGGAACCATGGTTCCTAGTTCAAGTCCCGGTGTGGAAACGTGGTTCCGGGTTCAAGTCCTGGTGTAATTGTGGAAATATGGTTCAGGGTTCAAGTCCCAAAGTAAATGTTGCTTTGTTGTGAAACTTTGGTTTCGGACTCTAGTCCCGGTGAAGAAATTAATTTATTATCAGAGTTTGTAAGTTCTTCTATGATCTTAAGTGGAGTTTTGAATTATATAACCTTCGAGTTTGGCGTGGTTCAGAGAAATTATTTTCGTAGATAATTGTTTGCTTTTCGTGTTTGTTATCTACGTAAGATATATTAACTCAGTGCTTATCTATATAATTTATTTATATTATACAAAAAAACTGATTCATCTTTCCTGCTTTGTCAAGTGCTGTGTAACTTATGTGTAAAAAATTGCGTTCTCTTACAGCTGTGTCTATCATTTGTATTTATTGTATCTTGCAAACATGCCAAGCTCGATAGATGTTGTTCCAAAAGATAGCTTGATTCGTGAATTAAGTCTAATTAGTATTGATACTCAAGCAGACGTAAATGCATTACCCCAAAGAATTAAGAGTTATCTCAATAATCACTTCCCTTCTGAACAAATTCCGATTAAACGAAAATTCATTGTAGATAATTCCATGAGTGAAGATAAGTCTAAAGAACGGATTAATAATCCAGCTGATTAGTCAGAAGGAGGATCCTATCCGCTATCCGAGATATTAAGTTTGTTAGTGATAAGGTATCATACATCATTCTAAAGGGTAAACAACATGATTTTATAATTGTAAATGTACATGCCCCCACAGAAGATAAAGATGACAAGATCAAAGATGAGTGATCTGAAGAATTATAATGCGTACTTGATAGCCTTTCACGATATCATATGAAAATTGTCTTAGGAGATTTTAACGCAAAAGTGGGGCGGGAAGGTATATTCAAACCAACAATAGGCAAATTCAGTCTTCATGAAGATAGTAACGACAATGGGGTTAGATTAGTCACCTTCGCCACATCAAAGAATCTTGAACCGAAAGTGTGTTTTTCGGCTCATTATTGTAGCATCGTTCTCCTCCCTAGACTGGAATAGTTATGAACTATGCCAATATCCTTTTCTCCTTGTAGTTACCCCCACTTTCCCCTCTTTACCCTTCCTGCCGCGCTGTGTCTACGGCGCATCTCCCCTCTACTTCGGAACCTTCATATACGTGGTGAACAGGCAGAACATTATAATTCATTCAATCATTCAAGCAGTCATCGTTTAGTTCTTTGAGCAGATTCAAGTTTGAATCGGCATCCAGTACGTGATGCGAATCAAGCTCTAATGGGCAAGCTGGTCTGAAGCCGAGAAGCGGCGTGGTTTAGTTGGTCCGGCAGACCAGGGAAGAAGTGGTCCCTGATTCGGACGCAAGTATGAGTGAAGCGTGAGGTATGGTGTGTATTTTTCTATTGTAAGAATATTGTTATCTATTTGTTTATATTTTGTTTTTTCTCTGAATGATCAAGGTCTTTTTTGTTAATTTGTTTTTAATTCAGACAACTTGTTTATATTAAAGGTCATCTTTTATTTATCTGCTGCTTTATTGATGTGCGCATAGTTGTTCTCTATCCTAGACGGAAATTCACTCAAGTAGGAAATCATTTCCAGCTCCCTTGCTATTATGCTGTTTAGCTTTCTGGAATGACAATTATTATATTTTTCACTCACTCTATGTGTTTGAGAATCATTATTTATTTATGTCTATATATCTGAGAGAGAAAGATGAATCAATTGCTGCCTTCTATGGGCCCAAGGCAAGCAACTTCGTGATAGATAACCTTGCTGGAAATCAGATCCACGTTAATAGAGACAGCAATAACAAAACCCGATCCCGGATTAATGATAGCAGTAGCGTGGTTCTCTTACCCCACAAATGGTAGCAATCTGCGTGGTTTTTAAAAAAGCTACAAATGGTAGCAGTTAGCGTGGGTTATATCTCTAAACCCCACAAATGGTAGTAGTAGCGTGGTTCTCTTGCCCACAAATGGTAGCAGAAGCGTGGTTTATCTTGCCCACAATCTCATTGTTAAGAGCACAACATTTCAGCATAAGGATATTCATAAATACACCTGGACGTCTCCAGATGGCGAAACTCGAAACCAGATAGATCATGTAATAGTGGACAAGCGCTGGCACAGTAGCATAATCGATGTTAGAACAGTTAGAGGGACAGACTGCAGTTCGGATCAACATCTGGTCAGAGTGAAAATCAGACAACAGCTATCACCTATGAGAGGAACAAATGCTAAAGATGATTCTGTAAAATTTGAATTTAAAAACTTGAAAAATCATGAAATGCGGCAAGAATACCAAATAAAAATTGCTAATAGATTTGAATTACTGGAATCATCACATAACAATGTGACAAACGAAGAAGAAACTAATATAAATAAAGAATGGGAGGCTATAAGAGATACTATTAAATTGTCAGCATCAGAAAGCATTGGTTGTTTTAAAAAGAGGTAAAAGAAGAAATGGTTTGATGAGGAATGTTCCGACATTGTAAAGAAAAGAAAGCTAGCAAAAATGAAATGATTACACGAGCCAAATGAGGTACATTTAGAGCAATTGGGTAGTATTAGACGGGAAACCACCAAGTTACTAAAGAGTAATAAGAGGGAATATTTGAGAGAGAGGATTAATTATCTTGAAATGAACGCAAAAAGTATGAACATTAGAGAATTATATCAGGGAATTAGTATAGAGAAGAAAGGGTTTCAGGCTAGAACAAACATAATTCGGAATGAAAATTGGGATATGATCGCAGATTCCACGAGTATATTAAATAGATGGAAAAGTTACTTTAATCAGCTATTAAATGTACATACAGAACAGAACATTGAGGAGGATAATTTACAGACAGAAGAAATGTTAGTCGCAGAACCAAGTGCATTAGAGGTTCAAATGGCGATTGAAAAATTGAAGATGTATCAAACATCAGGTTTAAATGGTATCCCAGCAGAAATAATAAAATCAGGGGGAGAAATATTGATGGACAAGATACGCTGGTTGCTTAGTATGATTTGGGAAAAAGAAGCTCTTCCAGATGAATGGAAAGAATAATTATCGTACCAATTTATAAGAAAGGAGATAAAACTGATTGCAACAACTACAGGGGCATCGCATTACTTTCAACTTCGTAGTAAATTCTAACAAATATATTAGTAAGCAGACTTACTCCCTATATTGATGACAATGTAGGAGATCATCAATGTGCATTTAGAAGAAACAGGTCTACAACAGATCAGATTTTTAGTATAAGACAAATTTAAGAAAAGAAATGAGAATATAATGATACTGTACATCAACTATACGTAGACTTCAAAAAAGCATATGATTCAATTAAGAGGGAGAAGTTATATAGTATCCTGTTGGAGTTCGGGATTCCTAAAAAGTTAGTTAGACTTATACGAATGTGTCTAAACGGCACAAAGAATAGGGTGCGTGTAGGCAAATAGTTTTCGGACACTTTTGAAATCCAGAATGGGTTGAAGCAAGGAGATGCTCTAGCTCCTCTACTATTTAATTTTGTACTAGAACATGCCATGAAATATTTAGAGAATGAGGAATGCTTACAACTCAATGGTATTAATAAGCTGTTAGTTTATGCTGATGATGCAGTACTATTGGCCGATGGCGAGGAGATACTAAATGACAACACGCACACACTATTGAGTAACACTAAGGAATTAGGACTGGAAGTAAATATCAATAAAATTAAATATATGGTCACACACAGAAATACATTAAATAATGGAAATGGCCAGCTAATAACAAATGAGGGAAATTTTGAGGAAGTGGCTGAATTCAAATACCTAGGAGCAATAATCACAAATAGGAATGAGATGCACAAATAAATTAAATATAGTCTCAATTCTGGAAATGCGTGCTATTATGCATTGCAGAGACTCTTGATGTTCCAACTCCTTTCAAAAAACGTTAAACTGAAAATATATAAATCTATTATTCCACCAGTTATATTCTATGGATGCGAAACATGGACTCTTACTTTAAGGGAGGGAAGGAGATTACAAGTATTTGAGAATAAAGTACTTAGGAAAATGTTTGGACCAAAGAGTGATGAACAAAGAGGTGAATGGATTTGACTACAAATCAATTAACTACATGGTCTTGATAGGAAGCCAGATATAATGAGAACAGTTAAGTCTCGTAGACTGCGATGGGCAGGACATGTTGCACGTATGGGGAATGAAAGACTTGCATGGTAGCTTCTTGTAGGAAAACCAGAGAGAAAACGCCCAGTTGATAGACCAAGAATGAAGTGGGAGAATAACATTAACTATGATTTGAGGTAAGTAGATTATACAGGGAATGATTGGAAAATATTAGCTCAGGATAGGGATGTATGGAGAGCTTGTGTCCGAGCGGCCATGAAACTGCGGGTTCGATAATGCCGGTGATATTGTAAGTAAGTAGGATCCAATAATTTACTCAATTTTTAATTTTCCTACCGAAGTTGTTTCTGCCATTTCTTCTAACAGGGAAGAAAATAATCAGAGATTTTTTCGTGAATTGATTAGGAAAGTCAATATTTGTGATGGGAGTAATACGGAATTATTGGTCTTCTTTTTAATAAAACTTAATTCTATATTTGAATTAAATTTAGTTAAAGATGAATATTTCATTAATTCTGTTTTGAGTTGTGTGGGAGGAATTTGTTGAACGTTTGGAGTAATATTGTGAAATTACGTTTAACCTGGATTGATAGTTCAGAACACGCAAAAAATGTTTTTTATTGCCTTCCAGATTGTTGGAAGATTACAGGATCAGATTTATTTCCCGTTGATTGCAACGACGTGATTAATCTTTGTTAGAATTTTTTAACGAAATTCAAGGAGCTTCTTCATTATTAGATCCCCAGCTTTTGGAAGAAAATTTAGTTTATATTATTCTTCTGAATATGTCACTAGCCATTAGATAGCATTTGATGTTTGCTACTAAACCTGGAAACGTGGCAGAAATTTATGTCTTGACAAGATAAGTAGCGAATTTCGAGATTGCTGAAAAGCAAAGAAACTTTGTCAAGGACCATACCGCTAGAGATTCAAGTATAGCGAATGTTCCTATGAATCGTTCTTCTCCATATAATTACTCGAAACAGAAAAGTAAGGTCCAAAGATGGAAATGCCATCGTTTTGAACATTTTTCTAGAGTGTGTCGATATAAGAACATAGATACGCCGCATGCCAATTTACTTGCTTTGTCTTCTCGAAAACCTAAGAAAAAAGTTCAAACGAATAAAATAATTTTTCCTTCTCCTAATAACAAGCCTGCATCATATTCCTCCGACTTCCCTCACTTATTTGTGGAAATTTTCCTGCAGAAATTGGATGGATTATAGGAAGAGCGAAATATAGTTTCTGTGAGTTCGGACTCACGGATGGTGTCCCAGCTTGGTCTCCTGTTCCGTACGTTTAAATATAATCGTGAGAATATTTCAATAACGGTATTTTGGCTGGTTAAGGAGCTTTTTTTCGAATATATGTATATATTTGTTGGGAAGTCTGTGGGAAAGCTTGTATTGAAATGGTCTAGATTTTGTTTTGTAAGACGCTCTCTAATTCTTGTAGCTATGATTTAGAAAGCGTTAATGGCCACTGACAAAAGCAGCATGTTAGTCACATTAAGGCGTGTCCTGTGGTGGAGTAGTAACCACTGTTATCTTTTGTATAAAGGACACAGTTTCAACTTTAACTAATATGTATATGTATTTCATGTCTGTGTTTTTAAGGTTCCGTTTTCTGTTTCCTTATATATTTTATTTCAGTTAACCTTATCCCGACCTGGCACTGAAAGGAAGAAAAGCTTCTGGCAGTCGAGTACTTGCTGGGTTCGGCCGACCCCGAGTACACACTGGCCGAGATCTGGTTCTTCACTTGACTGTTCCGATAGAGCGTCTGATCGGGATTGCGACCCGGTAATCCAAACTTTGGAAATCGTCACCCTGAGTTCACCTGGAACACCGCCGAGCTCGGCTATGGCGACTGTGGAATTGGAAAGATTCGAGTAAATGGATTACAGCACCTGGATAGTCGACGAGAAGGCTGGTGTGGTGATAATTTTGGGGACGTTGCACGTGGAATTTTCTGCCGCCCAGAATTGTGTACTGTCGCCCTCCCCTCCCAAAGTGGGAATATTCTGCCATGTATTAGCTGGAACATCGCCGTGATTGACCTTTGATTTTAGAAACAGTTTCATTGAGATATTTAAATATTTTTGGTTTTTTTCTTTTTTATTGAAAGGCGGGACGAAATAACCACTATCTTATTTTTATAAAATTGAATTTAATTATTGAGTGCAATTCGAGTCTTGAGGAATTTTGGTTGGTGTTATATTCTGCTGGGAACATTATTTTATCGCCTGGTGTTTTTGTGACTTTTTATTTTCCCGGAGGGGCCGAGGAGGCGATATTGTGCCAAAAGTATATTTTTCATATGCAACGTAACGCCATCTCTTCCATTCCTAGCAGCTGAATTCAAGAACAGTGTCATTTCTACCCTCTTTGTCCACTCTCCTATCTTCTCCCTCCTCTGCGCCATGGAAGTCAAAAACAAGAAGCAAACAAGAAAACGGTATGGTCATCATTTTGTGCTCCAAGCGAGCGGATCTCTTTGGTTTAGCAGTTCCTGTAAACCAGGGTAGGGCGTGGACGTGGACCCTAACCCTCGATTGGACTGTTTTTATGAGGGTATGTATGGTTGATTATGTTTTCGTCTTGTAATTATGATTTCTGAGTTTAGGAATGTTAAAGCGACCAAGTTTAATTAATTTATATTGTCAATATTATTTTGATTTTGTCTAATTTATTGGTCGAAGATGTTTATGTTCAGTTTACTTATAATTGTTATTATTGCTTCATATATCTGACTCGATATTAAATATCCTTTAGTTAAGAGTTGTCTGTAAATATTTACCTTATAATAGAATTGCTGCTTTGTATAAACTTCCTATGTCAAAAGCTTCCTCATGTTATACTATCTTACTCCCTTGTTCAGTTTTCAAGATTATATTCCGGTTAGGAATTAAGTACTGTTTCTTTAATTACTTTAAGAAGGTATTTAAATTCCTTGTTCAAAGAATATATCTGTATATAATAACACTGAGCAACAAAAAATAATTGTTTTTGTCTCAGAAAGAAAAAATATGCGATTCTGATAGCATTTGTCTCCTGAATTCAAATATGATATCGGTTTTTCTCGATCACGCAACGTTTCAGAGAGACAGGAATTTATAGTTTCAAACACTTTAATATTTTCTACATTCCTAACTACACAATACTATAACATTCGGACTCATCTAGAAAGTAAGAAATGACGATTTTCTGCTATATTCCGCCTGTGGAGCATGCCTCTTAATAGTCCAACAATAATCGGCCAGCATATTAGGATTCCATTTGCCTTGTTATCTCTTTTCCATAGCTTAAACCATTCGAGTTAGCTCATTTGGTTTTATTTTAAAATGCAGAAATGGACGTAAAAGCGTTAATTAAAAAATAATTATTTAAATCCATTAATTGAAATTGAAATAAAAAAATGTGGGCGATGGAGAAATTACGAATACATATTTGAAAACACGATAAAAAACTGCATTTCGTACAACTATTGGTACTAATGAGAAACAAATCATGCTGACCAATGTAATTGAAGCGCTAAGGAAAGAGGAGTCAACCTTTGCCTCTCATGGGCCCGGGCAAAGGATTGTTATAGTAATTGTTGCGAATCACTTAGTTCCTATGTAATTGTTATTTAATCATTTACACATATCCACGGGTGCTGCATATTTGTTATTTTTGTTTCATTCATATTTTGTAATTTTGTGTATCTTCAATCTTATTTTATATGTAACTACAGCCCTAACATACATTTGTAAAATAGGGCTCCAAAAGTTGGAAATGAATAAATTAATAAATATGTATTTAAATATAAACGTAGTTTTATTTTTATTTAATTAGTAAATTTGGATTTTCATCAAGTAAACACCAACTCAATTGATTAAATAAATATGTAATGCAATGTAGTAGAATGTCAAAGCAAGAACTGTTCCATTAGTGTCACTCATAGCTTTGAAAGACTAATTAAACAGGCTCTCAATGAAATATATATATATATATAAGACTGGGGAAAAAAAATGCTTTTTAAGACGTGGAATGTACAAGGGATTAACTATAAAGATGATCAATTAGATGATATATAGAATATTGGAAGAAGTCTTAGAACATTGTAAAGCAAGTTGTAGATTACTATACGGGGTAGGGATGCTCTTGTGGAGGATGAAGTAGGATATCTTGTTATTAATTTTGGTGGGAAAAGCAGTGATGAGTCTGATATCGTCAGAGAAACCATAGCTGGTAGCGAGACAAACAGGATCTAAAAGTGAGACTGAAATAGCATCCGAGTATGGTAAAAATGTCAATTATTTCGGGACACATTCTACAGAATAAAGTCGAACTACAGACATTAAAGTTAGAGGAACGTGTAATAGTATCTGTTACTAAGTGTATCTCCTTTCCGCCAGCACCGCTCTTCCTCCAAGCATTGGCTCAATGCACTGCACTGCACAAACAATAGCGCCATCAACAGAAAATGGCATTCAAGTCCCGGAGGACTAATACACACAGACTCCACTTAGTGGTGCACGACATTGATAGTAACTATTAGCATCAGAATATTAAAGTGAAGTTAAAACAACAGTCATTCCTATCACTTAAACTATAAATTAAATTTTATTCTAACTGTTATTCTGACTTCTAAATTAGGGCAATGTATATTTAAAATGATTGATATTTATTTCCTTACTCCATCTGTTACGCTGTTAAATGCATACAATGTGTAATGTCCGAATATTATTGCGTTTCATTTTATGGCTGCGGCATTAACTATTGGACGTCCAATAGTAATGAATATCATTTGATCTTTTAAATCAACAATTTGTTAGTTATCTCAAACTCTGACATGCAGAGATGAAACATTCCGATTTTCCTTGGAAATTATTCACAATATAGGATTATTGATTTTGCCACCTAGTCAATTTTTAAAAATATTAAATATGTACGTTGATTACTGTGAAGTGTTTGAATTCCAATCAAGGTAAGATAATATTAAAGCAATAAAATACCAAGATATTATAAATTTCAAAACCTAAAATCGTTTCCGAGGTTTCTATTTAGTATAAAAGTGATGTTTAATTAAAAAAATAATAATGCGAATCTGGCATATTTATAAAACGTTCTAGATTATAAACTTTACAAACTACGTATTGTAATTTGTTTTACATAGGCTGAAAGTTACATAGGTGTTAATTTATGATAATTTAAAGAATTTTTCAATTGTCTCGCATCCAACAATTTGTAACAGTGTTCTATGGACACAATATAGAAATGTTGTGTTCGCTCTGTGTTGTTCTTGCAGAAACTTGAAGATACACTGGTTTTTTAATTACTACAGATAACTATACCTTGGCAGCGAACAAAATGTAGTCGTCCTTCACATGCGCTAGAATACAAAGATGTAATGTTCACATGTCAGTCGTGATCTCGTAATTTAGTCATAACGTTGGAAGGCGTTCAATTAGATCAGCATTTTTGTTATGATTATTACGTAGCATCGGTATCAGTGCCAGTGGAAGCGTTACGGGTATTGACGCTAATTAGTTGAAAAAGAGGGGCAGAGGAGGACATTGGACTGAGTAGTGACATATGTACAGTCAAGACAAGAACAGCGCTGCCATATTTTTCGTTTCAAGCTATAGACTGATTTCCAATATTTGCTGATGTAGGAAATTATTTATTACATCATGTGATAACAATTGCGTGTTTTTTATTTGTGTTTTTACAATATATAATATAATATTGTTATATTAAGCTATAACCCAAATTTTCTTGTGGCGAAACACGGTGTCAAATGTTTGGAGATTCAATAATAATAATAATAATAATAATAATAATAATAATAATAATAATAATAATAATAATAATAATAATAATAATAATAATAATAATAATAATTGTAGTAAAATATTTTGTTTTTGCTTCGAAAGTAAGTTGAAGAATATGATTTAAATATTAGGCATATTGGTTGATGGTTGGATGGGTAGCTGTTGTTACTACTATATAATATTCCAAGATATTTCTGATGGATAAGGGAGAGCAATATAGGAAAAATTGGAAAGAGCATGCTCAGAGAATGAAAGGAAACCAGATTTTAGATTATAGGCTGGGAGGTAGAAGAAATGTCGGTAGGCGGAAGTAAGAGAATGATGCAACTTTACAAACGAAATTTACAAGACGATGATCATTATGATGACTTTATTTTTTCTTCGTATTTGTATGACTATTAGACAAGGAGTGTATATTGTATAAACTATATTTATTTATATATTTAGTAATAATATCAATTTTAATATCCATCCATCCATAGTAATTCTGCCCGAAGGAGGTCCTTCACTGCAGTCATAACATTCCCATGCTATGCTTGTAGAATTACTAGGGAATTGTAGGTGTGGCAGCTTCCTGTTGCTTTCCACACCGGTGAAGGATGATGATGATGATGATGATAATGATAAGGATGATGATGACGATGATGGCCATATGATTTCGGGGATCGTTTGGGCCTTAAAGATTTCCTGACATTTGTCTTACAGGTGAGAAAAAAACCCGATAAAAACCTCACCCAGAAAAACTGTCCCGACCGGGGATCGAACCCGGGTCCGCTGCGTGACAAGGCAGCACGCTACCTCGAGACCACAGTGGTGGACAATTTTAATATAATTAACATTATTATAGCTACTATTATTATTGTCAGTCAGACTAAATTTTCAATCTTTATGTTACATTGTGAGCCTTTGACATGGAACCCCTGCAATAGTCCTCACCCGAAGAACTGAATGGTGGACTATTTTACCTCCGAAAAATGTTATCCCAGTGGAACCCATGTCCGTGTTTCTTGGCGGTTTTTTTCGGTGTAAGATTATCACTCATTCGATCAAGGTACTTTTTCATCAGGCTTATCGCTATCATCCTATCCGGCATGGGTTACACTTTCGGCAGCGAAACCAGGTGTAATAAAAACAATTAAGTCTCGTAGACTGAGGTGGGCAGGACGTGTGGAACGAATGGAGAATGAAAGAGGGACATGGAAGCTCCTTGTAGGAAAACCAGAGGGAAAATTCTCAGTTGGTAGACCAAGAATGACATTAACCATGGTTTTAAGGAAGTAGATTATACAGGGATAACTGGAAAACATTAGCTCAGGATAGGGATGTGTACAGAGCTTCATGTCTACGCGGGATTGAACCTACGGGTTCGATAGTACTAGAGAGTTAGTTATGTTGCATTGTGACTATTGTATTTAACTTTTAATTTAACTTATGTTTGCCCAGGTCGAGTGGAAGGGAAGGACACATAGACACCTCCTCCAAAGTAAATAAATAAATAAGTTGTTATCTAATGTGCTGCATCTAACACTAAGTCATTAGCAGTCTTGCTCTCCGATAAATATATAAAATAAGTAAATAAATAAAGTACATAATTACTGAAAAATGAACTTCTTCCTCTCCATCGTAGTTTAATTTCTCGCCTTTAAGTATATTATATGCCTGACTTTGCTCCGACCTCACAGTGACGTGACCAGATAGAAGAGGGATTTTAAACGTTGGATCATACACATACCGCTCGCTGGTTACGAGGCACTATAGCGCGCAGCGGTAGACGAAAAATTAACTAATAGAGAAATACATTTATTTATCAGGAAACAAATTTTGGTATATGTTTACTTTAAAATACTAAGCTCTTTTTAAGCTACTTAAATTAATACAATAATATAATTACAATTACAATAAATCATATAACAAAAAATAAGAAAAACGTTTTTAAATTATTATATTGTCACCATTGATTTATTTTCCCTAAAAAATTTAACTATTATAGAGTCCCTGCCCTCCAAAATATTCATTTCAACCTTGTGTTCCTTTTTACCTTCTCTCTATTTTTAGGAGAGGAGAAATTCTGAACTATGCTTTAGGCAGATATATAGCTGTGATCGTCCAAGGATGCGTGATTAGGTATGTTGGAATCACCAGCGGAGAAAGCATAAGACATGAAGAAAGCAAGAGACACATCCATCTATCCAGATCCAAGGTGCAGATTTAAAATGAACTACCTCGACAGGAAGTGAGCCCAGATCAACGTGGTTAAAGGTTGGGAATTTACTGACCACGTAATATCGACAGACATTAAAAATATCTGGGCATGCAAATGTGCAAGGAGGAAATATCTTACCTGAAGAAAACGGATTAGTTTACATGCTATGTTGCCGGCATTCCAGGCTATCGTTATCCTCCACACGATGTCAGTTAATACACTGATGAGACCGACGGATAAATCTGAAACACAAAATAAATCCTAAAATAATTTATTAAAGAAACTTTGGATTAATAAAATGTGACTTTTGTTAAATTGTAATTATTAATGCGAGTCCAATATATTACAAGAGAACTTTCAACAATTTCATGTCGTAACCTACCTTGAAATTTCTTCCAGAGAAGCGTTCTGATATACGAAGGCAGTGTTAAAAGAATCTGCTTTTTTTAACTGCAAGGTACTAAAATCCAGCGCCATATATCTCATTTAAACTATAGGGAAAAAATATAACTCCCGAATCGATAGATTGGATAACTCTCACTACCTACCGTCCGCGCCGAGTCCCGCCTCACTTCTCCTACTCAAACCTCAAACGGGGAGTCTATTTGCTCAATACAATGGGTTTTCATTACTGGACCTCCGTACCTTACAGTTAAAAACGGTAGATATTTTCATGACATGGTCTTGGTATATGACAATGCTTCTCTGGGAGAAATTTCAAGGTAGGTTTCGGCATGTAATGTTTGATAGTTCCCTTGTTAGTAACAAGCCACCCACCTTGAATTCTTATGTAGTAATTTTACAAATCCCTGCGTATAGTTTACAATAAAACAAAGAGATATGTGGTACCACTCCAGCTGAGAATGGAATAACGATTCCGAAAAGGCCTTCCAGAAGCATTCAGCTTTACAATTTTAAACGTATTTTATCGTTAAGGACGACTGTTACTCGAAGTTCCAATTATTTTATAATTTTAACCATATATTTTAACCTTAACGATGGTTCAATATGAATTTTATAAGTATTGGCATATATATATTATTTAAAAATATATGGCATGAACAAGGCACACTCATTAATATTATAAATGCATTTGATAATAATTACCACATTGGCTATTGATAACATTTGGCGTTGTTGAAGTTTGGCCTAATAGTTTAATGTAGTCCTATTTGAATTTTAAAATAAATATATAAGGCAAACGATTTAAATCAAAGAGTGAAATGTAATTAAAATTGACAAAATTAGCTTACTCCTTCAATGTCCTTTAGCTAATTCTGAAGCAACCGCTGAGGTTTTAACTAGGATTTTTTTTTGTCTTCAATAATATTGATAATTGTGATGATCGGTGTTCGGACCTACTTGGACCTTAACGTTTTCTGGCATTTGTCTTACGAGTGAGGAGAAACCCTGAAAGAATCTCAGCTAGGAAACTCATCCCGACCAAGGATTAGAACCCGGGTCAGGTGCGATCGAGGCAGCGATTTTATCACTAGACCACAGCGGTGGATACAGAAAATATACTTTATTGAAACTCGTGTTCTGAGAGTCTACGTTGTTTGTTCAAATAGTCTTCTCTAAGCTTCATCACATGTTTGATACCTTCGCAGCAATAAGTGTACAATTATATCAGGCATGGCAGAATTCTGTTTTATTTCGTAAAACGCAAAACTAATTTTGGGCAATTAGCTGTACTCTGGTGACAACATGAGTTACATCCACTATACGTTTGATAAACCCAAAAGAATTGAAGGGGCGTTCACTAAGGTGAATGAGCTGGTCATGTACATGGTTACATG
The DNA here is from genome assembly GCA_030220185.1 of Diploptera punctata. Lineage (NCBI taxonomy): Eukaryota > Metazoa > Arthropoda > Insecta > Blattodea > Blaberidae > Diploptera > Diploptera punctata. The sequence goes on along the minus strand of JASPKZ010001211.1, from coordinate 1,470,270 downwards.
CGATAAACAGATAATCATACAACACAGAATATTTAACTAGGACATCGTTACGTGGAGTAGCACGTATTTTATCCAATACGCAAAACTCATAAACGATGTGTTTGGAGTAGTCCTATATGTTCCTTAACGAAAAAAATCCCTCTGTAAAACTTATAGTTCTTCAAATATGATGGAAGGAATCCTCTTTCGGTCCGAGTGAACTAATGGTTCTGAAATTCGAAGGTTCAAACCCGACCGGAGTCGATTGATTTTTAGGGCGTAAAATTCTAACAAAAATCTGTGAACCATTGCATGCCGAAACCTACCTTAAAATTTCTGCCAGAGGAGCGTTGTAATGTACCGAGGCCGTGCCCAAAAATTATCTGTCTTTTTAACTACAAGACACACATTAATCGAAGTAAGAATATGGCAATGGCAATCCCGTGTGCGTAGCAGATAGACATCCTTACTAGACTTATGGGGGGGGGGGTGAAATGAGGCGAGTGCGAGTGCAGGTTGCGAGGATTATCCAATCTATTAAGTACGGAGTTATACGTACTTCTCTATAGTTTAAATGAGTTATATGGAGACATATATTAATGCCTTGCAGTTAAAAGCGGCAGATATTTTTTGGACAAGTCCTTGGTACTTCAGAACGATTCTCTGGGAGAAATTCCAAGGTAAGTTTCGAGATGCAATGGATTACAGTTCCCATGTGAGTAAAGACGTGAGCTCCGTGTAACAGATTTACCCCACATAAATGAACCTCCAGCCTGAAAAAGAGGTATCTGAACAGAATTTGTCGGCATTTAGCACGCATATATCATATGTTTCACTAATGACCGAAGCTGTTAAATAACATTCTTCTTCTTCTTCAATCCAAGTATTGGGCCCAGGTCTGTTACGATCCTACAGAAAATTTTCCCTCCAGCGTTTCATAGGACGGCCCAGAGATCTTCGTCCTCTTGGTATATAAGTACAAACAGCTTTGGGGATCCGATTTGAACTCATTCTTTCAAGATGGTGTTTCCAATTTAGTTGGTACTGTTTAATATATTCCACAATTGGCGTAGTCTTCAATTCTTTTAAGATATCGGTGTTCCTTTTCCGATCCCATCTGGTGTAACCCGCTGTTCTGCGCATGAATCTCATTTCACAAGCCGTTATTCTGCTTTCATGTTGTTTTTTTAGTGTCCATGCTTCACTACCATAGGTCAACACTGGTCTAGCCAAAGTGTTATATAAACGTAATCTGGTGTTTTCTGTACAAGGGATGGTTTCATAACTTGATTAATAATTCCCAAAATTTTATTATAACTAGTAACTTTTTCAGGGATATCTTGTTCATCCCAGATATCCAAGATGTTTAAATTGATTAGATCTCCCTAAAATTTTATTCTGGAGACAGATTTTACTTTGTATGGGGTCCTTCCCATGAAATGCCATCATTTTAGTTTTGTTAATTGATATTTCCATATTAAATTTGGCAGCTATATTTTGTAAATTATAAATTCATCGTTGCAAATAATTTTCGGAAAGTGCCAGAAGCGCTAAATCGTCTGCAAAAAGAATAGCATTGAGTTTGAGGTTCCTATTAATGGGTATACATCCCCGTTGGGTTTTCCTCCATTCGTTTATCATTCTATTCATATAGGCCTATATATAATGAAAAGCACCGGTGAAAGTCCACATCCCTGTCTTACTCCAATGTTAATTTTTTTCCAAGAAGATAGTTTGCCATCTTGTTTAACATACTAAGTAAAATAAAGTAATTTAATACTCTGAGTAGGCTACTTGAAAATATCCACATTTGGGTTTAAGAGAAAATTATATTTTAAGAAAACTTGTTATATATTGCTGACAATTTTTGAAATAGGCTAATATTTCTAATCATAGATAAATTATTACCAGAGTCAACGCGCATAAGCAGCTTTATTTATTACCTTAGTGGTTTCACAACTCTCCCAGTGGTCGTGATCTAAACAGGGCTGAGTATCAATTTTTTATAAATAGTTACAATATTGTTTCATGTATTCAATTTGTGTCTGAGCAGTGTTCGAATTTTAAGAAGTGATGTATAAGGATGAAAGTTAAAATTAAATTGTACCTAATGTTTAACTTTCATCATATGACTTCACCTCAACGGAATTTGATATGGATTTTACTGGTGCTGGTGTATAAATCATGACCATCAGTATCCAGGACTGAGCTTATTAACTCGTTCCGTTCTCTCGCCATCTTGTACTCGATCTTCCTATTCTCGTATCCCTTTGGGCTAGTAGTCCAGTATCATATTTGGAATTATTTCTGGTGAAATTCATTTAAAAAGTTGGTAACAATTATATTTTGTTTCTCTTATATACTCATACTATCTCTTCATAGTAAGTTATTCCCTTATTTCTGTATTTTCGTTAATCTAAAATTGTATTTCTTATTACAAATCTCAGAAGGTTGATTTCAGCTACATATATTATTCTTTTGTCCGTTCTTCTAATAGACTAGATTTCACTGTCAAACATTAAACAAAGCAACGCCAATGTTTATAGCATTTTAATTGTGCATCATGTCTTGTTTTATGCCCTATTGTCCTTCTAATAGTTCAACATATATAATGAAATTTATATATATTTCTTTATTTCGATCTTATTGAAACATGTACTCTTTAAGGGAGGAGAAAATATTACGAATATTTGTGAATGAAGTTCTTAGGAAAGTTTTTCTACCAAAGCGAGACGAAAGATAGTTGAATGGAGAAGACTATATAACAGGGAACTACATTATTTTTATAGAAAGCCGGAAAGTCAGATATAAATAAGAACAGTTAAGTCTCGCAGACTCCAATTCGCAGGGCATGTGGCACGAATGGAGAATTAAATAGGGACATGGAAATCTTGATGGAAAATCTGAGGGATAGCGCCCAATAGGTAGGCAAAGAATGAGGCGCAAGAGTGACGTTAATCATGATATAAAGGAAGTAAATTATACAGAGGATATTTGGAAAAACTTAATAAGAATATGGAAATATGGAGAGATTATGTTAACGTGGTATGAAACTAAGGGTTAGATAGTTAGTTTTTTATTTTTAGCGATATTTCGCAACCTCGCGTTTGTAGTTTGAGATTTGTTGTATTATTTAACGTTTATTACAATCTTCGTTCTTACGATTTTTTTCTATTTTTTCTATGGGAAATATAGAGATTATAAGGAAATATATAAAGTACCTCATAATAAAAAATTGACATCTGATTATAATGACCTGACATTAAATTTCTGATGTTAAAATTGTAAGTATTTTTTAGATATTTTAAATCTTTCAGTCTATATAAAACCATTCTGTTTATATTGATGTATAGTTTTCGCTTTTTTTAATAAATGAGGAAATATAATTTATTTTACAAGCAGTCATTATATCGAAAATCTGTTCTAGCAGTTTTATTTTTCCACCTGTAATATTTTGAATGCAGGATATGGTTTGATTTTAACAAAGAAAATTTATATAATTTGTCCATTCAAACTATGAAAACATGATATCTAATAGACTATCTAAGTGCATCTGGTATAGGGAATTCACTATATAGTCTCTAAAGTATTTTTAAAATTTCATTGCACTACCTCAATGAATTTATTAGAAAAATGTTTCAGTGAGTTTAGAATGTAATATCTCCCTTAATTAAAAATAATTCAGATTGAATGGTTCAAAATATCTAAAACAAATGCACATGTATAAAGCCGAATGTTCCCTTAATGAACACAAACTTAATCAACATTAATAAAATTCACAGTAAAACTCCTTTCAGATTTTTGTCAAAATATTAAAATTATATTATAAAATTATGTATTTTGAAGTTCCGTCTCCTCAACCTCTTAGATAATTAAAAAATGTAGGCCATTCGGAACTTGTCCCATCGTCAGCAGAAGGAAGCAGGTATTGTCATTAAAGGTCAATGAAAAACAGGGTTGCCAACACCCAATGAGAACAAGTGGCTAAAATTGACTCCTAAAAATGACTAAAATGCAACTTGTATCCGTGGAGGAAACTGTATTTTAAAAACTTAGATAATTGACTTTAAATTTGAAGAGAAAAAATTATGCCTAAATGGGGATTTGAACCCAATATCCCTGGTTCTGTACACCAGTGCTTCAACGATTTAAGATATTAGGCATAACGATGGCGTTAGTGGAACAAAAGTTCACTGCTACCTGGCGCACGGGAATCGTATTTGTATAAGAGAAAATCGTGATGTCTATAGCTTAAATCGTTAAGCAGTGGTGTACAAAACTAGAAATTTTGGGTTCAAATCCCGATTTAGGCATATATTTTTCTCTTCAAATTTAATTTGTCATTGAGTGAGAAGTGATAAATTTAATATTAAATATCGAATAATGGACTTATCAACCTTTATCTCTGAAATAAAATTTTGGCAATACTTTTCCTTTTCGCTATTGAAATTGCTGCAATTATAATATAGTGACAAATTATGAATATAAAGTCTATTTTCAGAAATTAATATATTCTTACAATGAAAGATTCTGGTAATTCTGAATTTTAAAAAGTTTCTTTAATTTCCTTCTCTTTAAATTTATCTAAGTTACTTTTTTTTATTCTATTCTCACCAGATTATACGATTATGTGATATTCTTTGTTTACACCTTACTCTCACTAAGTGATGCTTTGAACCTACCCCCTTGTTTGTATATTTAAAATTGTAGACTTGATCTTGTTCTGTATTAATACATGATCTATCTGACTGATTAGTAATACCATTAGCGGAAATCCACGTTTCTTTGGGTGTGTTATTCGTTGGAAAGAATGTACTCATTTTGCCCTCTCTCTCTCTCTCTCTCTCTCTCTCTCTCTCTCTCTTCTGGAAACATCTATTTAATATCAATCAGTTAATATTACAGAATTTATATGAAATAATTAAACTTTAAACAAATGCCTAGAAGTGCTAAAGAAAAGATGACAAATGGCCAGAAGAGCTATTAATAGCTTTTTCACAAATTTGTAGCAAGTTATGTTTTTAAAATGGCTAAATTGGCAACACTGATGACAATAGACCTGCTTTCTTCTTATGCTGATGATGGAACTAGTCACGAAAGGCCTACAGTTTTTTGTCTAGGAAGTAGAGGAGACAGTCCCTCAAGGTACATAATTTTATAATTTTATATGATAGTTTTAATATTTTGACAAATTGTAATGTCAGGCTCAGTTCATTATTCCGACGTTACTAATCTTAGCTGTTAAAGAACTTCGTCACTGTCTATCATTTACTTGCATCAATGTGAGATTTTTTAAAAGTAAATGTAATATTACTGTATATACTTATAAACTTGCTAAGATAAGTAATCGTGTATAAGTTATTGATTAAAGGAAAATATATTTTGACGCTGGATAGGCTACTATGTTAGGAAAACCCCTGACTCTAGAAGGACGTGCCCTTTAATTGCAAACGTCATGGAGCCACTATAAAGGACTAATGTGATTACTGGTCTGTTAATTTTGTCTAGTAAATAAAGAATTAGAACCTGGAGGTGAACCTGATGAGCTGAAGAGGATAGAAAAATCCTCGAATGAATAATGCCAATAATCGTGCCCGATGGAAAGGTATTACCGATGTTCTGTGATCTTAAATTGACCTACAGGATTATGATGATGAAATATAATTTATACGAAAAATAATGTATTTGAAATCTGTTACAGTATAAGTCTATCAATACAGGAGTTGTATTACTGGATTTTAATTACTTGAATTTATAAATGACGTATACTTATTTGGACACGGTCTTTATACCTCAAAACGCATTTCTGGAAGAAATTTTAAGATGGGTGCAATGGTTGACGTTCCCCTAGTAAGAAGTAAAAAAAAGTGAGTTAGTGACATCATATTCTCGCAATATATTTTTCTGGGGGTTGTATCAAGTGTGATTGTAATGCATTAATGGTATGGTTGTAATTAGCAATTCTGATGTACACGCTTGATAATTGTTTCATATCTATTATGGAAATTATGTGTATGCAATTTGTTTCTCCCTGTTTTCTCTTGTGAGAGAGTTTTTTTATTCAGTAAAACTCTATTTAATGAAAGCTAATTTGCATTTGTTTTATGCCACATACATGAAAGGTTTGAATGTTTTAATGTAGCACATACATATAAGCTCTGAAAGATAATTTTCGTATTATTCACGTACTATAATATTAGTGTAAGTTATAGGCTATAAGATATTCGAATAGTATTTAATCGTTTCCAGATACATACTCGTACATCTAATCAAACTTATATCTAATATAATTCACAAATCCACAAAGTAGAATCCAAAGTTTACATAAAAGAGGCTAGCTATATAATCAATTAAAAGCATGCAAACCTGAAATAAAAAACTACTGATTCAATTATGCCCGATCTTTTAAGCTTTGAATCGCAACAAGGACACGTTGTAGGGTGGATATGACCAGAGTGCGGGGAAATAGTACCGAGATGTGAGGTTACGAATAAACGAACTTAGTTTGTTTAAAAAGTGCAATGACTGGGTCACGCAGTGTCAAGACAGACGACAAACGAGTGATGCCTATAGCTTTGTATAGGTACATGGTGTAATCTGCTTGCTCTGACAACAAACTAACATATTCACATCTGTATTAATTCACCTGTTGTTCAGCGTTGAAATGGAGAGTTATGTTGTTTATGTCAACTGTAGATATTAGAGTCGTGAAGTAATTGCCATCCTCCCTTCGTTCCACCCTATAGTTAAGTCGCACAGTATTTATAAGGATGTAAACATACTACTACTATTTCTCCGCACTCTGGTTATTCCAATACGCTGCAAGTCGGAAGGTCGAGGGTTCGAGTCCCGATCAGACCAGGATTTTTTTAACAGGATCCACATAAATGGCGGAAAGTGACTAGACGTGTTGTGTATCGCTCGTGACCAACATATTATTTTGAAGGTGTGAACACATTCTAAGTCGCTTAAACATCGTAACTGATAGTTTGTGTTATATAAAACAATTTGGCTAAGTTAAATTCATAAGATGGGCCCCAAGAAGAATAACTCAATGGAAATAGAAGAGGTGGTGAAGCGTGTCTTACAAGAGTCGCTACAAGATGCTACCATGCTGTCAAGTGTTGCCAACATAATAAAGGAGACTGTTGCTGCGGCGGTTATAGAATTAAAAGTGGCATTAGAGCAAAGTCACGCCTTAATCAGTGAACTCCAGAAATCTATTCAGGACCGTGATAACAAGATAGTGACTTTGGAATCTAAGATTGATAGCTTAGAACAATACCAAAGGCGTCAGTGTGTGCGTATTTTTGGCATTGCGGAGGAAGAAAATGAAGACACAGATGCCATCGCCTTGCAGGTAGCAGAGAAAGTTGGTGTTAGTCTCCAGGTCAGTGACATTGACCGTAGTCATCGTGTAGGTAGAAAAACAGATGGTGGACGACCTAGGGCTGTCATTGTTAAATTTGTGTCCTACCGTAAGCGAAGTGAGGTGTTTCGAAATAAAAAGAATTTGAAAGGCAGTGGAATTACGATTCGTGAGGACCTTACTAGTGCTAGGCATCAGTTACTTCGCGAAGCTATCAATATTCATGGCGTAACCAATGTCTGGACCCAAGATGGTTCTGTCATTGTTAAGGTAGGAGACAGAAAAAAGCGAATAAATCATATATCAGATCTCAGGTCAGAGTGATAATTATCAACTCAGAAACTCGTTACTTTTTGTAATTTATTGCTATTAGTATTTAATTATTTACTGTGTTCATTTTTTCTTCATTTTTTCGTGCATAATTATTTTTTTAATTAATTTAATTTTGCACTTCATATACTAAACACCAATTGATATTTCATATTTACGGTTTTCTTGTTTTGGTTAGTAACATTTCAACCATAGATTAAAGGAATGTACCTGCAGCCCCTTTTCGGTCTTTGACAGTTCCATTGTCCCCATCTCAACATACCCCTTCCACCTCAGACCTTTTAAAATCACGTTTCTCTTTGAGCAGCAATACACTCAAAATAACACATTGTAATGCACAGTCACTCCTGTCCCACTTCTCAGAATTCCAAACTATATTTTCAACACTAAATCTGCATGCCATTTTAATTTCTGAAACATGGCTGAAAAATACCCTTCCTTCTTCTCTTGTAAACATGCAAAATTACACCTTGATTAGGAATGACAGATTCGAGAAAAATGGAGGCGGCGTGGCGATGTATATACGTTCCGATCTACAACCGAAAATTGTATCCCATTCGCCTAGTGAATACTCGTCTCGACCAGAATACCTACTTATAGAAATTAGAGCCAAAATGCAGAAATGTTTATTAGGAGTAGTTTATAAGCCCCCAAATGTCGGTCACCTGCATGACATTGAAACAGTTCTCCAAAATCTGATACCATCTTATGAACATGTAATTGTACTAGGAGACTTCAATACTAACCTATTAGCCACAAATTCTTACAACACTATACAACTACAGACAATGTTCCAGTCATGCAATATGGCAATACTGCCTTCAGAACCAACCCATCATACTAGGTATTCTGACACACTACTAGACTTAATTATAACAAATTATCCTAAAAAGTTATAACTAGTGGACAGATAGAAGCTCCAGGCATCTCTGCACATGACTTAATATACATTGAATATTCACTCCTTTGCTCTAAACGTAGACCTAGACTTGTAACATACAGAGACTTGAAACATATAAATTATGCGCAATTAATTGATGACGCTGCAAAACTACCTTGGAACAACATATGGACACTTAGAACTGTAGACGAGAAAGTTGAAAATTTTAATGACATGATTTTACAATTGTATGACAAACACGCACCTATCAAGACTAGACGTATAAACAGACCACCTGCACCCTGGATGTCTGATAATATCCGCTTGCTTATGACTGAGAGAGACGTAGCATTCAGGAAATACAGGAGGAACAAAGAAGTGACATACTTACAGACATACAAACATCTGAGGAATAAAGTCAACCAGACTATAAGGAATGCAAAACTAAGATATGCCCATACTATTATTACACAATCTATGTCCAACTCAGCTGACATGTGGAAAAATTTAAAATCAATAGGCCTCTGTCAAAATAAACTACAGGTAGAAACAGCTGACCTACCACTAGATGAGTTGAATGACCATTTTACCCGCCTCCCTTCTGACAACACCTCACAACACAAACAACAGACAATAGATGAACTAATGTCATATTCCCAACCTACCCGAGACAAATTCTTTTTTTCCTATATCTCACCTGATGACGCCAAAAGAGCAGTATTACGTATTAAATCTAAAGCACAAGGAATAGACAATATAACAATAACTCTCCTGCAAAAAAATAATAGACATTATTCTCCCAACAATAACCCACATTTTTAATGCCTCTATAATGACCGGGACTTATCCCAGACTCTGGAAAATGGCTCTAGTTCGTCCTACACCGAAATCAAACACTCCCACAACACTCGATGATTATAGACCAATTAGTATTCTTCCCTGTTTATCTAAAGCACTGGAACACATAATACACTCACAGTTAACAGACTACCTCACCACACACGACTTACTTGATGAACATCAGTCTGGTTTTAGAACAGGACATCACACAAGTACTGCACTACTTGACATTGTAGAGGACATAAGAGACTCAATGGACAAAAGCAAACTCACCGCAATAGTCCTACTCGACTACAGCAAAGCCTTTGACACAGTAGATATAGACTTAATGCTAGCGAGACTAAAGACACTACATCTGTCGGAAAACTGCCTTGATTGGTTTGCATCTTACCTCACTAATCGTCAGCAATCAGTTTCTGTTAATAATCGCATTTCTTCCTGGCGCTTGGTGAGGAAAGGGGTACCTCAAGGCGGCGTCCTCGCTCCTCTTCTCTTCTCGATTTATATTAATGACGTGACCAAGAAACTACAAAACTGCAAGCATCATCTTTACGCCGACGACCTACAGATTTACACACACTTTAGGCCTGATGAAATTAATGAATATATTGACAAAGTAAACACTGACCTCAGGCATTTATCTTTATGGTCCAGACAATATGGGCTGAAACTAAATGTAAACAAAACGCAAGCAATAATTATCGGACATCCAAGGCTATTACACGTCATAAACAATGGCAATATGCCGGCTGTCATATTAGATAATGAACAAATTCCTTATACCGACGTCGTTAAAAACTTGGGATTTTACTTAGATTCTAATTTAAAATGGCATGAGCAAGTAAAACAAACATCTAAAAGGATCTTCTCCATAATGCATTCCCTAAAGCGACTTAAACATTTTCTTCCTACAACTCTTAAAAGAATTTTAATCCAAACTTTAGTGATGCCGTATTTTGACTACTGTGACGTTCTACTAACTGACATAAGTGACGGATTTTCGGACAAACTGCAGCGTGTCCATAATATGTGTATCAGATTCATATTTAATGTTCGAAAATACGATCACATTTCTCCATTATTCCACGAATTGTCATGGCTACATCTAAAAGAGAGAAGAAAATCGCACTGTCTAATTCTCCTATTTAAGATCCTACATACCTCGATTCCCAATTATTTATCATCCCGTTTCCAGTATCTATCCTCAAACCATAACTTAAACACAAGATCACAACATAGTCTCTTACTTAATATACCGCAACATAGGACATCACATCACTCCATGTCATATACCATCTCCACTTCTCGCAACTGGAATTCCCTACCACAAGAAATAAGGGGCTGCCGGACATTGGCATCTTTTAAAAGAAATCTAAATTTATATTTGCTGTAAACTCGACTTCATTATTATCCAGTGTAAGATATATATATATATATATATATATATATTAATTGGTGTTTCCCGTATAATGTATCATATTTATATTATTATTATTATTATTATTATTATTATTATTATCGTATCATTATTGTTATTACCCTATAAAATGTTGTTTGTACGTGATATTTACATTGCTACATTTATTGTATCTTTAACTGTTTATAATTAGTATAGTTTATATCTATATTTGTCGAATATTAGAGCCCGGCTGACAATCATAGCGATTATCTAGAAATGTGAGCGCTTTAGAATTCTATTGCTCCAAGGGCTTCCAAAGGCCTTAAGTTCGATCACTTTTTACACGCTCTATATTAGCGTGACCTGTATCTGTCTATCTATATAACGGAATCTTTCAACACGATTTTCGCCCACTTAAAAACATTGGATCGACTTGAAACTTTGTATTCTTGTAAAGGGACAATACAATAACTTCATAAATGTTTTCTAAGATCCTGGCCAGGAACATCAGGACATCAAAAAAAATGAAGAACGGTATAATAGGTTGCGGACATATCGACTTTTTAGTCCATCGTCGTAAGAAATGAATACTATATTCTCTGGTAACTCAGTTGGTAGAGCGGTGGACTGTAGTAGTGGTATATAATTTCAGTAATCCATAGGTCGGTGGTTCAAATACGGTCCGGAGGATTTTTTTTAGAAGAGTATTACTTTTAACTCATACTGTACAATAGTAGCGAATTTAAAGATATTTACATTTTTATCGTATTCTGTAAAATATTAATGACAATTTTGTAAACTTACCACATTGTAATTTATCCAAAAAAATGTGAGAAGGATACAATTGACTGTAACTGTTTATCTATATTAAAATATTCAAAAATATTATAATAATATTAATTAATAAAAATTTTAAACATATATAATTATATTCGTGCCTAGACACTAAAAATATCGTAAGCAATTCAATTTTAATGGAATTCCGGTTTATGACAATCAATTAAACTAAAAATATAAAATAAATAAATAATAGTTTAAAAATCCAAAACAACACGGTATAGTAGAAAACAAAACTAATAAATAAATAAATAAATAAAACCTAGTTTAAAAAACTAAAACAACACGCTTTATTAGAAAACCGAACTAAAAAATGAAAAATAATTTTAATTTCCAACAAGCTTGGGATAAAATTAAAGTGGACAACAAAAAAATAATCTCCAACACATCTAGAATAAAACTAGTTATCTATGAAAAGTAATTTTACCATCAAAAGCGTGGGTTTTTATTATGGTTTTACGTTTTCTTCAAAGTGACTTTACTTTACCAATATCGGTTTATTATCAAATATATTTTTAAATATTATTTATTTGAATCTCGATGCTATTGAATATTTTGCGAGACATAATTCTGTTTGAAAATGAGTAGTTGCGGTCAAATTCTGGTTCACGAACAAGTACTTAATAATTAATTTAGAGGTTACTTGTAATTATTAAGCTCATTTAGTGATTTTTCTCTTGCATTTTTATGTGCACGAAGCACTGTTATAATTCGACACTCTGTAGCTCCTAAACGTCGGCCTCGGTGGATTAGTGGTTATGTTCCTTTGCCTCTGGTTCCGAGAGTTGCGGGTACAAACCCGGCCGGGGTCGATGGATTTTTTGAGGATGGAAAAATCCAAGGAGCAATTCCTCCGGGAAAAACTGTCCCGAGTCTGAAGATATTCAGGCTCATAAAGATCCTTAAGCCTGAATAATAAGGTCTCTAAGCACAATCTACCGATCTCAACATTCTGGTAATATATTAGGTGTCTGTTAGATGTTTCATTGAGTCGGTGTGTTGGCTGCATGCCATTTATGACGTCCATGGGCAAATAAGGCAACTAAATTAATTTGGTCTAGTAACTCCTAACAAAGGAGAGGCTATGTCATTATTCATAGATAGAACGCTCCTAAACACGGATGGAAATTCCCTTTTAATAAAATATTCAATCCGTTGTCAATATACTATACGCTGTCGTTATATTTATCACATATCACTGTGTCTAAATACCTTTTTTCACTCTGTATAAATTATTATGGTCTTCTCCAGAAATCTAACGTGGACTTTCTTAGGTATTATGCAAGTCACAAAGAATATTGTAAGAAATTAATGATCTTTTTGGTTGAATAAGAGTTCTAATTTACAAGTTCTTGCAGAAGACAAAATCGAAATTATGAAACATAAGTGCAAGGGTCATCCTTTGTCACTAGGTTCAATAGTTTAACAATCTTTATAGGAGCAGTATTAATAAAATTCATATTAAATTCCGTTGAGGTGAATAGTTATAAGATAAAAAATAAATTGTATACCTGTTGGTAGGTGCCGTCGTTCTCAACTGTGTTATAATACTATATATTTAAAATGTTATCTGGAGGTCCTTTGGAAGTAAAGTTCTATCATCCGCAGAATGGGTGACTGCAACTAGATGCTGTTTAGGACGTTGTAGACTTGAAGTTGCTACTAACTTCAAGTCTATAACATCCTAAACAACAACATCTAGCAGCAGATAATCATCCTGCTGATGATGAAAGTTGACTTCCAAAAGGCCTCCAGATAACATTTTAAATATAGTGGATCATCTAACACAGTTTAGGACGACGGCACCTGCCAACAGGTATTTTTAAATTTTTATAGGGAGTTTCGGTTAAAAATCGCCCTGCGACACCCTGTATTAGGTCAGTGTATCCAAAAAGAATGACTCGATATCGAAAAATATAGAACCGCATTTGAATGGTTTTTAACATTAAAAAAATCGTAATTTAATGAATTATTTATTGATGAAGAAGAATATTGTGTCAAGTTTATGTTTCCCATTAACATTTGTTCTTTTTCTGTAATTTACCTGTGAACGCAGTAGTTTGTATAACTGAATTTATAATTACGTATTTTTGTCTATATATATCATCAGCATCAAGGATTATACCTCCTGGTCTGTTCCGATCTCATATTGGAATATATATATATATATATATATATATATATAAATTATGTGTCACGCTGTTTGTCCGCGGTGGAATCCTAAACTACTGAACCGATTTTAATACAATTTTGCACAGTGTGTGCTATTTGATCCAACTTAAGACCTACGGTTGTTTATAACAAAATTTATAGTCGCATTATATTTTATTGCAAATTATTTGTTTATTATTTAACAAAGAGTTATAATAAACTGTGAGTTCCATACGATTCTAACAGATGACGGTGTAAGGTAATTGGTTTATTATTTAACCAGGTGGCTGGGCTTTTTGTTGCAACCGCGAATTTCAATTGAATTACAAATATTGATTATTTCATAATTTAAGTGTGTTCAGTGTTTATTTTATTTTCAATATATTGATAATAACATTAATTTCGAGTGTAAAGTATTAGTTTTAAGTAATCTGGCTGAAAGACAGCAACTTAATTTAAATTTAACTGGACAGAGAAGGGACATTGAACAATATGGCGAATCATTTCTAGAGACCATGAATGATAAGATATCAATTGAATTTCCGCAAGTTGGTATAGGCCTATGTGACATAAATCTTACATTTCAGAAGAATGTCAATTTAAAAAAATATATGAAGGTCCTAAGGAACGGAATAACAGAACTGCAAATAAGTATGTTACTTATAATAATATGCCTAATATTACAGAAACAATCTCAATACCTCAATTAAATGAAAAACAAGATGACTATAATATATCACAAGATGATATTACTATATAGAGACTTCTTGATGATGATGAGAATCCAAACTGCCAACAAGTTCGTAGAAAAAAACGAAAGTATAATGAAATCGGCAATCCTCCTCAAAATATTCCATCAATAAATGTATATAATCCTTATGATACACTTATGGATGATACTGAGAATGCAGACAACATAAATTCATCTCAATCAACAAAACCACTTCCACATAAACCACCACCCATATTTATACCGGGTGTAGTTAACGTACTAGAACTAAAAAGTTGTGTAAAACAGAAACTTTCTGATCTAGATTTCTCACTTAGTTTACTACAACAAAATTTAAGGTATACCTTAGCCACAGCAATGCGTGACCGGTACTTATATATATATATAATTATATATATATAACAATTAGTTACACTATTTCTAACTCAAGAACGGCTGGACCGATTTTTATGAACTTTGATTTGTTGGATTTGTTTCCCGCCCCGAATAGCAAATAACTATTAAAACATCGGAAAAATCAACGTAAAATATTTAAAGGCGATACGACGTTCGCCGGGCCAGCTACTATATATATATATATATATATATATATATACAGGGCTTCCAATATAAAACCGGACACGCCTCACGGGGTTTCACCTGTCAGGCAGCGCTCTCTCCTCGTCCGCATTTCACTCTGCCAGCCGCAGAGTGTCCGGTTTTATACTGGAAACCCTATATATAAACAATATTGATACATTTTCCGGCACCAATGATTTGGTTTCAATTTCGCTTTATAATTTTTTTCCATTCGTATCTATTATAACACATTTCTTCTTCTATTTCCCAGTCGTTCAAAGTTTTTCTAATCCCTTGGATCCACGTGAGATTTGGTCGTATCTCCGCCATGGCCGGTCCCAAGCCCAGATGAGAAAGAAGGAGGGGGAGGATTAATAACCTCATTAAAAAACCAGGGTTTAGTTGGCGCCGATTAGTAGTACCCTTTAAGGGCCCCTAGCCAGGGTTACGGTGAAGGCCTCAACGGCAGAGTCGGCGCAGAAGGAATCCTTCAAGACGGCGGATCTCTGTCTTCAGAATGGAACTCGAGTTTGCAGCTATGGAGGGAGGAGTCCACTGGCCGCCGCCCCTGGAGTACTGGACAAGGAAGCAACCGTACAAAGTAATCACACGCTACATCGGTAGAGTTCTACGATTAAGAACTGAAGAAGATGGCAGAAGAAGGATGATCCGTCATTAACATTCCCATCTTCATAATCACACACACACATACACATAAACACAAACAGCAAACACAAATTACACACATACACCAACACAAACACAATTACTCTCATATCACGTATCATCAAAACAATTATCATTACTTTAAGTATTATGTATATTTATTTTATGTATCACTAAACACAAACTCACAGACACAAACAAACACACAATACTTTTTACTTTATGTAACATCTACACTTCACATACCCGAAATCTGTATGTATTATGTTTAATTATTCAATAAAGATTAGATAGTAGTTAGGGACATAGAGCAGACCCGGGATAAGGGCATTATGCCCGAGGTAAACCGTGGGGTGGTGGTGGGGCTCTAAATGAAAAAAAAAATAAAATAAGACGGCGGATCTAGCGGAAGAGGCAACCCTATCTCTAGGGAAAATAGAGAAACGCTGTTTTACGGTGAAGAGGGATTTTCAAAGGCTATGGGAAGAAAACCCAAACAAAAAAGTCCTGGTCCTCCAGGTTTGGGGTTGATGAAGGGGCTAACTCCCCGTTCATTGGAAAAAAAAAAAGAAATGTAAAAACCCAATGATTTACAGTCGGACAGATTTTGTTATAATAGAGGCGAATAGAAGAAAATTGTAAATTGAAATTAAAGACAAAACATTGGTGCCGGAAAAATGTATCAACATTGTTAAAACCGGAAACATAATATATATATATATAATATTATTATTATGTAATTTTTATTACTCGTTTAGTAGAAGAGAAGTCATTATACATTTTTAATTCTACCAGTTTAAATAAATGGATAGTAAAAAATATAATCATCATTATATTTCCAAGTTTTATTACAATGTAAAATAGCAATTTGTTCATCATCATCATTGGTCCATTTGTTGACCTGTTTTCGGCCTCGTAGTAATACCATTGAAAAATATTTTGAGTGGATGTCCTGGTCTCTGCACATTGATAGCTTAACATTTGCTTTGGTATCCTGTGATTCTCCATTCGATTAACATGTTGCATTCATCTTATCTTATAATCAGAAATTTTGTTTTCTAAAGGTTACATGTGTAATTCTTCTAAGATGTCTTTCATTTTTATGACCTACAGTTTGATGTATTTACATAAATTTCTTCTTCGTAAGCTTTATCTCATACGAAAAAGAAAAGGATTTAATGCAGCCATTGTAAAATAATAAATAGCTTTTTCATAAATATATCTTAAGACTTTTCAAGATTTTTAATACAAACTTATTTGAATATACCGTAGTAACCAGATCTGCTTATATAAATCATTTTAATCTTAGATACGTATCCCATTATTTAATTTATATTTACATCTGACAATTTTATCTAACATCTCGTAGTTAGTGAAGAGTCCCTCTCGAATTATTGAAGGAGGCGTTCCTTTAATTACCATGATTTATTTTTATTTTAAATGTATATATACAAAAATAATTAATATGCATAATGAGTACATTAAGTTCTTATCTGCATGTTACTTAATCTAAATGAATATATTAATAGAAACAGGAAGTTTCACAATCGAGAAATTGTGAATATTATCTCTTGTCGTTCTGGAAAGAGGAGACACTAATTTCATCTACATTGGTTTCCACCTACACAAAATTCATAAAAATAAGTCCAACAATAAATTATTATTTTTAAAAGCAGTTATAATTATATTTTCAATTAACATGGATACTTAATATTTTATGTATAAAATATCACTTATTATTTATAAAAGTAAGATATTGGGAATTTAATCATTTATTAACAATAAAAACATGAGTTGCAGGGTATTAATATTACAACCAGAATTATACTAGTATTAATATTTTTAGAGAAAAATAATACGCAAGATAAAAATAGAGGGAAACCAATTATTTGTAATAATTATGTCAAAGATTGCACTTCCAATGTAACTTCAATGTAACTAGCTTTTCTTTTTCTAAAGCCATGCTAAGGAATGAAGATGTAACTTTATTAAATATGTTTCAGCACCTATATGTAAGTTTTTAATTATTATTGTGTTCTAAATGTGTCAAATACTACTAAAGTATTCGCACAATATTTTAGAAATTGTACAATATCAATTATTTTTATTTACTACTCAGAATCTTTGTCTTTATCGTTGATTGAAACCATATGTTTATTGGACATTTCTATTCTATTCTATAGTAATTCTGCGTCCTTCACTGCAATCATAGCATTTTCATGCTATGCTTTGCAGCTTTACTAAGGAATTACGTATAGGTGTGGTAGATGCCTCAGATGCGGAGAAGACTACTTGCATCCCCTTAATAATAATAATATAATTGCGCACAATCATGCAAAATTAATTAATTGACGTATTGCGCTAGACATTGTAACTTTGGAACAAAATTCCAGATGATATCTTGTACACTTTAGACCGCACAGTTTACATCTGTAACTGTCTTCGATATGATGGTAAGTAACATTCACACACACTTTGTGATGGAAGCCGTGGACTGCATAGCGGTTTATCTGGTGCCTTAGTTCCCTGTTTGGTCCACACCAGCTCGTATCTACCATGGCAGGCGTACCGTAGAATTCTTCAGGAATGGCATCCCGCTTCTGTCTTGTCACTTGTATCTGTTGTTCGTAAGTTTTAGTGGATGGCAGGTAGTAGCTCATTCTGAGGTCTTCCAGGAAGAACTGTTCTCTTGCTAGTACATAGACCAGTCTCGAGGGAGTGAATTTAGAGACGAGTTTCATCCCCTTGACTGCGGGTAGACTACGGTACAGGCATACACATTCAATTCAAAAATAGTGTGCTGTCAGTCTAAAAGATATTATTTTTCGTCATTTACTTCTAAAACCTCGTAAGTCTAATTTAACTAATATTTCAAGAGAGCATAAAAACTGTTTTAACATTGTTTATTATCTTGTAATTATGTAAGAAATAAGAGCAAGATAACTGGAGGACATGAAGTGGATGAAAATCTGTATAAAAGTAAAATAATGTCTTCTTTTTTATTTAAACATTTAAAATATTATATTAAAAACATAGGTTACAAAATTATAATGTTAAAAAGTTTTATGATTTTTTTAAATTTTTTTAAATTACACTTGCGCGGTTTTAGAAATAAGGTGATGTTATATTGCGATGTTAAGTGGAAGATTTCTCGTATCTACAAGATCGTAGAACCGTCCAATCCCTATCTCTTCTCTATAAACTAGCATACACATCATTTCCTTATCACACCACTTCTTTGGGCTCTGTGATGCACATAAATTAGGCACACGATCCATTCAGCACATTGTCTTCATCACACTACCTACTTGTTTCAAAATATTTTATAGTTTCTCTTGCTAGAACATGGGATTCTCTTCCACCTATATCAGAGATTGAGATACGATTACTTCTTTCAGAAAGAAAACTTAACTTTCTCTATTAACTAACTGACAAAAACATATCACTAATAGTATTTTTTAACAATTAATAATTTGTTATTCATTTATTTAATAAAAATAATATTATGATTTATCAGTATTTCTAACCTAATATCTTAATTCTTCCTCTGTAATTTTTTTTTCGTGTATAGTAGGTTGGAGCTGTTCTTGTGTATATATTTATTTATTAGGTTTAATTTTAATCATCTTTAACTTTATTGCATTATTGTATGTATGTACCCCATACGTCCCGCGTGGGTACACGGCTGCTCTCTATCGGGAGTTTCTTAACCAAGCTAATTTAGATACGCTTAGTTACCCACACATATCAACAAGTGATATGTGGTTAGCACATCCCCTCAATGGAACATCTAATAGGCAACTAAGGTATTACTGGATGGATGAAGGACGGATAAATGTTGCACAGAAGCCTTTTATTCAGACTTGAGGTTCTTTTATGAACCTGAAAAATGTTAATAAAAATAAATCAATCCATATCTGAACACAAACAAACTTTAATATTGTCAAATGAACCGTGACAATAAGGTTCTAAATTTTGGAAACAATCGGAAAGTAGTTTATGAGAAAATTGGCAATACTTGTAACAAAATGGATTTTTAATTTTATTATTTTTTTGTATTTAAATTACTCATAATGAAATATGTCTAAAAAGTTAACCAAAGTGCCATTGTGTTCAGGAAGACTTGTTTAATTAGTGACATAATTTTCATACTCATAACTTAAGAATAAGCTTTAAAAAATATTTTTGTACGCCATATTTTTAAACCAAATTACAAGGAAATTAGTACTGGGTCCCTTAAGGAATTTCACGCGGTACATAGTTATTATAATCATTTCCTACTCAGGATTAATATTTTCATTATGACTACTAACCACGATTTTGCATCATAAATGGACAAGCCTGCTGACAGAGATAGTTTCCCCAAGACCCTACATTTACCTGCGCGAGCTTTGTAGGTCATGCTTCTTCCTTAGTGGAACGGCCTCTAGCTTCCCGTTGATTTCCGCACTGGCGAGGGATGATGATGATAATGATAAGGATGATAATGGCCGGATGATTTTCGGGGACCGTTGAGCTCTAAGATCCTGACATTGTATTACGGGTGAGGAAAAAACCCAAAAAATTCCTCAGCCAGGAGCCTGTCCCGACCGGGAATGGAACCCGGACCCGCTGCGTGACAAGGCAGTACGCTACCTCGAGACCACAGCGGAGGACTGTTGGGCACAGTGATGCAAAATAATTTGAATTTGGAAAATAAATAGGAATGTCATTAAATTAAAGTAGAGATAAATCTGATCTTGTTTTGATTTTTTTAATGTTTCATTGGAATAAAAAAAATGTAATAAATGGTTTTGCGACGCCGAGGAAAAATAAAGTTTTTTTTTAATTCTTGATATTTGTGACATTCCCTGTAGCCTTGATTTGAGGGATAAAAGGGAACGTCAAGAATAACAACTATTGTATGTACTAAAATTCATCTACTGTACAGTTTCCTGCTGGAATATATTATAGTTACCGGTATCACACAGAATTATATCATTTCGTTGTTCAATGTTTCTCTTAAACACATTATTAAAATAACATTTTCGCCATCGACTGCAAAACAAAGTGGTATTTGCGAACCTGTGATGGTCTGGGTTGGAAATACGAGATGACCATCACAGAAGTTATATTCCCCTATCAAACGACTGACGATGCTGATCATATTTTCATAGAAACAACTGAACAGTGAACGACTTCAATCATGTTGCTGAATACACGCACTCCAAGACTCCCAACCGATCCACTTTATTTGCGTCCATAGCGACGAAATTGTTGATGTACATTATATTTTGGTGCATGCAAAAATTGTTCACTTTAGCAACTTCTTTTTCATCACACGCTGTGGTTGGTCTTAGTGGCCTAGTGTTACCATAAACTTATCCAGTTCCAAGGTAAACGGGTTCAAACACGGATAGGCCCAATGGATTTTTCAGAGTGAAAAAATATGAGTTTGGAATATTTCAAAACGTAACTAAAGCCATGAGTCCCGTATCTTAGGTTTAAGGAACGTAAAATAAACTGAAGCCTGAAAAAATAGGCCGTAAGCAGAATGTGTGGCCCTTTGACGTTCAGATTTGAATTGTGAATAAATCAGCTATTAGAGAGCGTCAGTAAATAAAATAACAACAAATCAAACGTTGTAAACAACTTTCAGCACCAACCTTGTTTTCATGTTAATACGTTCTGGTGTTTCATCCAAAGCGCTTAGCAGATAAATACAGTTGGTACTAATATCGTCGAGGGAAATTAAATGGATTTCTCAAAAGACGCGTTTAGAACATGTGCGGTTAAAACTCCCAGGGTGGATTTGACATCATTAATCAAATGTGTGGTCACGATTTTGTACTCATTTCACACTACTGCTTTTTTTATGGGTTCAGCAGCATACATGAAACAGCAACTGAAATATTTGTCAACTCGTTATGAGGTTTAAATTTCCTGGAAGTAATGAAAATTTCACTGTGATAATACCAGTTCTGTTCGGGCGATTAGAGAGACTACATTTAATCACTTCTATATCCATAGTCAATACAGTCACAAATATCTCGTGATTATGGGCGTCACGCAATGATAACATTAAAACAACTAGACCCGATCTTATTAAATGACATTCATAGAAATAAATTATGATGATAAGGATATTTTAGGAGATTGAAGAATGTAGGATGTTAAAAGGGCGAGAAAAACCAAACAAACATAAAATTAGAAACAAAGAATTAATGGTAATTGCAATAGTAAGAAAATGTTACAAATGAATATTTTACAAGAGATCTAAAACAAAATTTGTCCTCTTTCATTTCCACATTTTTAATGGAGAAATTATACACTTCTTTGATATAAAAATAAAATATTTTATACCTTCTTAACATTTTTATGTTTTTACTTTTCTTAATTATACACATGACTCGATAAGTAGTATAATATAGGCCCTATATATCATTTAACTCATGAATCAGTAACAACCATTACGGTAAGTGAATGTGACAAATTTGAACTAATGACAGCTGTCTATCGCCACGATTTTATAGTTCTCATGTTATCAATTTCATCCTCAGCAGCATTGCAATACAACTCAAAGAACGTCTTGATATTTCTCAAAATCTGCCTCCATTCTTCTCTGTCCGTAGCGTTCATTTTTTAATTTCTAATTTAAAATCTATTTACTATTTTCTTTTATAGTTTCAACCATGTTTTATTAGGTTTTCTAATGGGTCGCTTACCAACATTTGTCCTTTCATAACGAAATCATAAATATTTTCCCTTGACTTATTCCAATTCCAATATTACTGTTGACTCCCAGAATTTGTTTCAGATTTCTGGATGAAAACGTTTTTCTGAGGGGACATCAGCCATATTTTGGAAACCAAGAGTGTCATTTGTTAGGACTATTTAACGAATAAAATTAAGCTGTTTAATCACAAATCATTATTTAAATATAGTTACCGGTATTTTAAAATGTTTATATATTTAATGTAAACGGCGATGTTTGAAACCAAATCAGAAATGTGAGGTTGTGTATATTCATCGCAACCTGATCATATTATTTATTGCCAAATAGGATCACAATATTGTAAGAATGCGCCCTAGTAACTGCATACTATAACCAACATTGCAGGTTATTAATTTATTTTTTTAGTAAACAATTCAGTGAAGTAATTATCTAAAAATACAATTATAGAACACACGATTATCAAATGTGTAGTTCGAACGAACCTGTTCATTATTTGCTATATTCAACGTATTTGTTAGAGAGTCAGTGACTGCAAAATAATGGTCTCACCTGTTCAGAATATTAAAAAGGAGGAGCAGGAGCTGGTAAAAATAATTCGAATAGGAGCTAGGTGAAAGACGACTGTCATTGGTTGTAAAACAAAATTCACTGAAACGTGATTGGTCATTGACACCCATTTGGGGCATGAGTTATATAGTCACTATAAAGATATTGTATCTATGAGTACTTTTTTTTCTAAAATTAATCAGAATAGAGCAACGAAAACTAATTATATTAAATTATTTTGTAAGGTTCTGGTAATTAAATTATTAGCCTACTTGATTTTAATGAATTTATTCATTGCATATTCAAAATATTTAAAAACACGTAGTTCAAATTCTCTGAAGCCAAATACTGGACCATTGCATATATTAAAACTTAATGGCCCAAGAGCCGGCTGCCGGTCTCACAACCTGGTGTGTCATTTACAGATAAAGAAGATCATCTTTAGGTATAGGGGTTAATTATAATCAGCATGTCGTGTTTCTCAGCCGTTATAGCTGGTTTTCTTTACCTGGATACTTTACTCATTGTATCTCCCAAATCTCTCAAGATGTGATGCAGAGTGGGCACCGTCCTATACTGGCCGAATTTCCATGAGAAAATTTCCTCCGCCATGGGGACTGGGACCTGCGCATGTCCCGTAGCTCTAGGTTGACATGTTGCTTACCTTAACCACTCTAATATGGGAGGACACTGCTTATATTATTATGATTATTGTTATTAATAACATAAAAACTACATCGGATTGATCTGGGTGCTGTATTAAGAACTGTACTCTTAGCGAGGAATTTCTCCTAGGTGAATTTTGTCATACATGTGTATTTTTATCATGTATATATCAAATTCTGTAAAACAATGTTAAACTTAATGTAAAATGTAAAATTGTTATTCTTCCAGTTATATTATACATATGGTCTTAAGCGATGCAGTCAAAGTTACCAATGTTCTCAGATAATACAGTGCTACGGAGAAAATAAGCAATTATGACTGAAATAAATATTTAGATATAGTATACAAATTACTTGATAGTACGCGTAACTGTTGCACTTGAAGCCTCCGAAGATTATCCATAGAAATTAAAGTGCCTCTTTAATTATAACGAATAAATCCTACACTCATTATCTTAAATATAATTGTTTATATCCTATTATGAAAAATTAAGGAACATATTACTAGAAATGCAAAATAAATCTTCATTTGCTAATGAGATACTATCTCAATGAACAGAGAATATAAATTATACTAGTATATATACATACAATTATACTAGTCTTTTATCGAAATGTATTACCAGAATCCAGTAATTTAAAATAACAAGAGTACTTCTAATTTGAATTTAAACTCCATATTCGTACTCAAGCACACTTCAGTTGAAGTCTTACTCATTTTTATAAAATCCGCTCTCGTTAAATCCCGCTATGAGTAATTATTTCGAAAAAATCGAGTTCACGTTTCTTTATTAAGAAGTTTATATTTGTATGATATACATAATTATGCTCGAAAATATTCAACTATCGCTAGCAAGTAGAGAAAATTAAATAATACGCCTACATTTTACATGTGAGGTAACGTTTTAAATTACTTCATTAACTCTTGCCACATTTTATTACTAGGGTTTCACTTTAAAATTATTTCACACCGTTCACAATGATTTTTACATTTTTTCTAACGATTATTTGAATATATTTTTATACGATATTGAACTACATACGTAACATGAAGACGTGGCAGCCATAATGATTTTAACAGCCAAGAAAGACGTGTACCAGTACAGCCAACATAGAGTATATATTAATTAACTGTACACATATACTTCAGAATTTCAAAACTTACTATTTAAATATTTTTGGGCATTGCATTCTTTTATGGGTTAGAGTTTTTAAATTTCATTAGGTTAGCTTTTATGTTGGTCTTTCTCAGGTTAGAATATTTAAATTGCGTTAGGTTAGCTTTTAGATTCGTTAAAACGTGTATATGTTAACTACATCCCGTAATTTCAGAGTAAATCGCTTCGCGTCTGTTGGCGCATGCGCATGGTGTATAGTTGGAACTTAGAAAAACATCGCGTCAAATATTTTAAAATATCCCCATTTATACATTTGAATTCAAGGTCGGATAATTATAAGGGATTTTTTTCAATTGTGTTTTGGAGAAAGAGATTAGAAGTGCAAAAACAAACCCAGGAACACCATATAAAATCGAACTATACATTCTCTAACTCTTGCAGATGATCAGTAAGTCAGTAAATGGTATAGCCTTCTTTAAATGAAGAATTAAATAAATGAACGATAAGAAGAAGAACTATATGGTTACTAAGAGGAAACGTAAATACGTCGGAGAGCAAACAGTTGAAATGGACAGTTTTGACTCTCACGCAGTTTAAATATTTTGGATACTTAGTAACTGATAAGAACCATATTGTAGCGATTAATATGATAGGAGACATATAAACTAAGATACAACTCTAATATGCATGGATCTGAAACTAAAATGTTCCGAAATATATTAAATTGTTATTAAAATTAAATAAATCTATAAATAATGAAAATAGAATATATTACTAATATCGCTATCAAATATGTATGTGGAAAAGTAGAAATATATCCAGGTAAAAATTCCACGTACATTTGTCTAGAATAAAATACTGTAAAACGCTACCTGCTATACAAATGACAAATAAAGAGGTATTGTCAGAACTCTACCTACTACACAACTTACAAATAATATAGGAACACAAAAAGGGTATTGTCAAAAGAATATAACTAATTCCAATTAGCAGGCTATACAACTAATAAGAAATATTCATTCTTTAAGAAAAGATAACATTAGTTAGCTATTAAAAATATTAAAAATCTATTGACCAATTCTTAGAAACCAATTAACGCTACTAAGCAATTCAAAGGAATGATGATAAAGAATTTTCTACCTGGCTAGTACAGACAACAAAAGACATTCATTCACCTCTAGTAAAGAGAATCTCTTAACATTGATAGTTTACAAAGAAACTGATAAACATTTATCTATTAAATATCAAAGAACCAATTTACCCAGTTCTTAGAAATGTTATACATACTAGTAAATAATATTATTGTAACAAAAATATATATTCAATTGTAAGGAGTAGATTCGAGAAAAGAGGGAGGAGCCACCGCCTTTATAAGTGAGAACTTATATCAAAATACTCACTATCACTATCAGTGATTCTGTGATCAGTGTTGAAACATAGTAGATCTATAGACCGCGATCTCCGATTCAGTTAAAAAAATCACTATCACTCTCAGTGACTCTGTGTTCAGTGTTGGAACATCGTAGACCTGCAGACCGCGATCTCCGATTCAGAGTTAATATTAGATTCGTCCGAGAAATAGTTAAATTTAAAGTTATAGTCCGTTAAGCATTTGGACCTTACAAATATTGACTCGAGCACGTGGACCTCTAAGTATTTCATCGACTCCACTCTTAGATAAAACTTGTAACTGTATTAACAAAAGTGTATTTCTCCGAAAATAAAGAGTTCTTGGATTCGTTAAAATTGAGTGTACATTTATACGTTGTTCTTTTGCTTATAAAGATTTCATAACCCTGAGATCTCTTGCCTACCATTGAGCTCCGGTACAATATGTATATAGAGATCAAATATAGAATGACTGCCGGTAGTAGATGTTAATTCTCGCTACTTCCCCTCTTTAAATAATAATTACTTCTATCAAAGAAAACTAAGATATATAATAATTAGAGATGGAACATTTCCATCGTAAACATATAACCGTATGGTTGTTGCTATCATTTATTTATTTATTTATTTATTTAATTTACCTGATGGAATTAAGACCGTAAGGTCTTCTCTTCCACTTCAACAAGATTAAATTATACATATAACGACAATTATGAATTATCTACATGTTCATTAATGTTACATAATACATGTAGGCTACACAATATAAAGTTTTCAAGGGAAAGAAAGAAAAATAGTGATAATAATAATAATAATAATAATATTAATAATAATAACCTGTAATTAGTTTAAGTAATTGGTTTGTACATGATGTCAGAGGGAAGTGGGTTAGAATAGTTTTTGTACCGTATGGTTATAGAAACATTGCTAAATTGTGTTGTTTGTATCCAATGCAGTAGTTATATTAAACATATTTCAAGCCAGGAAAAGTGAATGCGCAAATTTTATATTCAACTGAAGTATACATTGTAAGACTGAAATCTGCTCTTCCTTACTTCTGACCGTTGTTCAGAGTTCAGAGTAACTTCCACTGTATGATTGAAACTTAAGGCAACTTCTCGTTATTGGAAGGAGAGGTTCCATCCCTTAGTAATAATTAAAGAAACAATAATTCGACCAGTCTTCTTGTACTGAACAGAACATGGACATTATTGAGCGAATACATAAAAGTCCTAAGTATGTGGGAACTTGAAATTATTAAGAATAATTTCTGTACCATTAATGATCGAGATTACTGGAGGGCTTGTACTAATCAATAACAATAATATTACATTATAAACCTGAACTGGTCCCGATAATTAATAAATAATAATAATGCTTTATTTTAGCTGGCAGAGTTAAGGTCATAAAGCCTTCTCTTCCACTCGATCAGTGAATAGTAAAATTATACAAAAGTTACATACATATTAAAAATGTAAAATATTATTAAAACATAGACTAACAAAACGACAATGGTGATGTGATCTAATATTGGCTAATACTAACGAAAACATGGAATATAATAAAATAAAAATAATATAAAATAAAATAAAGTAAGTGAAGCTTACTACATTATTATTTACAGAATGCTCGATGTACTTGTTATTCAGTTTATGTTATCATTGTGTCGAACTTAAAATGTCAGTTAATTTGTATTTAAATGGTAATAGTGATTGACAGTCCCTGACATGACTGGGAAGTGAGTTCCATACTCTAGTTTGTCATAGATATTGTGTAAGATTCAGAATATAGACATGTCCTGTGCTGTAGTATCAAAAGTAAAGAAGGATCTTGTGATCTTGTTCCTAAATTGTGATGAACATATACATTTTGAAAACGCGTTGATAACTTGGTACGTATATATGCAGGATTTGTAATAGTAAGGTATGTGAATGTAAAGTTCTTCTGTAATTTAGGCGTAGCCTTGATAAGGCCGGAAATGAAGGAAACACGTGGTCATAACGACGGAGAATGAATACAAATCGAATGCACGCATTATGAACACGCTTTAATCTGTCGGATAGATCAGTTGTCAGAATATGAGAATGTGTGGCATTATAAGAGTGTGTACAAGTATATGTTTTAATTTTGAGGGAAGGAAGATTTTAAACCTATTTAGAGAGTGAAGAATTGAGAACACTTCGTTACAAATTTGCAAATCGTCAGCGTATTGGTGATGTCGACAATAAGTAAGACTAGTAAATATGTTAATATAGATAGAGGACAGAAGTGGTCCTAACACTGAACCTTGTTAGACGCCAACCTTCAATGATAGCCAGGGTGAGGAATGTTCCGCATTGGATACACATTGCTGGCGATCATGAAGGTAGGATCCAAGCCAGTTAACAGAAAGGTTCAGAACGCGTAATTTTGCTATTCAAATATCAGTGTCAACAGTGTCCAAAGCTTTACTGAATACCAAGAGTGTTAATATCGTCATGTGGCCACTGTCCATTGCTTTCCGCGCATCTTCGGTAACTTTAAGCAGTGCGGTTACCGTACTATGGCCTATCCTAAAACCTGATTGGTGGGGGTCGAGTATGTTATGTGTGTTAAGGTAATCAGTTAATTGTCCATGAAAAATTGCACTCTAAGGCCTTAGATAAGACTAGGAGGATGCTGATAGGTCTAAAGTCGTTTGGTGTTACATGTAATTAAATTTTAGGGATTGATCTGACTAAAGTTTTTTCCGAAGTTCAGGGAAAGATGAAGTCATGATTGAGCCACTGAATATAGGGCTCACAGTTGGGAGTATTTTGTTTAAAAAAGTCGACACTTATATTGTCTGTACCTTGTGTCTTAGTTCTAACGCGATGCAATGATAGTTGGACGTCGATTGGTATTTATAGGAAAAGAAGAATTTTTCTCGGGAAGGAGTAGGTGTGAACATGAGATCGTGTACAGTTTGTTGTTTGGTCGTGTGAAATGTTGGTTTAGATCGTCCATTGATATGTTATTACTCTCTCCTTTTGTTGTCGGCTGCCGTAGACCCATTGATCTAATACGTTTCCACATATCACTTGCATTTTGTATTTGGATCAATGAGACTATGAGCATACCTCAATTTAGCGTTCCTAATGATTTTATTAGTGTTGTTTGTTAATATCTTGTATTGTCTTAAATTAGCCTCACTTTTGTCTCGTCTACATTTTCGAAAAGCAGCATCCCTCTCAGCCATCAGTAGTCGAATTTCGTGGGACATCCAGGGAGCTGGGAATTTAGTAATTCGTCTAGTCTTCAAGGGGGCATGTTTGTCGTAAAGATCTAATATCATATTGTTAAATGTAATCAATTTGTCGTCAATTTTGCGTAGAGTCCAAATGTCGTGCCACGGCATCTCGAAAGGGTCTGCAATTAGAACTTGCTGGTTAATATTTTTCAAATATCGGTACATCAATAATTTTGGACGAGTCCTAGGACACTGGAGAGAGTATATATGACATAATGGGCTGATATGAATACTCCAAAGGCTGGGACATATTCAATGAATGGATCAAAATAGACGCGTGAAGAAATTATTTATAGGAAAATAGGGGGGCGGATATTAGGAGACACCCTCATACCATATGACCGCACGACCTTGAGAGTGATCTCATGAAATTTGGGGTACGAGTTTCGAGGAGAAAGACAGGAGACAGGACGACTTGGACTAAAATTGTTAAGGAGACCAAGACTTTTCACGGGCTGTAGCGCGAGGGAGTAAGTACAAATATAAGGGTCTATTACATAAAATGGGCACATATTAGTGTTTTTGATTAAGGGAAACGGTGCATGCTGAGCGATCGAATGCTCGAATCCCGGTGGAGTCAGGATTTTAAACGGATCTAAATATTCTGGTAACATCATGACCTTGCAAGTCGATTCAACCTCTAACAGATATGAGTATAAGACTCTGTTTTGGGATAAAGCGGTCCTCACGCAGGGCTAAAACCCCGGCTGACATCTCATGCTGATTGTCTAAAAATATGGGAGCATTAACTTACCGCTATCCCTAGTCACTCCTAAGAACTATATTTGGGATAACTTTACTTTTTTTTATTTCTTTACTAAATAAGAAAAACATAAAAATACAGATTTGAGGAGCTTATTTTCAAAACGTATATATTCGAACGTTTTAATTTGTAGGATACAAGTTCGTTAGTTTGGTGTTGATAATGTAATCAGTTTGATTATAATAGTCGCTTTTAATTCATTTTGTAGCGAATTAAATTATGATCTCAACCCAAATGGTGACATATGTACAGAGTATTTTAAGAATACATAGACATAAACATTATATCATTCTACATTTTACTAACTTTAGCGATTAGCATACATCTCTTCTATATGGTTCAGAATGCTGGATTCTCGCAAAAAAATCGGAAACACTAAATTATGAATAACATTTTTACGAATAACTGCTGAAAACAGAAGAACAGATAAACAATATTATGCAAAAAAATATTTAACTGAAATAGGTACAATGCAAAAACCAAGAATATCAAGACAACACTAGAATCATGTATTATGTATGTCTGAATATCGAATTCCCAAGATCCAAAAAGAGAAAAAGAGAGAAAGAGAGAGGGAAATAGAGACTCGTGAAGAGATGGACGGACCAATTGAGGTTTCGTTTTTACAAAACTGGATATCTATTTGGAATCCAATTTGAGGTATCAAGCAATTTATCAATACACTACATTAATGGTTATTGTACCATTTCAATAATTTTTTCTTGCCAATGGATACTATACAAAATTTGTAAAATGATAAGAATTTGTATAATTTCTGAAATACAGATATCTTGAGCAAAATGAATGTCTAGATATTAGATTCTGAAAAAAAGTCAATTTCTCTGAGAAAATAGAATCGGTTTGACAGGAATAATTGTGTTGTGTTTATGATTATTATGACTATTTAATTCATGCCCCAAATGGGAGTCAATGACCAATCACGTTTCAATGATTTCTGTTTTACAACCAATCAGAGTCGTGTTTAACGAAATATTTAACAGTGTTATATTTACCATATTAAAGAAAGCTCCTCCTTTTTAATATTCTGAACAGGTCTGACCATTATTTTGCAGCGACTGAGCCTGTCAGAAATACGGCTACCAGATTGTATATATAGTGCATGAATGTCAACAAATGCCGCATGCGGGAGTTAAATAAAAAATCATTTGTAGCAATTGATTATACCACCAAAAAAAGAAAAACACTGTTTGCACTTTCTTAAATGTATTTTTTGCTAGGTAATAATCCAGAAAAATATAATTGTCATATTTACATCATACGACATCACAAATGAATTAATATACAGTTTGATGTGTTTCATTTTTTCTCCCACTAGAGGGCATTCTTACAATATTGCGTTCCTTTGGCAATAAATAGTATGATCTGGTTGCAGTGATAATCAAAAGAAGCAGTAGAAGCGTACTTATCGGTTCTCATTTGTTTTCAAACATCGCCGTTTATATTAAATATATAAATATTTTAAAATAACTATAGTTAAATAATGATTTGTGAGTAAACAGCTTAATTTTATTCGTTAAATAGTCCTAACAAATGCCACTCTTGATTTCCAAATTCTCTAGATAAATTGGAAATCATTCGTGGCATTACTTATGAATATTAAATTCACCACGAACTTAACAATTTTCCCGTATTATTGTTATTTTAAAGTATTCATCTATTTTTATTTTGTGAGATGATAAATAATGGTTCTTAGATGTTAATGCGTTTAATTTTTTTCATAGAAAATATTAAAATGGAAAACATATTTCTGTGCGTTATTAACATTTTACATATGAATGGGTTATTAACATATTATTAATTTAACATACAATAAGAAGCAGGAAGATTTATTTCTGAAGGATTCCTAATTAATCAAGAGTTAATGAAAAACTTTTGTTTCATGAATTTTATATAGTATTTACCTTGAGCTCTACAATCTCTTTTCGAAAGCCGTAATTGAGTACAAATTGAATATCTGACAGGAAAGCGAAAAATATTAAAAGAGACGATCCTGACGAGACGTAAATCAAAATCATACAGCGTGCATGACAATATTGCAAGGACTACCTTTTAAGTGTTATACAATTTTACGGTATAGAATCAGCAGTTTTTGACAGGTATATTAAGTTTTGCACAAGTCTTTGTTCAGCTTCCACGATAATTAGATTTCATTTGAGCCAAAATTATCAGGTCTTTTATTTAATATTTTCATATTACAAAAATTCACTTTTAGATATAGGAACTGGCTTCTGAAGGATTTAAATACTTTAACAATAATTACAATTTTATTTTTTTTATTTTGACATTTGTTATAACAAAGAAAATTACGTATTAAAGGAGAATGGACTGAAGAGTTAATTAACTTATCATTTACTTTGTCCTTTTCACGATGGATTATCTTTTGTTTGCTAGAGGCTTTTAAGTAAGTTAAAAGTTACTTAAAAATATAGGAAATAGCATTGCTTTCATGGAGCCATTCTTACTAGTAAACGTGCCCTTTTATGTGAGATTGATTTATTAGTTAATTTATTTTAAAAATATGTAATTAATTTCACTTATAAATTTACCAAGAAATAGAGTGCCCGATTTATGAAAAATAGCATTAAAGATAACATATTATGAAAGTTCCAGCATATGCGTGGAAAAATTCAAAAAACATTTTCGTAATAAAACCAGAGAAGGGACAATGATGATATTTTATAAGGTCTTGGTAGTCCTACTACTAACATACGGAAGTGGAAACTAGACAATAAATAGATCTGGAAAAGAGGAAGATAAAAACGGTAGAAACTTGTTTCTTAAGAAAGATAGCATTAGACACGCTAAGAGACCATATCCGCAAAACTGATATTAGAGAACAAGTACGAATATATGAATTAACAAATAAGTTTACAAACAACAAATTATTTCAACATGTAGACCGAATTGAGACATCTCGTCTATTAAATTAGGCTTTACAATATAATCCAAGAGGTAGGGTAAACGTTCCGTTGGACACCCCATGAGCAGATCGAGGGATATGCTTTGAGTCGCCACAGGCTTACAGCCTAACCTTGAAGTAGAAGAAAAATAATAATAAGAAAAAGAACGAATTATAATCACACAATCATTTAATAAAATTAAGGGGTGAACCTGATTATCGGAACATCGGTTATCAGAAAAGCTACTGAATCATCCCCTTCCAACGAAATTTGTTTTGCAAGGTACAGCTGTGGTAAAAAAAGTAACTACACTGCTCAAAAAAATTAGGGGATATTGTAGAATAAGACTATGTTTTTTTGGAATAGTATTAGATGCAATCACTTTCTATTACTCCAAGATAATGTAAACAAGAGTTTGAAGTTGTTACGTAACCTCGGTACCACACCAGAGGTCAGTGTCTGTACTGTTGATGTGAAAGGGTGGTGTGGGGGTGAATGTTTAGATGCTGTTTTCAAATCCAGTCCAGTTTTCAGTTAATGAATAACTTGCCTTAAGGACAGTAATGCCTCGACAACGTGATTTACCTGAACCAATGGCTTGGAGGGCCATAGGAAGGATGGAAGCTGGACAGACACAACAAGAGGTGGCACAAGCCATTGGGGTGTCTCAAAGCGTGATTTTCAGACTTTGGAATCGTTTTCAAAGAACAGATACTGTTCACAGAAGAGCCGGACAAGGTCGACCACGGGCAACAACAGCAAGGGATGACCATTACCTCTTATTAACAGCCCGTCGGAATAGACAGCTGAATGCAACTCAACTGCGAAATACACTTCAAACAGCAACAGGACGCAGGGTGTCAACTCAAAATGTCCGTAATCGACTGCATGGAAGTGGTCTCTATGCCCGTAGGCCCATGGTGTGTACCAGGTTAACTCCACAACACTGTAGAGATCGCAGAAACTGGGCGGAGGAACATCGTGGGTGGAGGCATGCCGAATGGAGATCAGTTCTTTTTTTCTGATGAGTCGCGATTCAACTTGGAATGTGATAGTCGGCGTGTATTCATCTGGAGGGAAAAAGGGACACGAAACAATCCAGCTTTTGTACGTGAAAGATCCCCATATCGTGGCGGAGGATTGATGGTGTGGGCAGGAGTCAGTAGTGGTGGGCGTACGGACCTCTACGTCATCCAAGGTGGTACTTTGACTGCGGTAAGGTATAGAGACGAGATTCTGCGACCTTTTGTCGTGCCTTATGCTGGTGCCATAGGTGATTCTTTTATTTTTATGGACGATAATGCACACCCCTTGGTGGACGACATGCTGGAAGTGGGGGGTATCGAGCGTATGCAATGGCCAGCTTCCTCCCCTGACTTAAATCCGATTGAGCATGTATGGGATGCATTAGGCAGGCGCATTGCAGGCAGACCAGCACCTCCCACAACTGTTCCAGAGCTGCACATTGCTCTTATGGAAGAGTGGTCACGTATCCCCCAAGAACTCATTGCTAACCTCATTGCATCAATGCCATACAGGTGTGAGGCAGTGCTGGCCGTTCGAGGAGACCATACACCATACTAAAGAAACATTTTCACCCATGTTAATGTTGCTTTGTTTGTTTGCCATATTCCTAATCAGGATCTCTTTGACATCTGGTGTGGTACAGAGGTTACGTAATGACTTCAAACTCTCGTTTACATTCTTTTGGAGTAATAGAAAGTGATTGCATCTAATACTGTTCCTAAAAACATAGTCTTAATAGGTTATTCTACAATATCTCCTAATTTTTTTTGAGCAGTGTAATATAACGAGTGGTTTTACTCAGCGAGAATGTTTTGAAGTTACTGGCGTCTCTGTGATCACCATCTATAAAATTCCAAATGTTAATGTTATTCTTTAGTAACCACACTAGAATGATCACGAATACAATTAAATACGTACTAATAATAAATATATTTACTATATTCACATAAATAAGTGAATATTTATAGATCCATATACGGTAGATAATCAACTAAAAATTTTAATTCCAGTGGGTACTGCAATAATTATAGTAGCTGATGTAAAGTATGCTCGAGTATCAACATATATTCCTACTGTGAATTATATTGTAGTAGCAGATGTGAAGATAATAGTGCAGAAAACTTATGTTGACTGTACCTTTTCTAGAAGGAGAAGAGGCAGATATATTTCCATCTCTATCACTCAGTCTATGGCGTTAAGTGGCAACAGCGTTATCAAAAGAGTAATACTAGTTTCTAGACATGAAAAAACATATAATAATTTATGTACAATGTTAATGTACAACAGATGGAAAAAATAATAGTATGCCCTGATAAATATGTCATTAAATAACTTGGAATTTCATAATTTTTAATCACTTCAAGAGACAAATTTAACTTGCATTAAAGACGATTAACGTTCCTAACATTGTTGATCTCTTCCTGGTACATAAATTAAATAAAATTGTTTTTCGGTATAAAATGACTACTTTTACTGACGTAATAACTGATTTTACTATATATTATTTCAGCAATAGGAAGAAATAAAGACTAAAAGTCTCATACGTATGATTGTAGGTTAAATTAGAACAAAACACACTTTAAGTTAGGAAACCATAGGTATCCAAACTTAAGTGCTGTGGGTCATAAAATATCATTCATAACATCTCGGTAATAGAAAAATAATAAGTGAAAATGAAGATAATTTTCTGCGAAAAATATTTGCACATTAAGGCAACGTAACTATGGATTACTCTGCGTTTTAGAATATAAAACACTGTTTATGCAGTTAAAATCTTATATTTGCGATTAGAATTCCATTACGAAATCTCTTTGCCTCAGCGGTGTTCGTTTACACAATATTCATGGACTCTATTCTAAAAGTTCAGATATGCATCAACCACGATAGTAATGAATGGAATTTTAAAAATATTTACGCAATAATTTAAACTAGTATTTAGTGTAGAAATATGTACAAAATCTTATTCATATTTAATTTGGTCATCCCGATGGTCAATTAGATATCACGCTCGCCTCTAAATTCAAAGCTTAAACACAAAATGAGTTATGGATTTTTTCAGAGCATTAAAATTCTGAGTATGAATTCCATAAAAAATAAATAAAATCATGGGTTCTGTTTCAAGATTAACGGCTCCGCATCTAACTGTAAATAATAGCAATAATAATAATAATAATAACGATAATAATAAAAATAATCTATCTTCGGGTTTTTACAGCTGATGCCGTCTTCCCGTGCCAAACCTCCAAAGCCTACGGTCTTGGGCATCTTCGATGCTTAGCCCTCTAGCTTGCATTACTGTCTTCATGTTTTCCTTCCATGTTAACCTTGGTCTCCCTCTTTTCTTCTTTCTGTTCGGATGCCATTCATATAGTTGCTTCGGCCATCGCTCATCTTCCATTCTTAAGACATGCCCTAACCACTTTAATTCCTTCTCCTCAATTCTTTCAATTATGCTTTCTTCTGCTTCCATTATGTTTCTAATTTCCTTATTTGTGACATGTTCTAATCTAGACTTTCTGGCACTTCTCCGCAAATAATCCATTTCTAGAGCTATTAGTCTATTCTTGTAGTACTTATTGATTGTCCATACCTCACTTCCATACATTGCAACAGATTCTACCAATATTTTACCAATATATTTTTTGTTATATTATTTTTGGTCTGGACATCTTACCTCAATACTAATGTTGATTTGTTTCCCAGACTGGGAAAGACTGGGAAAGCTGACGATAAAACAGAATTGTTTTGAAACATGTCCAAGAACAAATCAACATTAATATTGAGGTAAGATGTCCAGACCAAAAATAATATAATTAAAATAACCTCAAAATATAACTTCCTAAAATTAAATATTATATTTTTTTGTGTATTTTCAAATATGCTTATCCCACCATATGGAATTAACGATGATATTATTTTGCTACTCAATTCAATTCTATGTTTTATGTTCTCTTTGCCTATACCTTCAATGTTATCCATAAGTATTCCCAAATATTTAGTTTGTTTCACTTGCTTTATTTGGATTCCTTCTTCCAATATTAAATTTTCTCGTTCATTGCTATTTATTGCCAGATATTCTGTTTTTTGTAAATTTACTGTGAGATCCCATGATTCATATGTGTTTTTCAACCTTTTTATCATGAATTCCATATCAGATTTGTCTTGCGCTAAAACCAGTTGATCATCGGCAAATTGTAATGTCAGCAAAAATCTGTTACCTATTGGGATCCCCATACCTTTGCAGCTTTGTTTCCATTTCATTAATATGGATTCTACATAAATATTAAATAAAATTGGTGAAAGGACTGCACCCTGTTTCAATCCCTTTGTGGTTTTTATAGGATTAGAAATTATATTTCCAATTTTAACATAAGCGGAGTTATCTTTATAGATTTGTTTAATAATTTCTATTAGGTTTCTATCAATATTGTATTTCTCCAATACTTCCCATAATTTGTCCTCGGAATTGAGTCATAAGCTTTCTCTAAATCCATCATTGTCAAATGGGTTTCTTCTCCAACTGCAGTCCGTTTTTCAATTAACTGTTGTATTGCAAATATATTGTCAACACATGACCTTCCTGGTCTGAATCCATTTTGATCTTCTCCTAATTTGTCTTTAATATCTTTTTGTAACTTTGTTTTTAATAACTTCGTAAATATTCTATATAATGTGTTATTTATACTTAGTCCTCTGTAGTTTTTTGCATCTCTTCTATCGCCCTTCTTGTATATTGGTACAATGTAGCTTATTTTCCATTCATCAATAATAATAACGATAATAATAAAATAACGATAATAATAAAATAACAATAATAATAAAATAACAACAATAATAAAATAATAATAAAATAATGATAATAATAATATAACAATAATAATAATAATAATAATAATAATAATAATAATAAAAGGTCATGGGGCATTCTCTTCCTCTCAAGCAGTGAAAAATATCAAATGCAAAAAAAATCGCAAGATCGTAACATTGAATAGATAGTCATACGTCAACATTTAAATAAATTAAACAAATTAATATGAATCAATTCAATTTTATTATTGGGATGAAAGTTCAAAAACAATTCCTGAGAGATCAATTACAAAAGAAAGATATAAACTTCTTTTAAAAGAAGCTAATGCCGCTATTCTCTTACGGTAGGGAATTTCAAAATCTAGCGGTTAATAAAGTAAAAGGGATAAGTATAGTGGGAGTTTCAGTGTTTTGGGATGTGAAGTAGCAAGTTCTGGTGTGATCGTGTATTTCAATTTGTGTCTGGAGGATAGGAGGTCATATCCAGAAGAAACGTCAGCCCTTTAGTGTTCCAATATAAAGGAGTATTGCGCCAAAATATTAACCTAACACACAAATTGACAAAACACCCATTTATCGTGTCAGTCATTTAAATGTGGCGGACTGCAGTGAAAATTAAATAGTGCATAACTATTATTATTAGGTGAATTGTATAATTCGACATACATCTAAGTAAATTATATTCGTTCATTTTTTTCTGATTATTAAATATCTTCAAATGTTTAAAACGAATGTTTGTTTCTTTGTTTATTTGTTCGTATTTTATGCGCTGCCATATCGTTCATCCGATTATGATCTGGCATTTTACAACATTTTTAGAAGTTTCCATGAATTAACATAGTCTATAAGAGAGTTGTGATACGCAATTCCTACACCCTTAAAATCATCCTTTGTAGTGAAAAAACGTTTAAAAAAGTAGCTTTTTGTACGCTTAAATGGCTTACGCTGCCTCAACCATAACAAATACACAAAATTAACGTACACAGAATTGAATATAAAAACAAAAAAAGAACTCTACAAAAAGTTCACGACACCATATGTTTATATTTGACGGATAACTCACAATGCTCATTTTTGTTTTTCATTCATACCTAGAAGATCGGGACAAGTAGATTCCAGGGCAAGCGTAGCAGTGCACGGCGGGTATTCTTTTACGGGCAACTCACAATAACGAATTTTATCTTTCAGCTCATTTATTCCAAAAAGAGGTTCCCGGGCAACGCCGGGTAATCAGGACGGGGTATCTACAAATAATTATGATATATATTTTTCCATTTTACTTAAACATAAAAGAACGCATTGATTTTCGTGTTTTAGCTCATTTATGTGAAGAAGATAGGGATAAATAGATTCCCGGGTAACGCCGGGTAATCAGGACGGGGTATCTACAAATAATTATGATATATATTTTTCCATTTTACTAAAACATAAAAGAACGCATTGATTTTCGTGTTTTAGCTCATTTATGTGAAGAAGATAGGGATAAATAGATTCCCGGGTAACGCCGGGTATTCAACATGGGGTATCTCAAAATAATTACTATATAAATTAATCCTTTCACTTACTCAACTAAACATAAAACACATTAATTTTCACCTTTCAGCTCATTTATGCCAAGAAGATCGGGATAAGTAGATTCCCGAGAAACGCCGGGTAATCAGTACGGGGTATCTAAAAATAATTATAATATACATTTTTCTGTTTACGTATTCAACTAAACATAAAAAGACATTAATGTTCATCTTTCAGCTCATTTATGCCAGAAAGATCGGGATAAATAGATTCCCGGGCAATGCCGGGTATGAGCACAGGGTATCTAAAAATAATTACGATGTACATGTTTCCTATCACTTATTCAACTAAACATAAAACACATTAATTTTAGTCTTTCAGCTTATTTATGTCAAGAAGATCGGGATAAGTAGATTTCCGGGCAACGCCTAGTAATCAGCACGGATATCTAAATATAATTACGATACAAATTTTTCCCTTCACTTATTCAACTAAACATAAACAAATTAATTTTAAACTTTAAGCTCATTTATGCCAAGAAGATCAGGATAAGTAGATTCCCGGGCAACGATGGGAAATCGGCACGGGGTATTTAAAAATAATTAATATATAAATGTATAATTATTTTTTCTTTTACTTATTCAACTAAACATACGTAAAAACGCATTAATTTTCATTTATTTAGGCTTAGTAGCGCACGCCGGGTATTAGCTAGTAAGTAAATAAATTTAATTATTTGGGATTAATCTATATACAGAATTTTAATGTTTAGACATCTTTCTGTGCCTAACGTTTTATTTTCCTTCTCCACTCGTTTCTATCCATCCACTCTACTTCCTCCAGTCCTCTTGTTTTCATTCCAGTTCTTATTTCTTGCATCCATGAGTTTCGAGGTCTTCCTTTCCTTCTTCTTCCAGGTGGACACCATTCCAATGTTTTTCAGGGTATACCTTTCTTCTTGCATTCGTCGTATATGCCCACACCAATTCGATTGCTAGTATCTGTATATAAAATACTATAGAATATATAATATTAATTTTTTCGTCGTATGACAATATTTCTTATTTTTTCTAATTTTGAACATCTTGTTGCTCTCCTCAAAAAATGCATTTCTATCGACATAAGTTTTTGTTCTAAGTTTTTGTTGAATTTCCGAACTTCAGTTCCATATGTGACAGTACTTCTCACTATTGAATAATATATCTGAAACGTATTTTTTCTGGTTATATATATGTTCCATAAGACTCCATTCATCATTGCTGTTATTGCTCTACCTATATTTATTCTGTTCTTAATATCAGTTTCTTGTTTATCTTCTTTATGCACTTTTACTCCCAGATACTCAAATTCTTCACCTCCTCTAATATACCCCTTCTGATCTTCTAATATTAAATCTTCGGTTTCTGCTCCACATCCCATATAAAATCTTTTTCTCTAAATTTATTTTCAAACCCCAGTTATCGTATTCGTCCAATAATTTTCTGAACATAAACTCCTTGTCTTCATATTCTTGAGCAATTATTATCTGGTCATCCGCAAATAACAGTGTATATGTTGTATCTGTTGATCCATCTCCAATTGGTACTGCCATTCCTGAACATTTTTTGCTCCAGTTTGACAGTGCTTTATGTATAAATATCCTTAAGTAATGTGGGTGATATGCTACATCCTCGACGAAGACCTTTTGTTACTTTAATTATTTTTGATACAAATTTTAAAATTTTAATTTTAGATACTGCATTTTATACAAAGTTTTTATTGCATTAATAATTGTATCATTTATGGCCATATCTTCTAATGCTTCCCACAGCTTTTGTAAAGGTACAGTGTCATATGCCTTTTCTAAATCCACAAATGTGAAATTAACTTTTTGATTGTTATTATTCGTCTTTTCAATCAATTGTTTTACCACAAATATGTGATCAATTGTAGATCTCTCAGACTGAAGCCTACTTGTACTTCATTATCCTTATGTTTATAATTTTCTTCCAAATAGTATTTGATTATTTTTCCATATATACGGCTAAAAACATTCATTACGGTGATTCCTCTACAATTATTGCACTCAGCCTTTCTTCCTTTCTTATGAATGACTACAATCAACCCAATTTTCCATTTTACTGGTACATCTTCTCCGTTTAGGCATCTCTCAAAAAGGCTCCTTAACAATTCAAATAATTTATTTGTATCATATTTAATTAATTCTGGCTGCACTCCTTCTTCCCCACAAGCCGTTCCATTTTTAAACTTCCAATTGCTATCTCTACAGTCTCAATATCTAAATGTATACTCGTTCTGTTTTGATCATCAGTTTCCTCTGCAATTCCACTTAAAAATTCCAAACAATCTTCCATCAATAGCTTGCTAAAATATAATTTCCATTCATTTAAAGAAATTCCCTGAATATTGATTTTATTGTGTCCTGGCTTTCTTAAATTTTTCAAAGTTCTCGATGCCTCTTAACATCTTTTTCCTCCAATATAAGTCTGAATTCTTTGACAGGTTCTACACTTAATAATACAGAAAATCACAAGACGTCGAAATAAAATTGAATAGATCCGACTTCTGTGGCACGATGCAGTGAACATTAAAAAAGTACAACGTAAGACGAAAAACATTACTGAACTAGTGGTTGCATTGCTGCTCATATTATATGGATGTGAAAGTCGGGACACTTACCTCTCATCAATGAAGACAAATCGAGGTTTCAGAAATGAAATTTCTCTGCTTTGTAAATGGAAATGCATTATTAGATCACAAATGAAGTACTTTCATCAGACTGGAATTGAATTTAAGAACCAGTCACAACATTAATAGAAAAATATGTTTTGTCTAATGCCACCAGATTGTCTTTTAGGACATTCCTGGTTTTCTCCCATGGCATTGGCGTAATTTTAACTCACTTCTGAAGGTGGGGCGCCTAGAAGGCGGAGTTACGTTACATTACCCCGATGATAAATGATAATGAAGCACCAGGAAATTTCTTAACCTAAATATAACTTAAATTCCAGACCATGGACAACCACCCTTTAAGGAAAAAATCCAATGTTTTGACCGGGAATCGAACCCGGGTCCTCATGAACAGTAGTCAGAAACGCTGACCACTAGCCCACGAGGCTGGTCAAGTAGAATAAATTGTGAGACCATGCCCTATGAATGCCAAACACTAGGATGGCAAGTACTCTTTTACATTATAATCCGAGGGGACAAGAAATGCAGATCGACATTTAAAGAGATGGTGAGAGCAATTTAGAGTTGGAACTGAACAACACGTCTAATCGTTGAAGACGATGATGATGATGATTGAATAAATTAAACTAATTCATGTATCCAATTTAAGGAATAAATTAAACCAATTATTGTATCCAATTTAAGGACTAAAACGTTTCGTTAGTAAAAACTTATCAGCATTTGAATGATTAGAGATTATTGTCTTTATAGGAAGCCAGATATAATAAGAATAGTTAAGTCTCGTAGACTGCGATGGGCAGGGCATGTTGCACATATGGATATGGGGAATGAAAGACTTAGTCCCGCGCCGTAGCCGAGAGGTTAAGGTAGGAAGCCTTGGCGCACAGCTACGGGACTTGCGCTGGTTCGAGTCTCCATGGGGGAAGAAATTTTCTCATGGTATTTCGGCCAGTATGGGACCGGTGCCCACCCAGCATCGTGAGGCAATTGGGTAGCTACAATAAGTAGCGGCTCCAGGTTGAGGAACCAGCTATAACGGCTGGGGGACTCGACATGCTAACCACATGTCACCCCTACACTGGCTGTTGATCATCTACCTCTGTGATTGACACATGTGGATGTGAAGGGCCAGCAGCCGGCTGGTAAAAGGGCAACCGCTGAAAAGTGGAAAGACCCTCAATCGGAAAGAAAGACTTGCATGGAAGCTTCTTGTAGGAAAGCCAGAGGGAAGGCGCCCAGTTGGTAGACCAAGAATGAGGTGGGAGAATAACATTAACTATGATTTGAGGGAAGTAGATTATACAGGGAATGATTGGAAAGCATTAGCTCAGGATAGGGATGTATGGAGAGCTTATGTACGCGCGGCCATGAACCTATGGGTTCGATAGTGCCAGTGAGTAAGTAAGTAAGTAAGTAAGAGATATCTGATACAGCCTATTGTATAGGATATTGATTCTGCAAATAAAAGTCTCTATATCGTGATTATTTTAATTGGTGTTATTGCCAAACTAATAATGAAATAAACTACACGTCACGTTTTATGTATAGATTTGAGGTACATTTATGTAGGTGCATTCCTTATGTAAAGTCAGGACACATCACTCAAAGCCATTTTGACGATGTAATCCTACAGGATCAAGGAATTATCTGCTTTCTAACGAGAGATAAAGTTCTTACTTGCTGGGATAAAGGTTGTCAATCATTCTCGAAATTCTGATCGTACTTGCTTTTACATGCATAATACAGATTATAATGTCACACTTATAACGACATTTTCGGATATCCATCCATAGTAATTCTGCCCGAAGGCAGGTCTTTCACTGCAATCATAGCATTTTCATGCTATGCTTGCAGCTTTACTAGGGAATTGTGTAGGTGTGGTAGCTTCCCGTTGCTTTCCACACCGGTGAAGGATGATGATGATAATGGTAAGGATGATAATGATAATGGCCATATGATTTCGGGGACCGTATGGGCCTTAAAGTTTTCCTGACATTTGTCTTACAGATGAGGAAAAACCCCGATAAAAACCTCACCCAGAAAAACTGCCCCGACCGGGGATCGAACCCGGGCCCGCTGCGTGACAAGGCAGCACGCTACCTCGAGACCACAGCGGTGGACATATTGTTACATAATGAATAGAAATTTTAATGCAATTTTCTATAATTTAAAATTCTATTAAAGTTACAAATTTATATTTCGTGAACTGTAAACTGGTGGGTTAATACTTATTTGTCGCCAACACAAGCCTGCGAAAAATTCCTGGAATAACAAGCACAAAAGTATCAGAAATTGATCATGACTTCCACTGAACACCAGCCATGACAGAGGGGAATGGAAGACGGCTGACTATGAACTGCGACATATTTACATCCGAGGGGCAATACACAAATTCCACCACCGTATATGCAGTAGAAATGGTTTCCACAACGTTGGCAGGGTATCTGTTTGTGAAATCCTACATATTTCATTGCACACAAAGAACTTTACCAATATGACACTACGCACAGGACAAATATATCACATTTCATAATCTGCACACATTGTGTTTAATTTATTTAATAATAATGTGTCGTCTTATAGCCTAAGGGCTACCTCTTCTTCTATTTTCAACTTCTAGTATAGACCTGAAAGGAAAGTGTCCCATTTTTGTATAACTATTGATATATTTTCCTTTCATGTGCTACACGCGACAATTTTACAGTATGTTATCAGTTTAGTTTATATTA
Organism: Diploptera punctata; assembly: GCA_030220185.1. Taxonomy (NCBI): domain Eukaryota; kingdom Metazoa; phylum Arthropoda; class Insecta; order Blattodea; family Blaberidae; genus Diploptera; species Diploptera punctata. The sequence continues at coordinate 1,425,381 of JASPKZ010001211.1, read as the reverse complement.
GAATCACTTCTAAGTAAATATCCACATTTGAAATTCCTCTACATTAATAACAGGTGAACGGGTATTTCTAAGTCAATTAGTAGTACCAATTCATCTCTTGTTTTCGTAAGTAAAACAATGACGTTACGGACCCGCTAGTATAGAGTAAGTGAGCTATAAAAAAATATTACCAAAGAAACTTCTCCTGATCGAGGATCGAACCCGGGTCAGTTGAGTGCGCAGCAGCAACTCTACCCAAAGACCACAACAGTGAACTATTTTTTAAATTTATAAAAATAAATCTAGGATTTTTTTTGCAATTTGACCTTACTATTAATTCATTTTTAATTTTTATATAGGCTTACCTTTTCTTTGGGATATCGTATCTCATGTGTAAATTCTCTATTTCAAAGAAACATTTTCAAAACTTCACTTTCCAGCAATGTAATGCAACTGGATTTGTACCATATGTTTTATTTTTATAGTTTAGAATAATTACTACCGTTGCTGACGCAATGTTAACTAATAACAATCTGTTAGTGACACAGAATATCGCCATACTCTGCTTATTCAATACATGAAAGCTGGAATGAAAGGATAGACATTTATAACAGCAGACCACCGCCGGTTCCAGCTGATATGTCAAGCAATGGTGTATGAAACCCCGACAACAGGATTCTGTGAAATGAAACCAAGGGAATTGAATCCACTTCCAGGATATGTTATCATACACCTGTTTCACATTGGACATAATTAATTGCAAGGAACAAAGTGATAACGGTTAACTGGAAGAGATTTTCTGAGACGGAAAACCACAACTCAAATCCTACAAACAAGGGTTGCTATTATAAATAATAAAACAAGCATTATTCGTTGAAAGAGATGTGCCCTAGCATAGTTGGTTAAGGCAATGTGCTTACAAGCCGGAAGGTTGCGACATCAAATCACGAGGCAGGTTAGGATTTTAAAGCTAGCCTAAGGCCGGTATTCAATAACCAAGCTCTCTAGATCATACCATCTCCGTCTTCCGTAAGCTGAGGCTTTCACCTTTCAATTGTTCTCAGAAACTTTTTTTAATAAATATTGTCAACACATGATATTGAATATAGTGAGCCAGTTAGAGTAGGTTCTGCATGACCCACATAATTAATCACGGAGGGATGGGCTGAGAGTCGCTCTTCGCGGAAAGTTTGGTTCTTGAATATCGGCCTGTATCTTCATGCTACACTATAGTTCTGGTGTAGACTCAACCTTTAATGGAAATGAATATCAGATGTACGTTCTTATTGTAAAGGCGACCGTCACATATGGCTGACAACCCGGCTTAAATCTGTCCTGATTATCTATAGAATATATGATCCTTAACTTCTACTACTCCAAGAGTCTCCAAAGTTCTCCATGGATGGAGGTTCAGCTTAATGCCGGAGTCACTTCCGAGACAACATTAAATCAAGACCCGCCATTCAATCACATCAATACTGAACAAGGATGATTATAATGGTTAGATGATGTTCGGGAATTATTTGGGCTTTAAAGTTGTGAAAAACCTAACATAATCCTTTACCGGAAAGCCTGTCCCGAGCGGGGGTTAAAAACAGGTTCGCAGCTTCCAAGGTGGACTTCTATTCTTGAATTTCCTAATAATGCGAATCCTATTTCACCTTCCTGTATGCTAATATATTTGTTATAATGCAATTCATTCACAGTGTGCTTAATTTCTAGAGTTACGTATCAATAATATTGTAAGGCAATTTAAATAACTAAATTAATTAATTAACAGTCAAAAATTAACTCAAAGTATCTTAAAAATGTAATAGAGAAAGTCACGTAGCTTCTTATAACAGCATTTCGTATATAGAATATTTGTCAAAGGCAGTTGAAATCAATTTTGGTAATAATCTAATGCAGTAATAAATTCGTGTCTTTGGGATTCAAACGCAGGACATTCTAATAACAGATGTGATAGGCCTACAGTCTGGCTAAAGTTTTTACAAATACAGGTATCTGTACCTATTTAGAATCGTTCCAAATAATGTACAAATTTACCATGATCAATCATAAATTGTGTTAATACAAAATTTGGTTCTATGTATTTGCACTTTAATCGGTTAAACGCTGTTAGGAAAAATAATGTTATCAAACACCGTTACTACTGTTTAACCACTGAGTATTCCAATTTTGTATAAAACCTTTTCTTAACACTTCTTTAATATTATATGATAGAGGATAGAAGAAGTAAAAATAAGCCATTCTTGAATTAGCAGTTGATTTGGCAAGAAAAGCTGCACGTTCATTTCCTGCAGTTCCAGCATCCCCTTTAATCCAGCCGAGGCAAACATGTCCAAGATGTTTTAATTTTGTTCGTATGGAAAGGCGGACTCTATATAAGAAATAAAAGACGATAATTCATGTCATTAATTATTTTCATCAATCATAATTTCACTTATTGAATTCCGATAAATTGTAATGATATTATACTATTATTACATGTATCGCTTAATAGGCTATATAGGCCTCCAGTTTGAATTATGCTGTTTGGCTTGAATTAAGAATATATTTTACCGTAATAATTTAATTTTTCAATTAATTATATTTTTATATTCGCGATTCTGTTAAGAAATAACCTACATACTTTTAATTTTAATTGAAGTGATTGTGGGGTCAATTCTTCAGAGATAAAAAACACACCAGATGACCTAAACCATAAAGCAGATATTTATAATAAATAATCATTGTGGAAACTAACTCTACGAACAATCTTTTACAGTTCCTTAATGGATGTTTTCTAAATGTTTTGTTGTAAAAAACCCATAGTCTCAATATATTAGTATTACTAACTAACTCACCACTAACAGGCACTGACAAACCGGAGGTTCATGGCTACATGAATATAATCTCTCCATACATTCTTACCCTGAACAAATATATACCAATGTTCCCCTATATAATGTACCTCCCCAACTGATGATTAATATTATTATACCTATATCTCATTCTTGGTCTGCCTACTGGAAAGTTCATTCTGGATCTCCTAACGAACGTTTCCATGGCCCTCTTCATTACTCATTCGTGCCACATGTCCTGACAATCGCAGTATATAAGACATAACATTTTTCAATAACGTAGTATACATAACCTTATTTTCATGAGCCATGTATGTATTAGTTTTACTTGAATCGTTATATCGCAATATACGCTCTATAATATTCTATCCCAGTACATCATCAACCCATTACAGAGTTCTAGAACATATGGCAGGGCACAACATTTTCACATACACATGTCTCGATGCTAAGAAACGATCTACTGGTATGATGGATATCCGTAGGTATTTCACACAACTCCTCGAGAATAAAAAATGCCTAGAATAAATATCTAATTCCATTTATTTTCAGAATGTGTCGGTATTTTATCACATTTAAAGCTAATAATTTTCTTAATATCAAACTTATGAAAATAAAATTACTACATCGGAGATCTTAAATTTGTTACATCAAAACACTCAGTCAAGATCTCTGAAAGTCTGTTGTGTGATTTAATAATCAACCAGAAAGTAATTAATATTTCTCATCCATCTATAATATGAATTATTCAGTATTTATCTACTACATCATATTACTCGGACATTCGATAAGTAAAGGCAACACTGCTACAACATCACAGAAAATTATTTCGGTTACTCTCGACATTGCGAACTTTATTTCTAGTCTCCTGCCAAGTCAAATATACGTTGCTAATATTCTTAGCAGACGCCTACTCCATCTGCAGCACCATTTCTGGATATATTTTTCACTGATCAATTTAGAGCTTTCTGGTTATCAACTCTTGATTGAAATCGAATGTCTCATAGATATTCTTTGACCTTTAGAATAAGTTACAGTCACAAGGGCTCCTGTCTGGTGAATTTGGTGGATGTTCGATACTTCTCAATTCCACCTTCTAACCAAATTCTACTGGATATCTTTTTGGGGCGTATTACTTACTAAATATGAGAAATAGTGAATGTATTTACAAAATATTGCCATTTCGAGACATTCAATATAGTGAATTTATATAAGAAAGACTGTTCAACAACATACTACAAGATTACAACGGCCACCACCAGGATCGCTGATTTAAAACAATGTTGCTATTACTTATCGATTGCCTAGTATTTCCAGATTTTAATTTCCGAACTTGATTTAAGATCGGATGTTTACAGCCTTTCAATGCCTTTGATAATATGTATCTATTTCGGAATCCCTTCTTGTTTCTGTTCGAGCAATTTCCCTGCTTCCCTTTGAACTGTCGCCAACTATCGTAGAAGCGTTCAATTGTACACATTCAACAAGAAATTGATATTCGTTATTTGATACGAGTACATATGCGCTGACAAATTAGAAGAAAGTATGCATTTCCTTCAATCCGAACAAAAATGTTGGAAATTTAATACTTTTCGCACCGAAAAGTTTAGGGGAGAATAAAACGATTTCCTACGACGCATCGGCGTGCTCACAGTATATAATATACTTAGGCCTATGTAGTTTCATTATGGAATATGTTAGAAGGCAATCTTATATAGACAAAACATTTCAAAATAAATTTCGATGGCAAGGGAACATAACATGTTTTGAAATAACACTCAACACATAAACAAAATTTGCTTTCAGCGAGTTCCGAAGTAATATAGCTACTGACATTATTCTCAATAAAATAAATAAAAATCTTCATCATCTTACAAGAGAACTGCCAAATATTGTAATTTTGTATAAAGTCAGTCGTCATTTATTAAAAAGTTGGAATTTTTGTTTCTTTAAGCACAAAACTGTGTTTCACTATTATTTTTCCTTATTCACTATTTATAATAATTTTGTATTTACATGTTCATATTCCATATTTAGTAAAAAATATTGATTTTATAATATGTACAACAATACTAATTATTGCACTAACACAATTAATTAAAATATTATGTTGATTAAACAATAATATTAATTTATTTGTGTTAATTCTCCTTGTCTAGTAAAATTCCTAACAGGCAAAAATATGAATTACACACAAAATATGTTAACAAAAATGTATAACTGAGAGAAAATCTGAAATAAATACTAGTTAAGCAATCTACAGTTAGTAATAAATTGAGTAAATTAATTAGTGAATTAATCCTAATTAATATGCTAATTAAGATATTAATTAGATTGACGACGAAACGTAGACAGTCAGTTCTTAAATTATGAACCCAATTTATTCGTGGTTATCGAAAGATGTTACTAAAGGTACTCCAAACCGTAACATCGATTTTTTTAAATTTCTTCTAGAGAAGCGTCGTGATGTAGGCCTACCAAGACCGTGTCCAAAATTATTATTTAGCGTTTTTAACTGCATGATAATAAAATAAAGCGCCAGATATCTAATTTAAACTGTAGGGAAGTAATAAAACTCCCGAATTGGTAGACTGGATAACCCTCACTGCCATCCGCGCCGCGTCCCGCCTTACTCCACTACAGCTCATACACAAGCAGGGAGTCCACCTGCTCCGTACAGTGTGTTGCCATTGCTAGATTCTGGTTTCGATTTCCGTTCCGTACATTTAAAAGGCAGATATTTTTTTTTTTTTGGCACGGCTTTGGTACATCACAACGCTTCTTCTGGATACATTTTAAGGTAGGTTTCAGCATCAGTAGTTGACAGTTATCTTTTTAGTAGACACCAAAAATGGTCACGACAAATATATACATACATATATATATATATATATATATATATATATACTATGCGCGCGCGTGTGCGTGTGTGTGTGTGTGTATGTATGTATTAACGATCGCAATGTTAGTTTCATGAATCCAAATTCGGTACACAGAAATTAATTTTAAAATGTAAAATCGATTTCGTTAACAGTAAAATCGAACTATTAGGAGTGGAGATTCATCGCTGTAGCGTTCCGAATTTTAGAGTTTTCACAACGAAGCTCTGTATATGCCATTGAAATAAAACGAGTAAGTTTTGTCCAAAAATGATCAAAATCCGACATTTATGTTAGATTTCACCAGAAGCCGTAATTTAAAACTGTTTTGGTGACCGCCATATTTGTTTTCTCGCAACATAACTGGATACATACGATTTAATTAACAAAAAAAATAGATATATTTTATAAACCAAGAAAATCGAACCATACCAGAAATTCGTTTAGTTTACGCAGCGCTACGTGACGAAATTTTACTCCTCATGATGGAGGCAGGTAACTGAATATTAACAAAGCTCTATTATACTCCTCATACTCTATGTTACATAATGATAACTTCCCTCAGGCAGTACATAAAAAAAGTTGTTTGTTAGAATATTATGTTCCGGATAATGATTAACATATCCATGATACCTGTTTCTGAAAGTATATTATGTCATTACATGAATAAGATCCTGTATTTTATAAATCATTTTATTAAAGCTACTAATTATGTAATATATATACTCGTAAATCCGTTATAGATAACTAATTAGGGATATTTCTAGGGGCAATGATAGCCGAAGAACAGGGCTAACCTCCTGTTATAGTCGATTACTATTAAGTGCAGTTTTGGTCCACGTTTTTCTATGGGCATTAATGGACTATATACCATTTAATAAAATATGCAAATACCTAAGTAGTTTAGAAGCACAAGACTAGTATGGATTAATGAGAAGTTAAATTTCGCTGTTTATAGATTTGAATGTTATCATGCTTTTTCATTATTATAGTCAGTCTTTGTGAACTATAGTTACCATCCTCAGCTCTGGTTTCAAGGTTCATGGGTTCAAACTCAGCTGTGGTCGATGGAGTTTTTTTTCAGGGAGTAAAAATCCTGAGTATGGATTCTTTCGGAAATAAAGTAAAACGCGAGTCCGTAGATTTACGGCATATAAACCATCCACAAAAGACACCTCTGAGCAAAATTTATCCGGTCTTTCACATCCAGATTTGAACTCCGACGATGATGACGTCAGCTGTTGAAGAATATCATTAAATAAAATAATAATTAGTAAATGTTGCATTACATTATCTATGATGAAAGTCACGATATAGGACTAGAAGGTCTGCAATTTTTAAAATATATTTTGTTAAAATTTCGATAGTTGTATGAAAATTCAACCATATCAACTAAATCAGAATTCAGAATTTCGAATTGAATTTCGAGACATTTATTACGTGCAATTTATAATGTAATGAGAGTTAACATTTATCAATAATAATAATAATAATAATAATAATAATAATAATAATAATAATAATAATAATAATAATAATAATTTTTATTTATATACAGAATTTTAATGTTTACACATCTTTCTGTGCCTAAAGTTTTATATATTAATAATAATATAATAATAATAATAATAATAATAATAATAATAATAATAATAATTGATAGGCTAATAATAATAATAAAAATAATATTTTAATACGAGAAAAAATGCAACGGCATAGGACAACAACACGGTTCTTAAAATCTATAACAATGAGTAAATAAAATTCTGCAGTCATTGATTTTTGGAGGAACTCAGATGGGATTTCAAGAAGAGATAAAATAAGAAGCAGGGTAATTAAACAAGAGACGGATGTTCAAACTTCAATTGTGCATTTCATTAAAAACAAACAACTAAAATGGTATGGTAATATAAAAAGGGCAGAAGGAAGAGTACCAAGAAGAATACTGGAATGGTTACCTCTTGGTAGAAGGAGTGGAGGACGACGAAAAATAATGTATACTGATGGTATTTTGAGCATCATGAGGGAATATCATTGTGCAATGGAGATTGGAATGGCAGAGAGATATGGACGAGAATAATCGTAGATTAATTGAGCGCAGTAATATGTGAAACATTTTGAAATCTGCTAAATAATAATAGTAATAATAATAATAATAATAATAATAAATAAATAAATAACCATTATAACAATAAGCTTTAAAAATAACGTCTCAAATTCTCATGTCAGCTGCTTAGCGCTTAATACCAACTATGATCTTAGGAATTAGTAGTCACAAACGAGTTTTTAATAATAATAATAATAATAATAATAATAATAATAATAATAATAATTTATTTATTCTGGCAGAGTTAAGGCCATAAGGCCTTCTATTCCACTCAACCAACACAAATACAAATAAATATGTGACAAATATAGATATACACTATACTAATTATAAACAGTTAAAGATACATTATGTAGCAATGTAAATTTCATGTAAAAACAACATTTTATAGGATAATAACAATAATAATACTTACGATAATAATAATAATAATATAAATATGATAAATTATACGAGAAACACCAATTAATATATATATATATATATATATATACCATACACCGGGTAATAATGAAGCCGAGGTTATAGTAAATGTAAATTTAGATTTCTTTTAAAAGATGCCAATGTCCGGCAGCCTCTTATTTCTTGTGGTAGGGAATTCCAGTTGCGAGAAAAAAAAATTGATGATGAAATAGTTTTAAGTATATTCTTAAGAAATTCATACACACTTAATAATTAATGTGTAACATAAAATTTCAATTCAATTTTTTTTTTTGCCTGATCAGCTGATATTTCATTTTTAGCCCTAAAACAAATTATTTTACACGTTACACTGGTGTGTAGGAAAAGTAATAAAATAAAAATAGTCGCTGTATTTTTAATAATAATGATAACAATAATAATAATAATAATCATAATCATAACCATAATAATAATAATGTAATATTTGGAACGGGTTTTTTACTGAGAAGGAGGAACCTATCCGCTATCCGAGATATTAAGTTTGTTAGTGATAGGATATCATACATAATTCTAAAGGGTAAACTACATGATTTTATAATTGTAAATGTGCATGCCCCCACAGAAGACAAAGATGACAAGATCAATGGAGAAATAGAATGCTTATTTGATAGTCTTTCACGATATCATATGAAAATTGTCTTACGAGATTTTAATGCAAAAGTGGGGCGGGAAGACATATTCAAACCAACAATAGGCAAATTCAGTCTTCATGAAGATAGTAACGACAACGGGGTTAGATTATTCACATTTGCCACATCGAAGAATCTCATTGTTAAGAGCACAACATTTCAGCATAAGGATATTCATAAATACACCTGGACGTCCCGAGATGGAGAAACTCGGAACCAGATGGATCATGTATTAGTGGATAAACGCTGGCATCATCGATGTTAGATCAGTTAGAGGGACAGACTGCAATTCGGATTATCATCTGGTCAGAGTGAAAATCAGACAACGGCTATCGCTTATGAGAGGAACAAACGCTAAAGGTGATTCTGTAAAATTTGAATTAAAAAACTTGAAAAATTATCAAATGCGGCAAGAATACCAAATCAAAATTACTAATAGATTTGAAGTACTGGAATCTTCAGATGACAATGTGGCAAACGAAGAAGAAACTGATATAAATATAGAATGGGAGGCTATAAGAGATACTATTAAATTGTCAGCATCAGAAAGCATTGGTTGTTTAAAAAAGAGGCAAAAGAAGAAATGATTTGATGAGGAATGTGCCGACATTGTAAAGAAAAGAAGCAAGCAAAAATGAAATGGTTACACGAGTCAAATGAGGTAAATTTAGAGCAATTGCGTAGTATTAGACGGGAAACCACCAAGTTACTCAAGAGTAAAAAGAGGGAATATTTGAGAGAGAAGATTAATGATCTTGAAATGAATGCAAAAATATGAACATTAGAGAATTATATCAGGGAATTAGTATAGAGAAGAAAGGGTTTCAAGCTAGAGCAAACATAATTCGGAATGAAAATGGGGATATGATTGCAGATTCCAGGAGTATATTAAATAGATGGAAAAGTTACTTTAATCAGCTATTAAATGTACATACAGAACAGGACATTGAGTAGGATAATTTACGGACAGCAGTAATGCTAGTCGCAGAACCAAAGGCATTAGAGGTTGAAATGGCGATTGCAAAATTGAAGATGTATAAAGCAACAGGTTCAGATGAGATCTCAGCAGAACTGATACAATCAGAGGGAGAAAAATTGATGGACAAGATACGTTGGTTGCATAGTATGGTTTGGGGAAAAGAAGCTCTTCCAGATGAATGGAAGGAATCAATTATCGTACTAATTTATAAGAAAGGAGATAAAACTGATTGCAACAACTACAGGGGCATCTCATTACTTTCAACTTTGTACAAAATTCTTACAAATATATTAGTAAGCAGACTTACTCCCTATATTGATGACATTCTAGGAGATTATCAATGTGCATTTAGAAGAAACAGGTCTACAACAGATCAGATTTTTAGTATAAGACCAATTTTAGAAACGAAATGGGAATATAATGGTACTGTACATCAACTATATGTAGACTTGAAAAAAAGCATATGATTCAATTAAGAGGGAGAAGTTATATAGTATCCTGCTGGAGTTCGAAATTCCTAAAAAGTTAGTTAGACTTATACGAATGTGTCTAAATGGCACAAAGAGTAGGGTGCGTGTAGGCAAACAGTTTTCGGACTCTTTTGAAATCCAGAATGAGTTGAAGCAAGGAGATGCACTATCTCCTCTACTATTTAATTTTGTACTAGAGCATGCCATTAAATCTTTAGAGAATGAGGAAGGCTTACAACTCAATGGTATTAATAAGCTGTTAGTTTATGCTGATGATGTAGTACTATTGGCCGATAGCGAGGAGATACTAAAGGACAACACGCACACACTATTGAGTAACACTAAGAAATTAGGACTGGAAGTAAATATCAATAAAACTAAATATATGGTCACACGTAGAAATACATTACATAATGGAAATGGACAGCTAATGACAAATGAGGGAAATTTTGAGGAAGTGGCTGAATTCAAATACCTAGGAACAATAATCACAAATAGGAATGAGATGCACAAAGAAATTAAACATAGGCTCAATTCTGGAAATGCATGCTATTATGCATTACAGAGACTCTTGATGTCCCAACTCCTTTCAAAAAACGTTAAACTGAAAATATATAAAACTATTATTCTACCAGTTATATTATATGGGTGCGAAACATGGACTCTTACTTTAAGGGAGGAAAGGAGATTACGAGTATTTGAGAATAAAGTTCTTAGGAAAATTTTTGGACCAAAGAGAGATGAACAGACAGGTGAATGGAGAAGACTACATAACAATGAACTACATGGTCTTTATAGGAAGCCAGATATAATAAGAACAGTTAAGTCTCGTAGACTGCGATGGGCAGGACATGTTGCACGTATGGGGAATGAAAGACTTGCACGGAAGCTTCTTGTAGGAAAGCCAGAGGGAAAACGCCCAGTTGGTAGACCAAGAATGAGGTGGGAAAATAACATTAACTATGATTTGAGGGGAGTAGATTATACAGGGAATGATTGGAAAGTATTAGCTCAGGATAGGGATGTATGGAGAGCTTATGTCCGCGCGGCCATGTACCTACGTGTTAGATAATGCCAGTGAGTAAGTAAGTAAGTATGTAATATTTATCCTGCAGAAATTAAGGCCTACTCTTATTTGTGTAGAAATAAAAAAATATTGAAAATATAAGAATGCTTATTAATCGGATACATTTGTCTTAATAAAAAAACAAATTAAATGCAAATGTTGGTTTAATAAAATTTCAATGTATAGTTACTTCAACTATCAAAGATGAAGTTACAATAAAAAAATCTAAGGATCTGTGAGAGTGATAATAATTTAGTTTCTGCCAGTGTTCTTGAATTTCTGAAACACACTGTTGAAAATAGAATGGGCGATCACGATACTGTGGGTATTAGAGTCGTGTTTAATTTGCATTGTGCAAGATGAGCACAGGTAGAGGTCATAGGACGGCACGCTCCATCTGACCCCAGAGTACAACATTTCTTTACGTAATCCAATAACTCATGAAAATTCTTTATCAGGACCTTACATACACTCCTCTCTCAACCTGTGGTTTTATATATTTGTATCTTAGCTTCTTCTATATTGTAATAATTATAGCCTATTGCTATTTAAAACAAAAAATCAGGGGGAGACAGCTGTAAATAGGAGTAAAAACAAACTCACATAAAAAATATACTGATTCTTTGTAATTAATTTTATCAATTTTTGCGTTAATTAAGAATATATTCCGCTTCAAACACACACACACACACACACACACACACACACACACACACATATATATATATATATATATATATATATATATATATAACCATTTGAATTAATTTAAAGCAATACCGTGCTGATTAACCGGTGTTGCCCGCGATTCTATTTATCCCGATATTCATGGCATCGTCCACCGCTGTGTTCTCGAGGTAGCGTGCTGCCTTGTTAGGCAGCGGGCCCGTGTTCGATCCCCGGACGGGACAAGATTCTTGGATGAGGTTAACTTCGGGGATTTTCCTCACCTATAAGATATATGTCAGGAAACGTTAAGGCCCAAACGGTCCCCGAACACCAACTGGCTATCAATATCATATTCGCCTAATTAGCTTAAGTTTAGTTTAAGGCCTCTCCTGGCGCATCATTACCATCGTCATCAACTCTCATATCATCGGGGCAACGTAATCCCGCCTTACAGGCGCTCCAACCTCAGAAGTGGGTTACAAGTACCCCATGCCAGGGGAGAACACCAGAAATGTCAAAATGACAAAATGGAAAATAAAAATATATATATATATATATATATATATATATATATATATATATATACATCTTGGCATCTATGAGCGGACTTTTTTTGTAGAATTTTTTTAAAGATATTCAATACATTACTTTGGCTTATTTGTTTTGGTTTAGGCAACGTAAGCCATTTAAGCGACTTTTTAGTGTACCGATGCACGTTTTCTTTTAGATCCGACCCTACAGGCTGGGAATTACCATCAGGTCAGTAAGCTCGGAAAAGGAGGAAGCGCGGTCTTTTGGGTGTGGGATTAGCGCCGACTCCGTGACCGAGTGACCCAAGGACAATCTGTGAGGTCGTCAGGAGTTGAGCGACCTGACGTACTAATGCTCAGGCTGGACCCACTTCAGCTAAAAAACACGTCCCCAGGTGGTGCACTGGGGGAAAGGTCGGTGGATCTGCTAGACAGTCCTCCCGGCTAAGTCCAAGGGACTCGTGAACCATTAGTGGAGTCGGCAGGAGTTGAGCGCCTTGTCGTACTATTGTTCACCTGTTGGAGCTTGCGAGATCCATGCTGGCCCACAAGTGCAACAGGACACGTCCCTGGGGGCATACCAGGGCACGGCTCGGACCACTGCAGAGGGGAGTAATTGTGCTGGTTCCCGGCTAAGCCTACGGGCTCGTGGACTAACTGTGGGGTCACCAGGAGATGAGCACCTGGATGTACTACAGTCTCACACTGCGGGGCTTGAGGATTCAAGCCCTAGCCGGTCTCACAACGGCTTCAGGATGCATCCCTGGAGGTAGATAGGGTAACGGTCGGTGGATCTGCGACAGCAGTCCTCCCGGTTAGGCTCGAAGAGCGACCTGACGTACTATGTAGCTCAGCAATTTCCTGAAGTTACGACTCCAACTCCTCTCTGAAGTGCTGGTTTAAAGCCGAGAACTTGAACGTGGACGCGAGATAGATAGGGAGGACAAGATTCTGGGACTTGGGAGTATGGTCTTTGACCGAGGTATCCCAAGGGGTGGAGGCATGGCATGGACCTGCCCGTACGGAAATATATACGTTAATTGTCCCAAAATAGTTCTCTAAATGAGGGTAAAAATCCCATTAAATTGGTCAAGTAGTTTTTTGAGTCCATAAAGGACAGATATATATATATATATATATAAGATTTATTACAAGTCTACGATGAAATTGTTCTCCAGAATTTCCCTTGACGATTGAAGAAAACTAGCAAAAAAAAAAAACGAAACTTCCTGAATAAGACTATCAGAAACTACCGCCTCTTGAGCCAATTCGTTCGGTATGTGGGAATATGTTATATTTGTGATCTGGCAACGATGAACCAATTGTGAAATTTCACGACAATAGTAAGTAAACAATGCGGCTCCGTGGCGCAAGCGGTTTGACGCTCGTCTCTCACCGCTGGGGTCCCGAGTTCGAGTCTTGGTCTCTCCATGTGGATTTTGTGGTAGGCGAAACGGTGCTTGGGTAGGTTTTTCTCGGGGTTTCTCCGGTTTTTCCCTGCCACAAATTTCATTCCACCGTTTCTCCATTCTCATCTCATCCATTTCGTTTCATTTCGTTCAACCGCCCATGTAATGGTGCACCAGAAATGGTCAACTGGCACCCTTGTAGTTCACAGACCTCTATAAATATAGGGGCTACATCTCATCTCATCCATCGACCGGACACGAGTTGAGGATATTTATTTTTAATAAGTAAACAATTTTATTTTGTCACAAACATTATACATTTTTATTTATTTTTCTTTTTTCTTTTAGTTTGTGACGCTTCTAATATATCTCATCAACTCAGATCTAGGATTTTTGGTAATATGCCAATAGTCTATGTAACCTATCTAAGTAGGCCTACGTATCTCTATTTTTGTCTACATTTATGTGTTTGTACAAATACAAGCCCACCGCTTTGACGGACGAGACAAGTTTCCTAGGCGAAGATTTTTTTCGGCGTTTTTCCTCACCACTAAGACAACATTTTTAACGTCAGGAAACTTTAAGATACATTTGTCTTAATATTCGTGTTACCCGGAGGAGCTCTCGATTCAGCGGACTGCTCATTCGGGAGGCTCTCCATGTTCTTGTCAAAGAAGTACGTGTGATATAATTCCTCTTCTGGCTAGTCGTGCCCACTGTAAGGGTCGGACGACATGGGACAGGTGAATTTATCGATATGGTTGAGAGGATAAACAAATAACTACAAATATATATTAATTACAGTGCATTAAAGTCGATTATTAATTGGGACCTAGATGGTGTTTATTAAATTACAACCCAGAATTTGCTTTGACATCTGAGGAAACCTACTAAAAACTCGTCATGTTGGTCGGCACTGGAATTTGAATTCGGGACCTCTTGAATAAATTTTTCGAACGTTAAATCATTAACGAGTTTACATTTGAAAACGAATAACATGAAATGAGGGACAGAAGTGAAAAGCACATCGTCCTTTATATTCCTCCTCATCAGACTATTACTCGAAATATTTTACAGTTTACCTTGCTAGAACACGAAATTCTCTTCCAGCCTATGACAGAGATTACCAACTCTTAACATAATTACGAAACAAAAATTATTTTTTTATATTGATTGGCAGACAGAAACATCTCACTAATAGTAGGCCTTAACAATTAATATGTTTTTTTTATTTTCATCATCATCATCATAGTACATTCACGAATTTAGGTCATTTGTTGACCTGTTTCGGCCTCAAGAGAAACACCATCCAGAAGTCTTTTGAGTGGACGTCCTGGTCTTCTTCTTCCTGCAGGTTGATATCTTAACATTAGTTTGGGTATTCTGTGATCTTCCATTCGATGAACATGTTGTATCCATCTTGACTTATAATCAGAAATTTTGTTTTCTAAAGATTCCATGTGTAATTCTTCTAAGATGTCTTCATTTTTTTTTGTGATCTTGTAGTGTGTATCCTGCAGTCCTCCGAAGATATCTCATTTCAGCAGATCTAAGTCTCTGTATATCCTTCCGTTTCAATGTCCATACTTCGCTACCATACAAAAGAGTTGGAAGAGCCAGTGTTTTATACACTTTCAGTCTTGAATGCTTTTGGACTAACTGTGGCTTGAAGATAGAATTTATTAACCCTAAAATTCTTAAAAATTTAGATATTTTTGCATTTACATCGTTTTCTTCTTCATATGAGATATTGCATCCTAGATATGTAAAATTATTCACCTGCTCCAAAATTTTATTGTCCAGTACAATTTTACTTCTGACAGGATCTACACCTTGAAATGCCATAATTTTTTGTTTTTTCTGTAGATATCTTTAATCCATATTCTTCTGTAATTTTGTTAAGTTCATACAGACCTTTCTGTAGATTATCTTCGGAATTTGCTATTATTATTTGGTCATCTGCAAACAATAGGGTGTTTAATTTTCTATTTTCTGATATTCTTATTCCAAATTTATATGTTTTGTTCCAGCAACATATTACTTCATTGATATAAATTGCAAAGAGTGTTGGGGATAGGGGGCAGCCTTGTCTCACACCACGATTTATAATTCCTTCTTCAGAAAATATGTTATTTAATTTAATCTTTATGGTGTTGTCTTTGTAAATATTTTGTATGTTCTGCCGAAGTAAATTTGGTATATTTCTGTCTTCCAATATATTTAAGAGTTTTTATCTCTTGACTGTGTCGAATGCTTTTTCAAAATCTATGAAAGCAAAATGTGTTTCTAAGTTGAATTCTCTTCTTTTTTCAAGCAATAGTTTAACAGAAAATGCTGAATCAATACAAGATCGTCCTTTCCTAAATCCATTTTGACATTCCATAAGGAATTTTTCACTGAAACTTTTCAATTTTCCATTTAAAATGTCTGCATAAATTTTGTAGCATGTGTTTAACAATTTATTTTATGTAATAAAAAGTAGTATTAATATCTATCAATATTCTACCTAATATCTTATAAAGACGATATATCATGTATATAAGCGATACAATAATTCATTAAAATTTATTACTTTCCTTGTTTTTTTTTTACTTATACGGTAATAGATTAGAGCTGTTCTTGCTTTATGTATAATCCAGTGTAAGGTATATATATTAATTGGTGTTTCTCGTATAATGTATCATTTATATTATTATTATTATTATTATTATTATTATCTTATCATTATTGTTATTACCCTATAAAATGTTGTTTGTACATGAAATATACATTGCTACATTCTTTGATTCTTTAACTGTTTATAATTAGTATGTGCATATATATATATATATATATATATATATATATATTTGTCAAATATTTATTTGTATTTGAGCTGGTTGAGTGGAAGAGAGGGCCTTAAGGCCTTAACTCTGCCAGAATAAATAAAGTGTTATTATTATTATTATTATTATTATATATATATATATATATATATATTAGGTTTAATTTTAATAACACTAATCTACAGTGATTTTGCCACTGAACAAAAACAAGTGTATTTAACCTAATTCGAGTGTGCTAATTACAGATCTAAAGTCCGCTTTTATCTAGCACGTCACAATTTTATTATAATTATATTTTTAATTTTTTGTATTTAGATACGTTTCCTTAATTTCATTTTTGCTTCTGTAAATAAATGGGATCATATATGTTCAGACAACGGTCTCCTTGATAATAATTTCATAAATCATTAGTTTTAACATTTCAGTATCTTCTCGCCAGGGGTATACTTTTTCCCTCCAAAATTGTTTATTTCTTCTATAGTACGTGATTGTGTGTGATTCCATAAAAGAGAAGTAATCACAACAGAATTTTGTTCCTTATAGCACTGTAAGATAAGCATACTCTAAATAAATTATTAAAAAGTTTTCTATTAATGATTTAATACTGTTGCATACAAAATGCATTATTGATATGCCATACTGGTAACGTAGGTTAAGAGGTTCACATATGAAAGTTGAAGTATATTCCTTTTATTGATTTCGGTGATTCATTTCATTTCAGAATTTGATTAATATCAAGAAAAAGAGAAGCTGCATTATCCATTCGACAAATGTCTGCTATGTACGTGGGAAATATACACCACATGGCCTTATTATACTTATACTTATTCACTGGCACTATCGAACCCGTAGGTTCATGGCCTAACGGACATAAGCTCTCCATACATCCCTATTCTGAGCTAATACTTTCCAATCATTCCCTGTATAATCTACTTCCCTCAAATCATAGTTAATGTTATTTTCCCACCTCATTCTTGGTCTACCAACTGGGCGTTTTCCCTCTAGTTTTCCTACAAGAAGCTTCCATGCAAGTCTTTCATTCCCCATACGTGCAATATGTCCTGCTCCTCGCAGTCTACGAGACTTAACTGTTTTTTTTATATCTGGTTTCCTATAAAGGCCATGTAGTTCATTGATATGTAGTCTTCTCCATTCACCTGTCTGTTCATCTCTCTTTCGTCCAACAATTTTCCTAAGTACTTTATTCTCAAACACTTGTAATCTCCTTTCCTCCCTCAAAGTAAGAGTCCATGTTTCGCACCCATATATTATAACTGGTAGAATAATAGTTTTATATATTTTCAGTTTAACGTTTTTAGAAAGGACTTGGGACATCAAGAGTCTCTGCAATGCATAACAGCTCGCATTTCCAGAATTGAGCCTATGTTTAATTTCTTTGTGCATCTCATTCCTATTTGTGATTATTGTTCCCAGGTATTTGAATTCAACCACTTCCTCAAAATTTCCCTCATTTGTCATTAGCTGTCCATTTCCATTATATAATGCATTTCTACGTGTGACCATATATTTAGTTTTATTGATATTTACTTCCAGTCCTAAGTTCTTAGTGTTACTCAATAGTGTGTGCGTGTTGCCCTTTAGTATCTCCTCGCTATAAGCCTATAGTACTACATCATCAGCATAAACTAACAGCTTATTAATACCATTCAGTTGTAAGCCTTCCTCATTCTCTAAAGATTTAAAGGCATGCTCTAGTACAAAATTAAATAGTAGAGGAGATAGTGCATCTCCTTGCTTCAACCCATTCTGGATTTCAAACGTGTCGAAAACTCTTTGCCTACACGCACCCTACTCTTTATGCCATTTAGACACATTCGTATAAGTCTAACTAACATTTTAGGAATTCCGAACTCTAGCAGGATACTATATATCTTCTCCCTCTTAATTGAATCATATGCTTTTTTCAAGTCTACGTACAGTTGATGTACAGTACCATTATATTCCCATTTATTTTCTAAAGTCTGTCTTATACTAAAAATCTGATCTGTTGTAGACCTGTTTCTTCTAAATTCACATTGATGATCTCCTAGAATGTCATCAATATAGGGAGTAAGTCTGCTTACTAATATATTTGTAAGAATTTTGTACAAAGTTGAAAGTAATGAGATGCCCCTGTAGTTGTTGCAATCAGTTTTATCTCCTTTTTTTATAAATTAGTACGATAATTGATTCCTTCCATTCACCTGGAAGAGCTTCTTTTTCCAAAATCATACTAAGCAACCAGCGTATCTTGTCAATCCATTTTTCTCCCCCTGATTTTATCAGTTCTGCTGGGATCTCATCTGAACCTGATGCTTTATACATCTTCAATTTTTCAATCGCCATTTCAACCTCTAATGCACTTGGCTCTGCGACTAGCATTTCTGCTGTCTGTAAATTATCCTCCTCAATGTCCGGTTCTGTATATACATTTAATAGATGATTAAAGTAACTTTTCCATCTATTTAATATACTCCTAGAATCTGCAATCATATCCCCATTTTCATTCCGAATTATGTTTGTTCTAGCCTGAAACCCTTTCTTCTCTATACTAATTCCCTGATATAATTCTCTAATGTTCCTATTTTTTGCATTCATTTCAAGATCATTAATCTTCTCTCTCAAATATTCCCTCTTTTTACTCTTGAGTAACTTGGTGGTTTCCCGTCTAATACTACCAAATTGCTCTAAATTTACCTCATTTGGCTCATTTACCCATTTCATTTTTGCTAACTTTCTTTTCTTTACAATGTCGGCACATTCCTCATCAAAACATTTCTTGTTTTGTCTCTTTTTTAAACAACCAATGCTTTCTGATGCTGACAATTTAATAGTATCTCTCATAGCTTCCCATTCTTTATTTATATCAGTTTCTTCTTCGTTTGTCACATTGTCATCTGAATATTCCAGTACTTAAAATCTATTAGCAATTTTGATTTGGTATTCTTGCCGCATTTCATAATTTTTCAAGTTTTTTAATTCAAATTTTACAGAATCACCTTTAGCGTTTGTTCCTCTCATAAGCGATAGCCGTTGTCTGATTTTCACTCTGACCAGATGATGATCCGAATTGCAGTCTGTCCCTCTAACTGATCTAACATCGATAATGCTACTGTGCCAGCGTTTATCCACTAATACATGATCTATCTGGTTCCGAGTTTCTCCATCTGGGGACGTCCAGGTGTATTTATGAATATCCTTTGACTGAAATGTTGTGGTCTTAACAATGAGATTCTTTGATGTGGCAAATGTGACTAATCTAACCCACATGGCCAGCATAATAAATTAACAAGTAAATTGAAGATTGTTTACAGGCCTTATTTTGGATGTAGAGTAGGGGACCATTATAATGTTTGGGTCTTACAGAATGACTATCTGGTTATAGAAAATCTTGGTCTTTTACTTTGCTAATGATATGGCGTGAGCAAAAGAACCACACCACAGACTGTTAATTTTGCATGACAAAAATTGCTCGGATATCGAAGAAAAATAATTCCAACATTGTATATCCAAACTGTGAATCTGTTCGGAAACCGGTTCCTCATGATTCAGTGAAAATAATTGTTAGTGTTTGTGCCAGGTGTGGAATGGTGTAGTGGGCTGCATACTAGTCTGGAGAACTAGAGGTCCACGGTTCGATTCCTGGTTCACACATTAATTTTTCTTTTCACAATAATATTATAATATGATCCATTATTGGAATTGTGTTGAAAAAACAGTATTGGAGAATGTTAAATAACATCGTTTACTACTTATAAAAAAGTGGTGGTGTAAAATTCTCAAATATAGATAGGCCTACTTCTAAACGAAGCCGGCCGTTGGCGATGGCAGTGTCATCTACCTGACAGCGGGCGAAACGAGAATTATAGATTTGTATATGTGGAAAGAATTGTTAGTGTTTGTGCCAGGTGTGGAATGGTGTAGTGGGCTGCACACTAGTCTGGATAACTAGAGGTCCGCGGTTCGATTCCTGGTTCACACATTAATTTTTCTTTTCACAATATCATTATAATATTATAATATAATCCATTATTGGAACTGTGTTAAAATAATAGTATTGGGAAATGTTAAATTAATTGATATATTATCTAAAGCTGGATTATTACAATTGTTTTGTAATTCTTCCAATGAAAATTGACAGTCATCTCTTTTTTCTCCATCGCAACATTAGTAGTTTCATCTCGAGAACGACCGATTTTACCCCCGTGGTGGATCTCAAGAAGGAATTATAGCAATTATTATGGCAGCAATTAAATCATATTCGTACTGAGTACGTGCAGTAAATTATTTTTTTGCTACATCATCAGAACCAGTCCCAGCTACCTTCAGAATGGATTCTTTAAATTCAAGTGTAGCAACTTTATGAATTTTACGCCTAACATTTTGTGCTTTTTTCTTCTCAGCCTCTTCATTCGCTTCGTCTCCGCAAAATAAGCAATATATATTTTTTAAACAAGAAACGAATTCACTTACGCGTGCTCTAGTACGAGGTGGACTGATTTCAGATGTACTGCTTGCTCCAACTCATGCGGTCTTTTAATTTCAGCAATAGAACTCTTCCGAGTGTACATTTTACGGCACTGCACATGAATTGTCACAGATTTCTCGTCCTTCAGGTATTCAGAAAAGTCACAATTTCTTTCAACACTTGAATCGATCAAAGTCTTCATTCCACGATCAAGAATAATTGTTTCATTTTCAGTCAGAAGTTTACTACAAACAAAGCAAAATTGCGACTTTTTAAAATTATTGAACAGTACAATTTTTTTAAAGAAATATTGCTAACAAGCACGTGTATCAATACCCATGTGTATTCACTGTAAAGGAACACTATACTAAAGGTATTTCGTTTATGCCTTCCAGCAAAAAATAACAGATACAAAAATAGAATAGAATAGTCGGCAGATGTTGCTTAAGGTTATATGGCCCAATTAAATTAGGGACTGAGTTTCTTTTTTATGTATACTATCACAATCATATAGTATATAATTTGTATATATAAGTTATGCAACCAATATTTTATTATATTAAATATCCCATGATGTATAGGAGGTTAACTTGCGGTTGAAAAGCGTGCATATTATTGTTTTGAGTGTTTCAAATGGTGATATCTCAAGAATGGTGATTCTTATGAAAAAAGTATAAGAGCAATGTTTGTAGATAATTGCATTGTCTACAACTTTTGCCTGACCTCTTTTTATGATAAAACTTACCGTTTGGCTGTAAAATGCAAAGAACCCATATTCGCGAACTTTGACATTGAATATTATTTTTGCAGATGTGGAATTGATGGGGACTTTTCGCATTTCATTCATAATGGTGTTCCCAACATTCGTACCAATTTTCAACTCTATGCGAATTTTTGTAAGCCTACCCCTATTTTTGAGCTAATTTGACCGGGCTAAAATGGCCTCATGAAATAATTAGGATATGTACACGAATCCCTTGATCAAAGGTTGCTCATTGACTCATCCAAATTGAGCTTAAAATGTGTTTTGTTACACAATGGAACAATAAACTATCAATCCCTATAGCTCATGCTACCGGATTGAAGAAGACATACGAATGCATGAAGATCCTTCTGCAAGTGATAAACTACACAAAATTTCTGTGGTTCATTTGTGGAGATTTGAAAGTTATATCACTTCTACTTGGTCCAGTTGGGCTACACAAGAAGCATGTTCTTGTGTATGTGGGATAGCCGTGATGACAGTGATCATATCAAGATTCCGTAATGCCTCCAAGGATTGAAACGGCTGTGGGGAAAAACAATATGAAACATCAATCGCTTGTTGAGCAGAGAAAATATTTCTTCCACCCCTTCATATTGAACTGGGCCTCATGAAGAATTTGTGCGGGCACTAAATCATGATGGTGAAGGTTTTAAGTATCTGAAAGAGAAGTTTGGGAGAATAAAGAGTGATGAAAAATTGAAGGCAGAAATTTTCATTGGACCAGAAATCCGACACTTGATGCGTGAAACGAAGTTAGGGAACAAACTAAATGCTATTGAACTAGAAGCTTGGAATTCATTTGTACTTGTGGCAACAAGGTTTATAGAAAATTATCGAGCTGAAAACTATGCTGAGCTATATGCATAACATGCTTAGAGCATTTCAGAATCTGAGTTGTCGCATGTCTTTAAAAATGCACCTTTTACATTTTCATCTTAACTTCTTTCCAACAAATCTCGGGGCAGTCAGTGATGAACATAATGAGAGATTCCATTAGGACATATAATATAATAATAATAATAATAATAATAATAATAATAATAATAATAATAATAATAATAATAATTTCTTTTAGCTGGCAGAGTTAAGGCCATAAGGCCTTCTCTTCCACTCAACCAGCGAATAGTAAAATTATACAAAAATTACGTACATATTACAATTTTAAGATATTATTAAAATACAGACTAAACAAAATACAATGATGATGTAATCTAATACTAGCTAATACTAACAAAAACATAGAATATAATAAAATTAAAATTATAAAAAATAAAATAATAGGGTTAATATGGTCCGAGTATGATAGGTGATCAAATACATTCCAACATAAGCGGAAAAGCTAAGGCCCTAAGCACTTTAAGAGATGTCCTAATGCTTACTACCAATTGTAAGTTTATATATTCTTATACATTCATGAATAGTAATATTATATATATAATATATATATATATATATATAAGATACTCAATTTACACCACTGACTTTACGATAAATGATTATAACTAAATAACTATTGAATAGTAAGATTTTCGATCATTTTAGAGTCCCATAATTTAAAAAGCTGACGTGCTAGGATACATCCAATTACAGATCTGGAATCAGCGCATCGCGTTCAGTATAATATAGCTAGTATTTCCTCAGTAGCAAACAAAAAGTATTTTTATAGACCAGTGAAATCTTAACTTTATTGTATTATTAGATCTTTTATTTTATTGTTGTTCAGTTTGGCCAGATAATCGTTTAGTATATAATATTACTGTAAATTTTGTGTTTAAATATAACATAGGTGTGTTTGTACTGGAGGATGAAAGAGATCACGTGGAACTCCACCAAGCTAAATAAATAAATTAAATATATTAACATTCCGTCACAAAGTAGAACTACTGAAAAGAGTATAAATTCGATTCATGTTATTGAAGATTTTCTAAAGAAAACTACATTTTCCTATCTATAAGAATTTCTATTCATCTTCTTGCTTCTATGTGTACTTTCATTAAGGAAAAATACACGAGATCCATTTTGGAATAAAACATTCCATTTTGTGAGAAAGTTGTTGTGAACGCCTATAGAACAAAAGCGTATCTCTGGAAAAGGAGACAGCAACATCATAGAGATGTTTATGATTCCTGAAACAAAGCAGACTGTCTGGTTTGAGGCAAGAGAAGTATAGCCGCGGCAATACCATTTTTGTATTTTCCATTCGCTTCTCTCCATTTGTTCAGGACACTCGTTACATGCAGAACGTGATGTCATAAATGTGATCACAGAATTTTTTAAGATTTTTATTATCTCGTGCTAAGAAGACAAACGATAAATACGGCTTGTATGTAATCTCAAAGCGAACTTTTCACCTGATTTTTCATATGAGTATTTGAGCAGCGAGGTTATCCAATATTGTAGTATAAGGTTCATGTCACCGCCTCGAGTGCACTGGACGTGGGTTCGATCTGCGGTCGGACAAGTTTCCCAAGTGTGGGTTAATTATCCTCAATTGTAAGACAAATGGCAGGAAACATCAGGGGCCAAAGAGATCCCGAACACCACATGACCATGATAATCATGCACCCATAATTCACCTTATTTAGTAGGACATTTTTATTGAATGCGTTTTTCGTCCTAAGAATGCTTGTATTGCTTCAGAATAGATTCCTTTATTGACCAGGATCCTCATCTGGCGAGATCCTTCGTGTCTTCATAGGGCCATAAAAGTATATATACGATCCAGAGATAAAATAATCCCCTGACGGGTCATGTCCTATTAATGCCTGGGAGGTGTAAGGTGTGTAAAATAGTTAAGAAAGGAAAATGTTAAACTAACTAGAGAGAGTGAGAAATATATATATATAAAGAAAACAAACATTTTAAGATTTTTTTTTTCCATTCAATAAATAAGGTACCAATATCAAGACGAAATATTATGAATATGATATTTAAAGAAACTATGTATAAAATACGGAAGTGAAATTTGGATTTTAAATAAAAGAAACTCTCATAAACTTCAAGTAAGCCAAATGCGCTTCTTACGATCATTGTTAGGAGTTAATAGACTGGATCACCAAAGGAACACTACTATCAGAGGAAAACTTGGAGTAGCAAGTTTAAATAAAGATATCCAAAGATACCAACAAGAATGGAAAAATCATCTGAGAAGAATGGCAAGAAATAGACTTCCAAAATTGGCATTCCAATATACCCCAACTGGACATAGGGACCAAGGAAGACCAAAACATCGGTGGAAAGATCAAGACCATCTTCGCTAGGTTTACCGTACAGGCCACATGGCCTAAAACGAATTTGTTCATGATGATGATGATGATGTATAAATAGGCGATAGCGCTTAATGTACTTCTTTTTGAAAACTGTTACATTAAACTCGAATAATTAAAAGGCTAAAAAATATTAAGTCTACATTTTAGAAGGTACATGTTAAGGATTGCATGCTTAGAAGTACCATAATGTTGGTTTAATGAGAAAATAAAATTTGTTATTCAGATAAATGACCCAGACGGAGGCGTTTCAGATCAGTAGTCGGGTGGTCCCCTATTCAAGTACTGCTGCCGACCAACCTGAATCAGTTTTTTTCCTCAGTTGTCAAGGAAAATTGCAGATTTGTTCATTGCACCAAAATATTCATTTCATATTTATCAAAAGTAATGCCAGAGTGATTCGTAAATTATCGATTATGACTCGTGAATTTATCTAGAGAATTTGGAAATCAAGAGTGGTATTTGTTAGGACTATTTAACTAATAAAATTACGCTCTTTGCTCACAAATAATTATTTAAATATAGTTATTTTAAAATATTTAGATATTTAATGTAAATTTGTTTGAAAACTAATGAGAAACGTTTGTTATATTTAATTTGTTTACCACTGCGACTAGATCATATTATTTATTGTCAAATAAGATCAAAATATTGTAAGAATACACCGTAGTGGAGAAAAAATGAAACACGTAAAACTGCATATTATAACCAGCATTATAGCTCATTAATTTATTTATGGTGTCCTATGATGAAAATATATCAATTATATTTTTCTATAACGTAAAAACCTGGGAAATAATAGTTTAAGAAAGTGCAAACAATGATTTATTTTTATTGTGGTATAATCAATTGCTACAATTTTTTTTATTATATCTCGCAAGCGGTAGCTGGTAACGTTCGTGCACTATATACGCAATCTGGGAGCCACATGCTTGATTCTTACATTGGTGCTACGTAAATATAATACGTTATATAAATTGTTATATTCAACGTATTTGTTAGAGTGTCAGTCACTGCAAAATAATGCTCTGACCTGTTAAAAATATTAAAAAGGAGGAGCTTTCTTTAATATGATAAACATCAGTTGATAAATATTGTGGTGAAACACGACTGTGATTGGTTGTAAAACAAAATTCATGAAACGTGAGTGCTCATTGAGTTCCATTTGGGGCACGTGAGTGCTCATTGAGTTCCATTTGGGGCACGTGAGTGCTCATTGAGTTCCATTTGGGGCATGAGTTAAAGTAAATAGTCATTAAAATTAAATTTAAAATTAAGCTGAATCTTCAATAAAACACAAACACAACAATATAAATATACTGTACAACTTAGAGAAACATTTAAAAACCTAGACTTCAAATGATCTCACGTGTGAAAGGTTATAAACATAAGAATTAAATAAAAAGTTTTAGGTTTATGTGTATGCAATTTTACTAATACATACTGGTAGTGTTTGTAAAATCTAAAAGATATTTTGGCCCTGTCCCGGTAGAGAGAAGATCCAGTAATAGCTGCCTATCAATTACGGAATCTACATATCAGTAAATATGGGACGTAAGATGGTATAATGCTGCGACTGGCACCGGCCTTTTCAGATCCAAGTGCAGACTAAGGATGGTCATATTTGCTGCAGATTCCATAACTGGACACATTGTCCCAGAAGATTATTCACGTTTACTGCTTCGTACTGTGCAAAGAAGCTGACAAGACGCTTGAGCACATGTTACATGCATGCCAGGAACTTCTCACATCTAGACTACTGATGATTTCGAAGATATGCGGAGAACATAATCTGAAGAGGAACTTAGTCACGGAATATCGGTGGGAACTAGCAGAGGAAATGCACAGGAGACATTGAGGCATCAGATTCAGCTGATTCTGGATAATTGTACTAAGAAGTAGAATTGATTTATCTACTGGTGTATTAAGTTATTGTAAAGGAGATAATTGCGGGGAAAATAATACATTAGCGATCCGAGAATCTGTGGTACATTTACCACACATGCTATATATTGGCATATTATGAATAATATTTGAGTTTGTAATATCATGATTTTTTCATTAATTGTTGATTGAAAAAAAATAAGGTGGCGCCTGAAGTAACAAACTTAAAGAATACAGAATCGGAATACATGTAACAATTGTAAAAGTTTTGGCCTACAAATACCAAGAGCTGAAAATCACTAAACCCTGCATACACGTTTCGCGAGGTAATGAAACATACAGAGAAGACGTTACTGTGTACTGTTAGGCCTATATAAAAATTGAGAAAATAGGCTAAATATTAACTTGATTGAAGGCCATATGAGTAAAGATATATGACTTGGGGAAGTGAAGAATTTCCCACTTTTACGGTCTTCATTGACTTTTTTTTAAATTTATACACAGTATAAATTAATAATAAGTTAATGTAGAGTATAGAGTTAAGTTGAACATTTCAAGTGATTGATATTATTACAGTACATTCTAGTACGTAATAATGAAAATAATGAAAGTCTAAGGCTGTGATTTGAAAGGTATCCAGAACTTGAAAAAAAGTAAAAATATGGGTAGGCTAAGATGTTAGAACTGAATTCAGGATAATTTACTTATCTCTATGTTAACATGGCCACAAATGCTATGGAAACGCAAAAACTTCCAAAATATTTTTTTTAAATATAATATACGATAGCGAGTGAGTTGACTCAGAATATAGCGTTTGATTCTTACATTCGGGAAGTCCTGTGGATTAATCACGGTGCCGATTACCCTGAGCATTTTCTTAGCTTACACTCGTCAGGGAAAAAAAAATATATATAAACAAAATGTTGACACAAAAGTACTTTTTAAATTCAGGTTTAATTTAAAAATCGTTTTATAAAATAACGTACCGGTACAACCAATAGGCTATAGCTTGACCATTAAAATATCGTATAATTTAACATCAAATTACCATAAAAGTTTATAATTAATGTTATAAAAATTGATAAATTTGTATCGTGTTTAAGCAGTTCTTTTCTCACCTCTTATTAATTAGATATATACAATAATTAAATCCAAAAGACTATGTGCCTTCATGCAATGTGAAGTGACATATCTCTCTTAAAAACCTGCATTCACTAGTATTAATATTTATTTATTTATTTAACAACGATGTAGAAATGACAAACACTTCACAAATTTGATACAAAACTGACAGCGTGCGAATTGTGAGCATGTGTGTCCCACTGTGTAACTGTTATTCGATAGATCTCCAATTCAAATCCTGGTTCCGATCAAACTCACTGTAATGTTTGCATGATTTTATATTGTATATACATTATAGAGTCATCTAATAATTAATACTATTTTCATAATTAACTATAAATTAAATTCACACATAAGGTCTGTCCATCCTTATTCGAATGTCTAGGAGAGCTGTTAACGGATCGTAATCTCAAAAATGGGGAAATCAAAAACCTGCATTAAAACAGGAAATTCGTGTTCCGTACTATATAAGATACAAGGTTTATGTTACTAAATATTTGTAACAAATCAATGGAAAAATTAATTGGTTCAAATTATTTAAATTTGTATCAAACTATGCAATAATAATACCATGGTAATGTATGATTTGTTTTCGCTGCACTTCGGCACATTTAAATAAGCATAGACAATTTATTTTCACTAATTTAAGGATTAATATCTCCTGTCTTCTCGGCTCGATAAAAAGTTTAAAGATTAAAATATGAAACGTTAATGGTACTCTATATGACATATAGTCATATTAAGGGAAGAAATTAAGCTGCAATCATTCAAGATAGGATCTTAATATAAAATTATAAAATAGGTACCTGCAATGTTCAGTCGTCCTCAACCTGGTTAAACTGTTTTAAAGTTTAGGACGACTGAACTTTACAGGTATTAGTTTGTATTATAATTTTACGCATATTCTATTACTTCAACGGAATTTAATTTGTATTTTATTAATATTAGAACCTATGGCGAAGAAAATGTTCCGTTTAATGAACAAAAATGTAGGGGAAACTTCATAATAAGAAGAAATTCCATAATTTATATCTTTGACAGTCTCTATAACTCGAACCTCGCTGAGTCGAATTCCTCTCTAACTCGAAAAAATCCTCATTTCCTTTCCTTCAAGCACAAAAATCTCCATTACTCGAATTATAAGACCTCTTGTTATTCGAAACCACCCATCATTCCCCATTGAGGCATTTCAGTGCATTTGTTCCCTCTATAATTTGAAAAAAAAAAATGTATTTGACCTCTGTATCTCGATGAAATCAATGTTTTGTTTTGTCACCTCTTTGTCTCGAAATTTTAAAATGAATATCGTCTGCAATTCGAGGAATGAGTCGACTCAACACGTGTTCACCAGGTGTGGTGTTAATTGTTGCGTATTTGTATTTGCCTATTTTTATTGTTATGTCTTTGCTCACCGACCGAAGTCTTAATTTGTAGAATATTATATATTGTTTATTAACAGAATTTACTTAGCGTCTTGCTATCTACTGGCTTACACCAATACGTTCTAACATATTTGTTACGGAAAATTTGAATATTTAAACGAAAATTAAAAACTTCGAATCTTTCTAAAATCTTAGACGTGATAAAACTTGTAAACAACCGTAATAAGAAGAAAGAAGTCGCTGATCAATTTGACCTGCCGATGAATATTCTGTCAACGAGAATAAAAAATGAATCTGAATTACTGAAAAAAATTGATAGTGGCCAAAATTTATCGAGTACAAGACAACTAATTACAGAGTTTCCTAATTTTAAAAGAATAATGTTTACTTAAGTGGTTTAAGCAATGTTGGAACAAAATCACTACTGCAGGAATTTTTATTTTTTAAAAATCATTCAATTATCATGTATAGCCTTTGAAAAAAATGATGGCGCAACGTTTGATGATGGGAGTTAAGAGTTTTGAAGAGCGATTCACACCAGTACGTTGTCACATGTTCTGGCTCATTTGAGTAAAAAGCGGACGGCGTGCATAGCGGTATTTGACTAATCTAGCGGGACAAAATTATGTATCATTCCTAATCGTTTTGAAAATAGTCAGTAACTCATAAAAAACTTGTATGTAAACGTATATTCACTTCTAGTACACAGCAATGTAGTAAAGAGCACATGCGAAAGTAAAGGGCGAAAGAAATTCATAGTTCTTATAAGTAGCCCTAATATATATTTAATAATTACAGCTATTAAATATATACATATACGCTAACTAACAAATAAATAATTACCATGATTATATTTTAAAACTAAAAATACAAATATTAAATGTGGGAATAATCTTAACGTTCTTCACATATTAGCATTTCCAATGCTTCCTTCATCAAATAATTTGGGTTTTCTTTATCATCATTAGCCTTGGTGCAAGCAGGGGATCTCATATTAATAACAACCTATTTAAAGTATATGTATTACAGTCCACTCTATTAAATTTCCGTGAGAAATTCTGTCTATATAAACGGAAATGTTTATTTCTGACTTCTGCTGCTCCTTCAGACAATTGTTCTATTGGCAATAGGCCAATATTTATTATTAAAGAACCATGTATTAAAATTTTATGCATGGTAAGTGTCATATTATGCCTACCATACAGTGAAAGAAAGTCCTGCAGTCTCTCTGGTAAATTTCTGAAATCGTTGTACATATATTTTGTACCCACTTTAAATGCATTCAAGAATCACTTTGATTCTTTATGAAAGTAACATACAGGTCTGTTATTTCAGCTGCCAACTCGGGATCTTAAAAAAAATCTTCGGCTTGTATTTCCGTCATTAGTGTTCCCGAATCCAGCTTTGAGAAAAACTACACAGAGACCAGCTTGCTTTTAAATTCATCTTCGATTCTTTCTTTGTTCCTTGATAATAAACGTTTGTCTGTTTCAGATTTGGCGGGAAAATATTGCACGCGAAGTTTGTAAGCAATATGCAGTAAGTTTTCAAATAGCCGAATCCTGGCGTGTAAATTAGACAACCCTAATTTTAATGAATCTGAATTAATCTCTCTTGTTTTATTCAAATCGTTGAAATGTTTAGATGTAGCTCCACATATATGACATCTCATTGTAGATTTTGTGCCTGTTACCGCATTGCATACTTTGCGTCTATAATTGTTAGCACCATCATGTTTTCCACAATATCTGATCTTCACCATTTGTTATTGATGTTGGTTCCAATTTACTTGCCGCACTTTCCACGTAACTGATTTCTTCTTTTGTTATGTCAACCGTCTCCTTTACAAAGCGTGTAGGGCTTAGGTCTACGGCGTGATGATGGAGTTGCGTTCTGCCACAATATGTTGTTTTCGGTTCCATATACTATATGCATAGGCACAAACGAACTTTGAAAAATGTGTGGGTCGCATTCGCTATCATTTTTAAACTTTCGCTTGAACTGAGTCTTTTGTGAGCCATCACATCCCATTTACAAATCATTTGGAGAGCATGCTCAACATCGTAAAGGGTTCCAAAACTTTTTCTAAATGTAAAAGTAATATTTCGGACAGGTTTCAGTTATGAAAACAAATTCATTGGATTCATTGGATAGCATTGTTTTTTAAATTGCTGCAAGACTGAGTAGCAGGGAAAAAATCTTTTGTTGTTTGTCTGATTCCGTCATATTGCGCCCTTGACAAATCTGCATCTGTAAACATTACTAGGCTTCCTCCGGACAAACTTACTTAGCATGTGCCTTGTCACAGCCCTGTACTCCATAGCCAGAACCTTATGTTCTGAAATCTCTTTCTGTATATTTGGCGCACATCTATGTCCTTGGGCTCTTTATTCCATTTCAGCTGCATAGATAGTTCTCTCAGGGTTATCAGACAAACGTATACTCTCATTCTTGCGTATTTTGCTTCGCTCACTAACATCTTGAAACATTTTGTTAGTCTACCCGGTTATGTCACTAATAAGGGCAATTCAAACACTCCTCTTAACCACTTTTCATTGTTCCTCACAAATAAATATATCCTGTAATTTGCTGCTACCCAGAGATGTTTAATTTTGAATCTCAATCTTGAAAAATTATGTTATACTTCCGTTACTTGTTCTTCGATATGAGGTTTATGTGAGATCAAGTAATCTTCGATGTATTCTAATTGACCGTTAAAATCAAGATCATTTTGTGATATCATCAGGTCTACTTGTTCCTTAAGAGTCCTCCTACTACTTCCAGAAGGTTCTGAAATAATGTACAATTTATCGAAATTTATAATATTTTCACATTTTCATGTTACAAATTTGAAATCGCTCTACACGGAGGAGTAGGAATTAGTTGGAACCAATTTATACATTTTTAAAAGATAGAATTATTACATTTTATGAATACATACGAATCATAGCCGGGCGATGCCTGGCACTATAACAAAAAGGTTCCTAAAACTATTATTTTCTCGATATAAATAACGGAATTTAAATGCCTCTTTTAAAGTGCAAAAGAAAACAAGTGGTATATAAAAATATAATATTTGAACTATAAAACGAAAGTCACTTACCAGCAGTTTCGGAATCCATAACACAAATTAATTTTTTTACAACAGGACGTAATATAATTAATAATTAAATAGTGAGTTTTAACGCACGAATATAGAAAATGCACAACCACTGCGAGCAATGACTGAGTTCCGACTGACTCTGTCCTCTGTATGTTGGGGTGGATGAAATGTAAACACTGGAGTTGGATCGCCCAACTATCTGGCTCTTCTATGAACCTGTTTTTGTTTACCTGAGTGTAATTCTGAGAATTGAAATGTTGGCCAGCTAAATTGAACAAATTCCCCTATGTGCGCGGCGTAAGTCTCTTTTCATGTAGCATTCATATCGTTCCATTCAGTGGAGCAGTCGGTAAGATGCTCTTTTTCCGACAACGTCGGTCCACGTTCGATTCTGCTCAGGTATATTTCTTTTTATTTATTTATCATTATTTAATAACGTCGTTAATTTTGATAATACGTACTTGATACCAGACTTCATTATATATATATATATATATATATATGACATGATAAGAAAAATAAATGCCTGGTCGGGATTCGAACTCGGAACTTATGTATGGAAATATTACCGGTCGGGACAGGCTCCTGGGTGAGATATTTTACGGGGTTTTTCCTCGCCTGTAAGATAAATGTGAGGAGGATTACGGCCCAAGTCCCCGAAAATCATCCGGTCATCATCATCATCATCATCATTATCATCATCATTCTTCACCGGTGTGGGAATAAACGGAAAATTACCACACCTACAGTTCCCTATTAAAGCTGCAACCATAGCCAGTGAAAGACCTCCCTCGGGCAGAATTACTATGGAATGGAATATATGGAAATAAATAAATTATAGGAAACAACTTATATATATATAGCCTATATATATATATATATGTATACTATATATATATATATATATATATATATATGTATACTATATATATATATATATATGTATACTAGCTGGCCCGGCGAACGTCGTATCGCCTTTAAATATTTTTACGTTAGTTTTTCCGATGTTTTAATAGTTATCTGCTATTCGGGGCGGAAACAAATCCAAGAAATCAAAGATCATAGAAATCGGTCCAGCCGTACTTGAGTTATAAATAGTGTAACTAATCCGACTTTGTTTTATATATATATATATATATATATATATATATATATATATATATATTTATTTATTTAGAAGTCTCGGCCACGCGTTGCTGTGGCTAAGGTATACGTTATATTATGTTGCAGTAAACTAAGTGAGAAATCTAAATCAGAAAGTTTTTGTTTTACACAATTTTTTAGTTCTCATACGTTAAACTACACCCATTATAAATATGGGTGATGGTTTATGTGGAAGTGGTTTTGTTGATTGAGATGAATTTATGTTGTCTGTATTCTCAGTATCATCCATAAGTGTATCATAAGGATTATATACATTTATTGATGGAATATTTTGACGAGGCTTGCTGATTTCATTATACATTCGTTTTTTTTCTAGGAACTTGTTGGCAGTTTGGATTCTCATCATCATCAAGAAGTCTCTGTATAGTAATATCATCTTGTGATATATTATGGTCATCTTGTTTTTCATTTAATTGAGGCATGGAGATTGTTTCTGTAATATTAGGCATATTATTATAACTAACAGACTTACTTACAGTTCCGTTATTCCGTTCCTTAGGACCTTCATATGTTTTTAAACTGACATTCTTCTTAATTGTAAAGAATTATGTCACATAGGCTTATACCAATTTGCGGAAATTCACTTGATATCTTATCATTCATGGTCTCTAGAACTGATTCGCCATATTGTTCAATGTTCCTTCTCGGTCCAGTTAAATTTAAATTAAGTTGCTATCTTTCAGCCAGATTACATAAAACCAATACTTACACACGAAATTAATATTATTATCAATATATTGAAAATAAAATAAACGCTGAACTCACTTAAATTATGAAATAATCAATATTTGTAATTCAATTGAAATTCGCGGTTGCAACAAAAGGCACAGCCACCTGGATCTCTCTTTGTTAAATAATAAACCAATTACCTTACACCGTTATCTGTTAGAATCGTATGGAACTCTTTGTTAAATAATAAACAAATAAGTTGCAATAAAAATAATGCGACTATAAATTTAGTTATAAACAACCGTAGGTCTGAAGTTGGATCAAACAGCACACAGTGTGCAAAATTTTATTAAAATCAGTTCAGTAGTTTAGGATTCCATCGCGGACAAACATCGTGACACGTAATGTTTATATATATATATATATATATATATATATATATATATATAATGAATAACGATTGTAACGTCCTTCATACAGACAATTTTTACGAGAGATGGTTATGGTCTAGTGGAGGGAGCTTCTGTTTCCCGTACATGAGGTCGTGTGTTCGATACTGCTGTCATGCTTTTTTCTTTATTTCTTTCTCGTCCTTATTTCAATTAATTTTATTTATTTTGTTTCATTTCTTTTGCTTTGTTTTATTTTCAGTATTTACCGCACTACTTATTTACACGAAATTGTATTCCACTGAACGACACACAACGAAATAGAACGGATTTAGTTTCTCAAACAGTTGTATACTTGTGAACCAAATAGCTAATCTCTAATCATGCGCAGTGGCTTCGTTCTGAGACTTGGAAAATTATCTGTGAGCCATCAATTATTTAAAAGGATGTGCATGTTTTGATTTGATTTTTAATTTAAATTGATTTTCATTTGCTTATACCTACATAAATCATTACATGTTATTTTCATATTACCTATTTAGTCTAATAAACATTACGTCTATAATTCGGATTTGTATTTGTTTCATCTCTGCAACTCCAAGTCCTGTGACATAGAATCTAAACCTCTGTAAGTCGAAAACGCAACTTTAATAAAAATTTCTAAGTCATAATTGTTCGTAAGTCGACAACTCTGTAACTCGAATTTATTTGCATCTCCCTTGAATTTCGACTTATAGAGATTCCACTGTACTATTAATTTTTGGATTAATTGCGTCAAGGAGATTGGATGAATGGCAGTAGAAATTCTTTCAATTTATTCATTGGGAAACTCTTGGTGAATAGACTATTAGGAATTATCGGTATTGGTGTTAGGGATGTCGAATATATTAACCCATAAAATGACAATGTATCCTGAAAGATATATTGGTTTAATTTATTTAACATTTTTAATAAAATGTAAAAAACGAAGGAGTAAAAATTACTTAATTTTGTGTCCAATTAATATACAGCAATAACATAACTTTTACATTAATCTGTTTTCACTGCTGTTTGGTGCGAGAAATTATTGTTTCGTCCATTTAAGAGTTAACTGGATTCAACTGGTTGAGAATAAGGGCCAAATGACGGTTTTGATCAATGAAGCATTTAATCTGCGGATTTCATAACCAAATAGGTAGTTATTTTATTTAGAGACTTTCTTTAACAACTTTGGTCATTAGAAATTAGAATAAGGTCGTGAAATTACTAATTTCTCCAGAAACCTCTTTTAATGGTTGAGATTCTCTCATGTGCCATAAATCAACGAAATGGGATCAAAGGCTTTACTTCCGTTTCAAAGAAAGCCATACTTAGGATTGGTGGCAGTTAGAATCCATCCTCCCGTCCGGTTTTGAACCCGAGAGTAATGGAACCAGAGTCGAGCATGGTTCACCAGGACGGGAATAAGTCGTAACTAACTAACTCACTGGCTCTATCGAACCCGTAGGTTCATGGTCGCGCGGACATAAGCTCTCCATACATTTCTATCCTGAGCTAATGTTTTCGAATCATCCCTTATATAATCTACGTCCCTCGAACTATGGTTAATGTTATTCTTCCACCTCATTATTTCTCTACCAATTTGGCGTTTTCCCCCTGGTTTTCCTATAAGAAGCTTCAATGCACCTCTTTCATTCCCCATTCGTGCCACATGTCTTGCCCATTGTAGTCTACGAGTCTTAACTGTCCTTATTCTATATGACTTCTTGTAAAAACAATGTAGTTCATTGTTATGTAGTTTTTTTCCCCCATTCGCCTGTCTGTTCAACTCTCTCTGGACCTAAATTTTTCCTAAGAACTTTATTCTCAAATACTCGTACTCTTCTTTCCTCCCTTAAAAATAAAATTTCATGTTTCGCATCCATATACTATAATATAACTGGATAATAACACTTTTATATATATTTTAGCCAGGTAGTTAGTTAATTAACGTAACCTGTGTACTGCGATTTCTTTTGATTTAATGTCAATTGCACTATGTGAGGTCCTATCAACTTATGAAACTTCTGAACAACAATGGTAAGTGTGCAAAAAATACAGATCATCAAAACACATTTGCAGCTGTGCCAATTACACAGTTTGCCCATGCCGGAACGCATATGAGCTTGTACAGCAAGTCGCTCTCTTCTCTCATGTTTCCTCAGTAATTAACACCACTGATGTTTTACGTAATAACCCAGAGAGTAAGAACTTCATGAGCTACATAATTTGAACGTTTGCTAATATATTTATCAGTAGTGGCGTTAGAGAATTCCAAGTACAGTGAAGAGCACAACTTTCCACTAGCAACATTCATTTGGGTGTAACTATGCATGTGGGGATGAGGTGTTTTGTTTGGACAGATGGATGATTTACCGGAGGCTACGGGAGGGAACACTGAATTCCATGGTTAAATTCATTTCTCTTAGTATTTAATGATAATGTGTGAGAAAGACAGCAAGAATAATGACATCAGTTTAATATTTATGAAGTCTTTTACATAAAAATAGCGCCGATGTCGGCTACAAAAAGGTTAAATTTAATTGATGGATGTATCCCAGCAAGATAACATGTCATGCCAGTGAATGAAGAAAGCTGAAATTTGTCAAGAGCCCATAAACTAACAAGAGAAGAATACGGCGTGTTAAGTAATACAAAGAAAACATAGTTGTGAGTATAGCTAACAAATCTTTTTTTTTAGAAATTCACTTTCATCGTATCCATGTATTTCATTCTATCTTTATGTTATTTAGTATTAACAAATGAAGGGCATTAGAGAAAGAATGGGCAGAGTCACATGAAGCAAAATGTGCATAAGTTTTTTTAAAGTTTTAAGATCAACTTCCACAAGTAGCGTATACATTAAAAAAAATGTGTTTTACATGTTCAATATATATTTTTAAGACATCATATAAATTAATATCCACCGCTGTGGTCTCGAGGTAGCGTGCTGCCTTGTCAAGAAGCGGACCCGTGTTCGACTCCCGGCCGGTTCAGGCTCCTCGATGAGGTTTTCTTCGGGATTTTTCCTCACCTGTAAGACAAATGTCAGAAAGCTTACGGCCCAATGGTCCCCGAAAATCATCCGCCCATCATCATCATCCTTATCATCATATCCTTCACCGGTGTGGAAAGCAACAGGAAACTACCACACCAATAATTCCCTAGTAAAGTTTCAAAGCATAACATGAAAATGCTATGATTGCAGTGAAAGACCTGCCCTCGGACAGTATTACTATGGATGGATATGGATGAATATAAATTAATATAATAACCATGAGTAAGTTACGGTACATTCTTTATAGATTTTTTTTTTTGGCAACGCCACATGATTGTCTTATGACATTTCTGGCATTCTGATCTGGCATTTGCGGAATTGTAACCCTTTTTTGAGATTGGAACATCTGGAATGCGAAATTATATTAACCCGATGATATAATAGGTGAAATATAATAACAAAGCATCAGAAGAGTTCTTAAACTAAACGTAGCCTAAATTTCAGACCATGGGCTAACAGAGGAATTATCCCCTTAAAAAATGCTTACGGTATGAGCGGAAATAGAGCCCGATACCTAATGAATCGTAGTCAGAAGCTTTTCCACAAGGTTATGGATTGAATAGTTTATTTATACCTCACCTCATATTTTGCTCTTTTGACTGGGACATGTTTCTTAGGATATTTCCTCCAATTCCAGCCAAAAACTAATTGATGAGGCAATTTTATTAAAAGCTTTGTATATTCTCTTCATTTGGTGTTGGCAGACAAACTTCACAATTAAATCATTCTCCCCAGGAACTATATCATATATATAAAGTTAGAGATCTCGGGTTCAAATCCCGATTCAGGCATTATTTTCTCTTTTCATGTCATATATAGAGCATTTCGTAGTATATCTACTAGTCATCTGACGGTGAGTGTACTAATTGATGAATTCCATATTCTTCTAATATTCCATATACAAATGGCCACTCACAGGCAAAGTGACATTAAAAGTATCAAATATTTTTATTATCACAGTCATATAGCGAAGAAACTAATAATTGTAAATTTATTGATTCGCCCACTATATGAATCCCTTAATACGATTCTTTTAGTGTTCTAATGGGCTATTCGTGAAATATAAAGCAATGGTGTGTCATAAATATTGCAATTTTTAAAATGTTGGTAATTGTTTTTCCTACACTTCATATGCATTTACTATGTCTATCTATTTATCTTCGGTTTTTTTTTACAACTGCTGCCGTCTTCCCGTGCCAAACCTCCAAAGCCTAAGATCTTGAGCATTTTCATTGCTTAGCCCTCTTGCTTGCATTAATGTCTTCATGTTTTCCTTCCATGTTAACTTCGGTCTCCCTCACTTCCTCCTTCTAGTCGGATGCCATTGATATAGTTGCTTTGGCCATCTCTCATCTTCCATTCTTAAAACATGTCCTAATCACTTTAATTCCTTCTCCTCAATTCTTTCAATTATGTTTTCTTCTGCTTCCATTATATTTCTAATTTCCTTATTTTGTGACATGTTCTAATTTTGACTTTCCGGCACTTCTGCGTAAATAATCCATTTCTAGAGCTATTAGTCTATTCTTGTAGTAGTTATTGATTGTCCATACCTAACTTCCATGCATTGTAACATATTCCACCAATGTTTTACCAATATATTTTTTTGTGTCTTTTCAAATATGCTTATCCCACGATATGGAATTTAACGATGATATTATTATGCTACTCAAATTGTAATGTCAGCAAAAATCTGTCGCCTATTGGGATACCCATACATTTGTAGCTTTGTTTCCATTTCATTAATATAAATTCTACATAAATATTAAATACAATTGGCGATAGACTGCACCCTTGTTTCAATCCCTTTGTGGTTTGCATTTACTATGTAAGGTTTGAAATTCGGTGTTGTTATTCATGATGTAGGCCTACTCTGAGTGCAGAGGTGTGATCAAGATGTAATTAGCGGGCGCTTCGATTATTTCTGCGGTAGCAATAAGTTGCATGTGGATATAATTTATTAGAACTCACTGCTAAAGTTAATTACCACAGATATAAAAAATGTATCTTAAAGCGTTGTTCTGGTTTTCATATCTTCAAGATATAAAATAATATTTTTTTATTACAAAAGCGTACCACTCCTTGTCACTAAATACAGATCTCAGGAAATGTCACAAAACTGCTGGAACTTGTTAGAGGAGTGAAAAGGGTAAAAATAGATCAGACTTGCCCATTTAATTCCTTAAATAAAAACACACTCGAACCTATTTCATGTCCCATTTACAGTATGTGTCGCTAGGTACCAATGAGTTAATAATATATTTTTTATTAGCTTTCACTCTTTAGTTTTATTTTTTCTTCATACGAAAATTAGAGAATAATTTTATTAAATCAACGTACCTTAAAGTATAGTCGAACGTTGTACGGTTTGGGCG
Organism: Diploptera punctata; assembly: GCA_030220185.1. Lineage (NCBI taxonomy): Eukaryota > Metazoa > Arthropoda > Insecta > Blattodea > Blaberidae > Diploptera > Diploptera punctata. Next base: position 1,384,870 of record JASPKZ010001211.1, on the reverse strand, counting down.
TATTAAAATACGCATTGAAATCTTCTGCCGGTACTTAAAAGAAAGTTTAAAATATCTGAGCACATGCCATAAGCCCTAGAGTTGATTATCTTTATGAACATAAATGAGGGTGAGTCTATTTGTCTGTCTGTCGTTTTTGGATTCAAACATTACTTGACCCATTTGAATGTTTTTTTTTCATCATTTAGAGACTTTTTCTGGGGCAATTGACTAATTAAGAATATTACCCTACATAGTATAGAGCCGGAGGTAATTAAAAAAAGGACATCGGTGCACTAAAAGAACGTGATTTGCTTACGCTGCCTAAATCATGACAAATACACAAAATTAAAATACACATATATGAATTTCTCAAAAAATCTACAACAAAAGTTAGCAAGAGCATATGTCTATATTTTGTTGATAAATCACAGTATCTATTTTTGTTTTCCACCTCACTGATGCCAAGAAAATCGGGAAAAGAGATTCCCGGGCAAAGTCAGGTATTCATCATAGGGTATCTAAAAATAATTACGATATAAATTGATAATTATGTTTTGTTTTTACTTATTCAACTAAATAAAACACATTCCATTTATTTAGGCGTAGTAGCGCACGTTGGGAATTAACTAGTAGACTAAAAATTATATTAATATTTATTAGGCTATCTAGAAATCTAGAAAATCTTATTAATTTAAATTTTACATTATTCTGCTCTTATATTATCAGAATTAGTTTTTTTCTCTCTCTCTATCTCTCAGTCTTTGCCAAGTCTTACAAGAACACACTCAGATGGATGAAATTTTTAACTCTGAATCACGTAATACTCTTTGATTACTCACGGGCTCGAACGGCTTCTAAGGAGAGCGATTAGATCAATGTCAGAATACATTTCAACACACTATGATCATTTAAAACAAGACAGCCATTTACACATACATAATATGCGTAAACAGAGAAATATGATATGGGAGATTATGATGACCATACGTTTTAGAGGACAATGTGGACTTTACAATTTTGACATTAGGTGTGAAGGAAAAATAACAAAATTCCGGCCCAGCAAAATACACCGACAGGATCGAATGCGGGCCTACTCTATCTGAAGTAATGATGTTACCAAACAGATCACAGTTTTAGACTGTACTTTCTCGAAAATCTATTAATTTAAAACCAATTTGAAAACACAGATTAAAAAAATGCTACTTCAACAAAAATGTTGGTACTTCACAGCACAAATTATCATAAGTAATGCCACGAGTGAATTACAATTTATCTAGACGATTTGGAAATCAAGAGTGGCATTTGGTAGGACTATTTAACGAATAAAAATTAAGCTGTTTACTTACAAATTATTATTTAAATATAGTTATATTAAAATATGTATATATTTAATATAAACGGCGATGTTTGAAAACAAATGAGGAATGTTCATTTGTGTTTCATTTGTTTATTCGCTGCAACTTGATCATATTATTTATTACCAAATAGGATCACAATATTGTAAGAATGCACTCTAGTGGAGAAATAATGAAACACATCAAGCTGTATATTATAACCAACATTATAGGTTATTAAATTAATTTTTTTTGGAAACAAGTCAGTAAAATCATTGTTTAAAAACACAATTATAGACCACACGATTATCAAATGTATAGTTCGAATGAATCTGTTCATTATTTACAATATTCAACGTATTAGTTGGAGAGTCAGTCACGGCAAAATAATGCTCTGACCTGTTCAGAATATTAAAAAAGGAGAAGCTTTCTTTACTTTGGTAAACAGAAATCGATAAATGGTAGGTGTCATTGGTTGTAACACAAAATTCATTGAAACATGGTTGGTCATTAATTCCCATTTGGGGCACGCTTTAAATAATCTAAAAAAATGAGGTAAGGGAAGATTTGAGGCTATTGGAATGTAACTTTATATCATACATTACTCTTGTTAACAATAGAAAGTAAAAACTCGCGGGAAGTTTTCGGTAACGAGAAATGAATCCGACACATTTCTATTGTAATACCAGAATTTAAAATAAAGCAACCTTTCTCGATTTATTTAATTTTCTCTCCAGAAATTTGGCAGCATCACCATCCCGATAACCATAAAAAGTTCGACACATTTAAACTTAGTTACAGTGTTCATTGACTTGTTTACAGTACATTAGAATCAGATATTATCATTTGCACACTCCATAAAACTAACAAAATATTGTGTCTCTAATGCCAAACATTTCCAAACGTTACATAATTCAAACAGATTTATATGAATAATTGCTTCATGACCTGTGCAATAAACACATCTGTAGTGAATTTGATGGCGATAGTTTACAAATATAAACACTTTACTTGGGGCTTAATCAGCCACTCGGACGTACAAGTATAATTATAGCGATGAAAGAAGCCGCAGACAGAATATACCTCAAGGGAGAGATTTCGAAAACAGCTAGCGTACATAAATATTCATAACCGTCTGTAATTAGGATTTAGTGCGCCGTTATACTGCATCACATCATCTGCCACTGAACATTCTTAGTATAACAAGGTCCTATATGCACTTTTCTTACATTTTTCTCTATAATGGTGGTTTTCACATAGAGCATCAAAATGATTCAAGTTTCAATTTTATTTCAATTACTTTATTAATATTTTCAGACCAAAGAAATACGAACTGGCATGTGAATGGAGAAGACAATTTAACAGCTACATGACCTTTATGGGAAGCCAGATGTAATAAGAATAGTTAATCTCATAGACACAGATGGACAGGACATGTGGGACGAATGGGGACTGTAAGAGGGGCATGGAGGCTCCTTTGTAGGAAAATCAGAGGGAAAGCAAGAATGAGGTGGGAGAATAACATTAACCATGATTTGAGAGAGGTAAATTATACAGGGGAGGATGGAAGACTTTGGCACAGGATAGAGATGTATGGAGAACTTATATCCGCGCGACCATAAACATACGGGTTTGATAGTGCCAGTGAGTTATTTAATTAATTATACTTTACCAAACATAATCTATAAGGATGGTTTGTCTGGGATGAATATCAAACAGCCAGATGAGAAAATGAATGAAACGTTTCCACATTCATATACTTATCCCGGGACAAGATTAAATATTAGATCAGCATATGGATAAATCATATTAAAAAAACAGTAAATACCGCTATCCAATTGGCTTTCAGGCAGAGCCTTAGAAAATGTCGATATCCAATAAGATTTAAGCAGACCAAAATGTTGACCAAATTTATTTATCTTGAGAAAGAGAGAAACATGTTGAATAGAACATTGGCATGCAACTATAATACGACAATAATAAGTTAATAATAGTAATAATAATAATATTAATAATAATCATAATAATATTAATGATAATAATATTAATGATAATAATAATAATAATTTATTTGAGTTCGGAATTCCCAAAAAGTTAGACTTAGGCCTATATGAATGTGTCTAAATGGCACAAAGAGTAGGGTGCGTGTAGGCAAACAGTTTTCGGATACTTTTGAAATCCACAATGGGTTGAAGCAAGGATGCACTATCTCCTCTACAATTTAATTTTGTACTAGCATACAGAGTTTGCCATCAAATCTTTTGAGGATGAAGAAGGCCCACAACTCATTGGTATTAATAAGCTGTTAGTTTATGCTGATAATGTATTACTATTGGGCAATAGCCAGGATATACTAAAGGCCAACACACACACACTCTTGAGTAACACTAAGAAATTGGAACTGGAAGTAAATATAAATAAAACTAAATATATGGCCACACATAGAAATACATTATATAATGGTAATTGAGAGCTAATGACAAATGAGAGAAATTTTGAGAAAGTGGCTGAATTCAAATATCTAGGAACAATAATCACAAATAGGAATGAGACGTACAAAGAAATTAAACATTGGCTCAATTCTGGAAATGCGTGTTATTATGCATTGCAGAGACTTTTGACGTTCCACCTCCTTTCAAAAAACGTTAAACTGAAAATATATAAACTGTTATTCTACCTGTTATATTATATGGATGCGAAACATGAACTCTTACTTTAAGGGAGGAAAGGAGATTACGAGTATTTGAGAATAAAGTTCTTAGGACAATTTTTGGACCAAAGAGAGAGATGAATAGACATGTGAATGGAGAAGACTTACAGAACAGTGAACTACATGATGTTTGTAGGAAGCCAGATATAATAAGAAAAGTTAAGTTTCGTAGTCTACGATGGGCAGGGCATTTGGCACGAATGGGGAGTGAAAGAGATGTATGGAAGCTTCTTGTAGGAAAACCGGAGGGAAAACGCCCAGTTGGTTGGCCAAGAATGAGGCGGGAGAATAACATTTACTATGATTTGAGGGAAGTAAATTATACAGGGGATGATTTGAAAAAAATAGCTCAGGATAGGGATATATGGAGAGATTATGTCCGCACAGTCAAGAACTTACGGGTTCTATAGTTCCAGTGAGTGAGTTAGTTAGTTAGTTTAATAATAATTTAGTTATTACTGCATCAATTAATTTATCACTGAACAGTCGTAGAATGACAAGGTACTATGCATCTTCCATACACTGTTCCTTACATTTCAAACGTTTAGGTACATACAACATAGTGCGCTTATCGAGATGTAGACAATTAGACCCAGCAATGAGGACAAAGGGCTAAAATTGAAAATATTTTACCATATCTGATTAGTGATTACGTACATTCCTTAGTTCGAGAAGAATTCGAGGAACGTCATCCCTACAATTATTTGGGGCGGATTTTTAAGTTTTTTTTTAAATCTAATATAACAATATTTCCGAAACAATCTGCACTAGCAATTTATTATCAACATGCATTCAAAAACTCTAGTTTTTATATAGAGCAAATTGCATCGTAATAGAAGCTTGTATAAAGGTTGAATCCCCAATATTTTTTCCAACTAAAGCAGAGATAATACAATTGTATTTAGTGATTTTCTAGCTCCTAATTCGAATATTGATCAATTAATAAAATCATTAAATCGTTTACTATTATTTGGTATACAATAATCACAGATACGACTTGTGTAACGATTTCTGCTATAGTAATGCTATGTTAATTAACATAAAAAGTACTATAATTTAAAAATCGTAATTAAAATAAAACTGTACTGTAATTTTGAAAATATAGATAACAAACTTATTCAAGGAGAGTATATAAAAACCGGGCGAGTTTGAGGATTTCTTTAAGATGAAAACATCCAAGGGACAAGTACTCCGGGTCCGGATTAAGACGATTTTAGAGATCGGAAAAGAACTTGAGCCTAAATTAGAGCCTCTGAGTAAAATTTAAAATGCCTTTCCAATCCAAAAAAAATAAATGTCTCTTTGAGGTGAAAATATCAGTTGCTGACACCCGTAGAGAAATAAGCGTAAAAAAATCAGCTTATTTATTAACTCCATCTAGTAATATTCTTGATCTCATGTAGGAATGTACGAGTATATATTTTATAACTCCACAATAAATAAACAATAATCCCTCAAAGTCCATAAAATCTGTATCTATATTAAAATAATGTAAACTTTTATTTTACAATTCAGAATATATTGGGAAAATAGAAGTAAGAACAGAAATTATTTTTTGGATCATCATATTTCTTTAAGTAGTCTAAAAACACAGAATGCTAGAGTTAAATTTTCTATGCAATTTTGAGTAACATATTCTTTCTCTTCTAATACGTAGTTCAATTTTTCTTCTTTTTACACGCTTTATTTTAGCTTGACGGAATCTTTCAACGCAATTTTCACCCACATATAATAATTGGATTGACTTGTAACATTGTATACTTGTAAAGGACCAATGACAATACAATAATTTCATAATTTTGTTTCTAAAATCCTGGCCAGAATCATCAGAAAATCAAAAAAGTGTCTGTGAAATTATGTAGCGGAATCTTTCAACACGATTTTCATCCACTTACAAACATTGGATCGATTTGAAACCTTTTATACTTGTAAAGGACCAATGACAATACAATAATTTCATAATATTGTTTCTAAAATCCTGGTCAGAATCATCATAAAATAAAAAAAAGTGTGTTAATTATGTAACGGAATCTTTCAAGACGATTTTCACCCACTTCAAATCATTGGATCGACTTCAAACTTTGTATACTTGTAAAGGACCAATGACAATAAAATAATTTCATAACTTTTTCTAAAATCCTGGCCAGAATCAGCAGAAAATCAAAATAATAAAAACCGGTATAATAGGTTGCGGACTTATCAACTTCATACTCAATCGTTGTAAGAGCTTAGTTGGCAGAGCGGTGGACTGTAGTGGTATATAATTTCAGTAATCCATAGGTCGATGGTTCAAATCCGGCCCTGAGGATTTTTTTTAGTAGAGTATTACTTTTAGCTTATACTACAGTAGTATCGAATTTAAATATATTGTTATCTTATTCTGTAAAATATTAAAACTAAAAATTAAATAATAGTTAAAAAACAACACGCTTTATTAAAAAACCGAACAAAAAAATGAAAAATAATTTTAATTCCCAACACGCTAGGGATAAAATTAAAGTGGCCAACAAAAAAATCATCTCCAACACATCTGAAATAAAACTAGAGTCATCTACAAAAAAAAATTGCCATCAAAAGCGTGGAGTGCTCTATTCGATAATAAACATATATTGGTAAAAGTAAAGTCTCTAAGAAGATAACGTAAAAACCATAAAAAAACACTCCACGCTTTTGTTGGTAAAATTATGTTTTTTGTAGATAACTCTAGTTTTATTCTAGATTTGTCGGAGATGATTTTTTTGTTGACCACTTTAATTTTAACCCAAGCGTGTTGGAAATTAAAATTATTTTTCATTTTTTACTTCGGTTTTCTAATAAAGCGTGTTGTTTTAGTTTTTTAAAACTATTATTTATTTCATGTATATGTATCAAAAAGTAAATATTTGTTTTTACCTCCATACATTTTAGCTAGTTTTAAAAATGTTTAGTGTTAATTAATAAATGGGTTATTTATTTGCGTATTATGTACCCAATACATCTAATTATTATTATTCCATTCCTTTAACGTAGTTTAACCTCTGAACTTATAGGTAGTTTTATGTGCCACACGCCATCCGGACCCTACAGTACTACTTGATTATGGGCCAGATATAGCCTATACTTTTTTTCTTTCAAACAAGGATTGAGGGATTAGTTGAATGTCGTGAGCTCCTCAGAGACAACACAACATTAAGACCAAACACACCATTCACACACACTTCATACTAAACACGGCGAATATGACAATAATGATTATGATGGCCAAATGATGTTCGGGGAGTGTTGGGACTTAACATTTCCTGCCATTTGTCTTCCAGGTGAGGAAACACACAAAAAAATCGAGTCAAGAAACTAGTCCCGACCAGGGATCAATTCCAGGCCCGCTGCATACGAGGCAGCAACGATAGTGCGAGATCACAGCGGTAGACACTTCTAATTGTTATAACGTAACATTGTTTTTGTTTTCATAATGCCAATATGTAATTATTAGGCCTCGTTCTAGGGTCACAAAGTTAGAACAACGTTTGGGATGAATGGAGTATACATGAAGTCATGATCCATGGGATGGTATAAAACTGTGAGAGTGCTGTTAATTTCATACCTAAGATAATGACGCCATAATGAGACAATTTTTTTCTATAATAGAAATATAGTGTATAGGCTATATTTATGTGTGGTCATATTTTGTACCTTACTGTGTAGGGATGTTTAGTGTTGTGGCAGCGAGTACTCTACGCTGTTTCTCGCATTCGCCTCAGCGTACAGATCTAAATCGCCCGCGCTTACTTCATGAGTCTGTATCCTTGAAATACCTCTGGTAATTATAATTATGCACAAATGTAGTACTAGAAATCAGTACATAAATAAAAGAAACGTCGATTTTGTGAATTTAAGAGGTACATTGTTTATAAATTACTAGCTAATACCGGGCGTGTGCTGCTACGCCTAAATAAATGAAAATTAGTGTGTTTTTATGTTTAGTTGAATAAGTAAAAGAAAATATAATTATAAATTTATATTTCTTAGATACCCTCTGCTGATTACCCGGCGTTGTCTGGGAATCTACTTATCCCGATCTTCTTGACATAAATGAGCTGAAATACGAAAATTAATGTGTTTTATGTTTAGTTAAATAAGTAGAAGCAAAAATTTATATCGTAATTACTTTTAGATACTCCGTGCTGTTTACCCGGCGTTGTCCGGGAATCTATTCATCCCGATCTTCTTGGCGTAAATGAGCTAAAAGACAAAAATCGTAGTTGTGAGTTATCCGTAAAAAATGACCGCCGATATGCTTGTACAGGAATCTATGACGTACTTGTCCCGATCTTCTTGGCATCAAAGAAATACATAAATTGTTATTGTGAGTTACCCGTAAGAGATAAATATATGCTTTCGCGGACTTTTTTGTTGAGCTTTCTGAGATATTCAATTCTGTATACATTAATTTCGTATATTTGTTATGGTTTAGGAACCGTAAGCCATATAAGAGTCCAAAGAGCTACTTTTTCACGTTTTCCACTACAAAGGGAAATTTTAAGGGTGTAAGAGTTGAGTATCACAACTCTCTTATAGCCTATGTTCATCCCGGGAATCTCCTGAACATTTTGCAAAAGCCCCATCATAATCGGATCAACGGTACGGCCGCACATAAAGTACGCACAAACAAAAGAAACAAACAAACAAACATTAATTTTTATATATTAGATTAGGGAACTGTATGCATTAGCATTATTCGTTGGGAAGAACCTTAGGAATAGTCCTATTTTATTTAACGACGCCCTTTTACAGCCAATGTTTAATCGATTGTAAAAAAATACAATGTCCATAATTATATTATTGTTATATTATTATTATTATTATTATTATTATTATTATTATTATTATTATTATTATTATTATTATTTTAAAACTATAGGCACAGAAAGATGTGTAAACATTAAAAATCTGTATAATCGGCCGCGGTTATACTCCTTGCCACTGGTCCAGAGGGTGACGGGTTCAAACCCGGCCGGGGTCGATGGATATTTTAGGATGGGAAAATCCAAGGAACAAGTCCTCCGGGAGGGACTTTAAGCCGTGGATCCCGAGTCTGAAGATTTGAAAGTTAGTAAAAGATCCTTAAGCCTGAATAAAAATGCCTCTAAGCAAAATATACCGAATGTTCCCGTCCTACATGACACTATGAGGCGGAACGCTGACCAAGGGCCACTTCGGGGTCGATGGATATTTTAGGATGGAAAAATCCAAGGAACAAGTCCTCCGGGAGGGTCTTTAAGCCGTGGATCCCGAGTCTGAAAATTTTCAAGTTAGTAAAAGATCCTTAAGCCTGAATAAAAAGGCCTCTAAGCAAAATATACCGAATTTTCCCGTCCTACATGACACTATGAGGCGGAACGCTGACCAAGGGCCACTTCGGGGTCGATGGATATTTTAGGATGGAAAAATCCAAGGAACAAGTCCTCCGGGAGGGTCTTTAAGCCGTGGATCCCGAGTCTGAAAATTTTCAAGTTAGTAAAAGATCCTTAAGCCTGAATAAAAATGCCTCTAAGCAAAATATACCGAATGTTCCCGTCCTACATGACACTATGAGGCGGAACGCTGACCAAGGGCCACTTCGGGGTCGATGGATATTTTAGGATGGAAAAATCCAAGGAACAAGTCCTCCGGGAGGGTCTTTAAGCCGTGGATCCCGAGTCTGAAAATTTTCAAGTTAGTAAAAGATCCTTAAGCCTGAATAAAAAGGCCTCTAAGCAAAATATACCGAATTTTCCCGTCCTACATGACACTATGAGGCGGAACGCTGACCAAGGGCCACTTCAATGTATCTATACGAAAACAAGTGTAACTAAATTAGTATGCTTCAATTTCTTCCCTGTAGGGGGAGAACGCCTAAATCTCGTTGAGGGAAACAAGGCCTTACAAAAATGTATAGATAAAATTATTATTATTATTTTATTATTATTATTATTATTATTATTATTATTATCATCATCATCATCATCGTAGTACATTCACGAATTTAGGCCATTTGTTGACCTGTTTCGGCTTCAAGAGAAACACCATCCAAAAGTAATTTGAGAGGACGTCCTGGTCTTCCTCTTCCTGCAGGTTGATATCTTAACATTTGTTTGGGTATTCTGTGATCTTCCATTCGATGAACATGTTGCATCCATCTTGACTTATAATCAGAAATTTTGTTTTCTAAAGATTCCATGTGTAATTCTTCTAAGATGTCTTCATTTTTTTTTTGTGATCTAGTAGTGTGTATCCTGCAGTCCTCCGAAGTTACCTCATTTCAGCAGATCTAAGTCTCTGTATATCCTTCTGTTTCAACGTCCATACTTCGCTACCATACAAAAGAGTTGGAAGAGCCAGTGTTTTATACACTTTCAGTCTTGAATGCTTTTGGACTAACTGTGGCTTGAAGATTATTATTATTATTATTATTATTATTATTATTGTTATTATTATTATTATTATTATTACTATGTCCACCGCTGTGTTCTCGAGGTAGCGTGGTGCATTGTAATGCAGCGGGCCCGGATTCGATTCCCGGTCGGGACAGCTCCTTGGTAAGGTTTTTTCGGGTTTTTTCCTCACCTGTAAGACAAATGTCAGGAAGCTTAGGGTCCAATGGTCCCCGAAAATCATCCGGTAATCATCATCATCCTTATCACTATCATCATCATCCTCCACCGGTGTGGAAACAACGGGAAGCTACCACACCTATAATTCCCTAGTAAAGCTGCAGAGCATAACATGAAAATGCTATTATTGCAGTGAAAGACCTGCCCTCGGACAGAATTACTATGGATGGATGGATGGATTATTATTATTATTATTATTATTATATTGTATATCATCGTCGTCTTAAATACGTCCGTCACCGCGGTGGTGTAGTGGTGTTATGTTCCTTACCTCTAGTCCCGGGGGTCCGGGTTCAAATCCGGTCGGATTCGTTGAATTTTTAAGATGGAAAATCCGAGGTACAAGTTCTCCGGGAAGGACAAGTTCTCCGAGAATGAAGATTTTCAGGCTCGTAAAAAAAGAAAAAATCACCAGAGTGAATGAAATACCTCTGTGCAAAATTTAACTTTCATCTATCCATCCCTATCTTAGTTTACTTCTAGATGTCCCATTGAGGAGATGTGCTGACGATGTGCCTCTCGTTGACATCGATTGGTAAATAAGCGTAACTAAACTAGCTTGGTTAAGAAATTCCCGTTAGGTAGCACCCGTGTTGCATGCGGGACTTATTGGGTAACATATATACGATGTGCTAACCACATGTCACTCGTTGACATGTGTAGATAAGTAAATGTAAGCGTAACTAAATTAGCTTCGTTAAGAAACTCCCACTAGGGACCACCCATGCCTCTGAGTGGAACTTACTGCGTACTTACATACATTAAATCCGTACCACGCTACAGATATAAACAAATATTGGATAATATTTTTAAATAAAATAATATTTCGATTGATGTTATAACGATTTTATACATCCCGATACGATTTTTGTAAACTCAAACACCAATATTCTGTTATTTGTGGTTTAGTGCAATTATTCAGCTTGATAATAGGCCTATCTATAGTTTTGAAAAAGAATGACTTCACAGATGGGAGCAAATATTCAATCAGAAATCGTGGTTATGTTTGCAATAAATTGTTTTTGAATTAACAATTGAAATCGATGTAGGTCTATAGGCTGTTTAAACATTTTGTTACGAATTCCATTTGCTTATTAACTATATATATTAAAAAATATAACCAAGTGAAAATGATTAATTCAGAAAAATTCGAGAAGAAATACTTTTATTATTTTTGGTCTTCTCAAATTTATTTCATATCCGCAATTTACACTTCTAGCATCATATTCCACAATACTATGTTTGTAAACTGAAGGCTAGTATCGTGTTTTTTATAATCTAAATCCAGTACCAGATTTACAGGTAATAAAATATCCAAACAATGCAGAAAATTACTGATTATATAATTATGGTTATTGTGTCTCTTTTCGAAACGTATCATGGCCACGAACATAACTGGGATTTGTTTGTACTTTTTTAAGTATCCATTAGAAATGGTTATTTAAAATTTAATTCAAATTCCTTATTTCATGAGACGGTTTCGTGGCACAAGCGGTTAGACGCTCGCCTCTCACCGCTGGGGTCCCGAGATTGAGTCTCGATCACTCCATGTGGTTTCGTGGTGTCCGAAACGGAGCGTGGGCAGGTTTTTATCGGGGTTTTCTCCCGTTTTCCCCTGCACAATTTAATTCCACCATTTATCCATACTCATCTCACATCCAATTCGTTTTATTTCGTTCATCTGCCCCTGTGATGGTGCGTCAGACGTGGTCGGTCGGCAGCTTTGCCATTCACAGACCTCCATATAAGGGGCTTCATCTCATATCATTCCTCGACCCGACCCTAAGTTGGACACGAGTTGAGGACATTATTAAATCGTGATTTAAAAATGTTCAGTCAAATTAGAGTATCGATTAAATTAAATCTCACCAGAGAACATGACTACACACAATACAAGAAATATACAATGTACGGGATACAATCCAAGATTTTAGAATCTATCGACCCAAAATGTTTAAGAATAGTGAAATAAATATCATATCCTTCTTGCATAATTAATGCTAGCCTTACATTCAGTTCAGTCCAGAAACCAAGAATATTACCAATGTTTCTTTGGTCTTCCATCTGCTGGTAGATTTTCTCTTGATATGCGAACCATCCTGTTTGATTCCATTCTAATAGTGTGCAAATTCCATTCATATATTATCATATTGGCCCATCAAATTGTTATTTGAATGTCAAGCTGTCTCCTTATTTCCTCATTTATAATTTTATCTCTCCTTGTTTTATGTAGGATTTTCCTTAATGTTTAATTATCTTATGTTTCTAATATCTGTTTTGTTCTTATATTACTACCCCTATTTTCTGATGCTTATATCAGTAATGGGCGTACCACTGCTTTCTAAATTCTATCCTCACTTCTTTATTTAAATATTTATTCTTTCAAATTATATCAATCATGCAACCTGCTCTACTGGATACCTTATTAGCTTCACATATATTTTGATTTTGTAGTGATACTAAACTAGTCATCCCAATTCTGAGATACCTAAAACTATGACCTGCTCAGCCTTTTTTCAATAGGTTCCAACTGACATCTCAAAGAAAATTTGTTTATGGTCACAGATTTAGTTTTAGTAAATTATATTTTCATATGAAATCTTTGACAGTTTAGATGGTATTTATTTCGTAAACTTTGTAAGCCATCTTCATTATCTGTCTTAAGGACAGCATCGTCGATAAATAAAATAATTTATATTACCATTTTAATATTGATGAGAAATTTTTCCATGAGTCCGTAAAAACATCCTCTAATAAAATTAGACATACAGTCATAACAGCAATTCATATTGCATTTATTAGCATGGGATTCTTTATCACGCCTCGATTCCTGAAAGAACGCATCCCCCCCCCCGGATCTTTTGGCTCAGACTGTAGCATTTGAAACTCGTACTCTGGAGGTCTCGAGTTAAAATCTTCAGGTAGATCAATCTGAATGATATTTACTGATTTTTGTCGGTCATAAACCAATTTTATCATTACGAGGTATTCCTAATAATCATCATGACATAATATAATTTAAACTGAAATCAGTTAACTACAACAGAGAACAATTGACTGCACAACAGTAAACATGTAGCTTCAGCCTGCAGGACACGACTTTAAGGTTGCAGGTACAATGTGGACTCATATATTTGAAAGGTTATAAAACACAAGAAACATAACATTTTAACTTTACTCATATAAGCGTTTATCGTAATTGTACAGAGTGGAATAAAACTCTACCGGCAAACTTGTACAGGGAGAATGTTTTAATATAAGGGACCCATGATCTCCAGTAACTTATTACGGAATAATGTATTTTTGATTCGGTTGAGATGTGCTCCTATAGATTTCGAATTTAGAATTAGCCTGTATCATCCTCTGAGGGCTAAGGCCTCCTACCCGCATGCAGGCAGAGTAGATCGATTTTTTTTTCATGTTGACCTGCTTCATGCAATCCTCGTCTTCTGCCTCCGAGTGTTCTGGATGAATTTGTCTGCCCATCAGGTTCTCTGTCTACCTACATCCCAATTACCGAATTTATTTATTTATTTATTTTCCAATTTGACCTGCTTCATGCAATCCTCGTCTTCTGCCTCCGTGTGTTCCGAATGAATTTGTCTACCCATCAGGATCTCTGTCTACCTACACCCCAATTGCCGAATTTATTTATTTTTTCCATGTTGACTGCATCATGCAATCCTCGTCTTCTGCCTCCGTGTGTTCTGGATGAATTTGTCTGCCCATTAGGTTCTCTGTCTACCTGCACCCCAATTGCCGATTCCAGGGTCACACATGTTCTCTCTGTATGTGATCATCCTTACTACATGACCTCTCCATTTCTATTACAGCCTTATGGCAGCCGTGATTGGTCTTTCATGCCTTTGCAATTTCTGAGATCCACATTACAAATTCAGGTATTTCTGCGTCACTTGCATTATATTCTTCTCCATCTTCCTACGGCAGATTGTTGTCAAGTGTTCAGTTTCTCATTCAATGGTCAAGTGTGGCAATGATAGAGCGTTCAGTACTCGTGGCACACATTTCTCGAACACCACCACTTTTAGACTTCCTTCAAGCATGTATCTGTCAGGATGAACTTCATACTCCAGAATGTCTTCCAGACTTGACTCATTCTCCTTTAAATTTCTCTCTCGCTGTTCTTATGGAAGGATATGTTCAGTTCTAGGTATACGTATTCTGATACGTATCCTAATACTCTGTATGCGCCATTTAAAGTTATTGGTACCATCTTCTCATTGGTCATAAATTAGTCTTCTTGAGGTTCACTTTCAGTCCGGCTTCCAGACTTACTCTTTCCAAATCAACCAGCACCTGTTCTAGTTTCCTTGCTGATCTCGCAAAGACTACGGTGTCATCCGCTAACTAGATATGGGTTAGGGTAGCTATATTCGTGTGTCCCACTCTCAACAGGACGAGCCACTCGTGACCATGAATTGAATCAGCATGACCGCTCAGATATGCATGTCGGCCCGCTGAGAGTAGGACGCACAGATATATTGACACCATTGTCTTTTCCCCACTTTACTTTGCGTGGTTGATTTTCCAGTAGATTCTAAAGAGTTTTGGTGATAAGGGATTACCTTATTTGTTAAAAATTATAAAAAAATCAGCTAATCATAATCCGAAGTAGGTACTGTAAATATTATGAACTTCAATTCAAACAATAATTAGATGAGTAATGAAACATTAAAGATGGAAGCTTGTTACGTAAACATTCACATCCGTTCTGGAGTGTGATTGCATCTTCATAGATATGGTCTTCAAAAGGGTATTTTTCGTTGAGGAATCTAAACCAGAAATATCTTCACTAAACTATTGTCATATATTATGTTGATGTGGTCATTCCAATTAAATCTTATATTGTTATTCCAAAAATTTTCAGATTCAATTGTCATTATCATCATCATCATCTGCATTCATGGATTAGGTCTGTTGACCCGTTCCGACTTCAGCCCATCTCTTTCTAGGTCTGCCCACATCTCGGGCGCCTTTAGGTTTGTATTTTTTATTTGTTTTGGATATCTATCTTCATTCATTCTGTCTGTGTGTTGCTTCCATTTTGTCTATATGTATCTATTTTATCAGTTATTGCAAATATTTCAAGTTCCTGTCTTATTTCTGTGTTCTTGATTCTGCCTTCCTTAGTGTACCCTTTAACAGATCTCAAAAATTTCATTTCTGCCGCCGTTATCCTACTTAGATCTTGTTTTTTATGTATCCAGGCTTCTGATCCATAGAGCAGTACCGGTACTGCCAACATTTGTAGCGATTAATATGATAGGAGACATATAAACTAAGATACAACTCTAATATGCATGGATCTGAAACTAAAATGTTCCGAAATATATTAAATTGTTATTAAAATTAAATAAATCTATAAATAATGAAAATACAATATATTACTAATATCGCTAAAAATATGTATGTGGAAAAGTAGAAATATATTCAGGTAAAAATTCCACGTACATTTGTCTAGAATAAAATACTGTAAAACGCTACCTGCTTTACAAATGAGAAATAATAGAATAAAGAGGTATTGTCAGAACTCTACCTACTACACAACTTACAAATACTATAGGAACACAAAAAGGGTATTGTCAAAAGAATATAACTAATTCCAATTAGCGGTCTATACAACTAATAATAAATATTCATTCTTTAAGAAAAGATAACATTCGTTAGCTATTAAAAATATTAAAAATCTATTGACCAATTCTTAGAAACCAATTAACGTTACTAAGCAATTCCAAGAAATGATGACAAAGAATTACTACCTGGCTAATACAGACAACAAAAGACATTCATTCACCTCTAGAAAAGATAATCTCTTAACACTGACAGTTTACAAAGAAACTGATAAACATTTATCTATTAAATATCAAAGAACCAATTTACCCAGTTCTTAGAAATGTTATCATACTAGTAAATAATGTTATTGTAACATAAATATATATTCAATTGTAAGGAGTGGATTCGAGAAAAGTGGTAGGAGCCACCGCCTTTATAAGCGAGAACTTATATCAAAATACTAATCACTCTCAGTGACTGTGTTCAGTGTTGGAACATCGTAGACCTGCAGACCGCGATCTCTAATTCAGTTTTAAATATTAGATTCGTCCGAGAAATAGTTAAATTTAAAGTTATAGTCCGTTAAGCATTTGGACTTTGAAAATATTGATTCGAGCACGTGGAACTATAAGTATTTCATCGAATCCACTCATAGATAAAACTTTGTAACTGTATTAACAAAAGTGTTATTCTCCGTAAAATAAACAGTTTCTTGGATTCGTTAAAATTGAGTGTACATTTGTATGTTGTTCTTTTGCTTATAAAGAGTTCATAACCCAGAGATCTCTTGCCTACCACCGAGCTCCGGGACATAAATGGCGCCCATCGTGTCAAACACCCACGTATGAACCCGTAATGGCACCCAACCTGGTTTAGGCACATGTTCCCCAAGCGAGTGGAAGAATTTAACATAATAGCGCCAACGTGTCTTAGCCTCTTAAACGTTCTATTAGCATCAACGTATAATCACGAAATCAAATAAACTGTGATTTAAAAAACAATAACGACTTCCAAAGTATTTACTGTACGAATTCGGAGAAATTAGAACTAAAAATTGAACTACAAAAGTGTAAAATTGTGAAACTAACCACATGGAAATCAGTGAACTCTACTTGCCAGCATACAACAACGAAATATATCCCTGATTCGCTGCATGGATCCTACGAAACTGCTGTAGACATTAACATATCGTAGTGAAAATTTCCTCGTCACCGCTGCAATTAAATTGATCGCCGTATGCACATAAACAATCGTCAAGGCATCACGACAACACGACATCACGTAGATGAAAGAGTGGGACAGCAAATCAGCAAGCCAGAAAACCAGCGGACATAAAACCAGCAGCATCACCTACACATGGTAACGATTGTCCAGCACCACATCAACAGGCCAGTACAAAAAATTTAACTGTGTATATTTTTGTCTATTTTTTTTTCTCAGGTCTAGTATCATTAATTGTAATATTCATGTATATGTGTTTGACTCTAAGTGTCCAGATAAATCAGAGTTAAGTAAATCTGAAAGAAACTGTAAAATAATTTTAAATACATGCTTCTCCGCAGTTCAAATAAGACAAAAATAAATAAAATTAACACTAATATGTCTACCAATCATGAAAATACCACCCAACAAAATGAAATAGATATTCTAAATAATGAAACTAACATGGCAAATAACACAGTTGAAAATTCAGAACCTACCATCAGTAACGCTAATCCAATATTCACAAATCCTAGTAATACATCTGATATGGATTTAAATAACATTTTTCAAGCCATAACTCAGCTAAATATAAACTTAACAACTGACATAGCTAATATAAAAACCGAAATTCGGGATTCTAAACAAGAGAGTAATGAGAAAATCAGCACTCTAACAACTAATCCGGCTAATCTAACAACCGAAGTTCGGGACTCTAAATTTGAGTGTAGAGAAGAAATAAGTAAAATACACCAAACAATCAAAGAAAATGACCAACAAATAAAAGTTGAATTAACTAATGCCCTCACAACTAAAATTCAAGAGAGTAACGAAAAGCTAAAAGCTGAAATAGACTCATCCATGAATAATATTTCCTCTGATTTATCTGGAAAAATAAATTCCGTTGCAAACGAATTATATAAAACTAATAGTGAAATTGATGACATTAAAGTCGTGCAAGAGACGATTCAATTGGTTATCACTGCCGAGAGTAAAGAGCACTAAGAACAAAATGATCAAATGAAAAAAACGTTCCAAGACGCGATTTCTGACCAAAACAGTAAAATTGCCGGCATAAACAAACAGAGCGAAAAACGCGCTAAGAAATTGACCTCAACCCAAGAAGAGTTCTCTAAAACAATAAATGAGATGAAAGAGAAAATCAATGAATTACATTCCCCCGTTAACGTGAACCACACCGCGGTACTAGCAAGAGAACAATTGAATTGTTCTTGCACAGACAACCAATGCAATATTTCAGGAGAAGTTGAAATAATAAATATCCAATTTTCGGACATTATTTCACCTACACATAATTTAGGCACTAATAACAGGGTATATAACACGCCCATGTATCAAGGATTGTTAGATTTACCACTGCCGAAATTTAATGCCAATAACGGGACTAATCCTATCCAATTCCTCAACGAATTGGATAATTACTTGAAAATAAAAGGAATTCCGCAGGAACATTACATATATGTGGTCAAAAATTGCTTAGAAAAAGAAAGCAGAGATTGGTTTGAGATCACATTATCTGACAGTACTTCCTACGACACGTTTCGTAGTATATTCAGAAATAAATTTTTCGGAACCGATCAACAACACAAATTACGGCAGGAAATTTGCAGTGGTACGTACAGCAAGACCAGTGGGAAAACCTACTCAGAGTATTTTCTCTCTCTGGCAAAACGTGCACGCCTCATAACACCACCTCTAGCCGATAGTGAATTTATACGCATGATTATAAATCACTATCCACAAGCAATCCGCCCAAGCCTTCTCGTAGCCAACATAAATACTTATGACAAAATGCTAGACATCTTACAAATGTTAGAGACCGGAAATAATCATGAGTTGCAACCCCTACCTATGGTAAAACCACAAAGTTACATAAATCAAGGCTATAACCGTACTTACACCACCCAAGACAGAATATTTTCAAAAGGAGAGCGAGAGGCACAGACTTCGCAAAATAGATACCCACGTGATACAATTTTTTATACAAACAGAGGTAGTCAAAAATTTAGGGGACACGAAAGACACAAGAATGACCGCCAGATAAACATGTTGCGGGTAAATTGGCGAAATGAAATTCAAACGCGCCAAATATATGATAGACGGGAAAATCGCAGACAAGCCCCATTCGCCCAACATGATAGACAGATAAACCTAGACAGAGAAAATACTCGACGATGGTACGAGAATTATTTTCATAATTCGTCGTACAATCGTCCACGGCACCCACAACCAAATGCATTATCAGCTGGTAGACAAATCCAGTTGCAACATGACTCGAACCAAAGTCCTCAAGCGCCGGAATTCAGAAATAGCCTAAATGCTCAGGCACAAATATATCGGCCACGTAATGAAAACTCGGATCATAGCTATCAAAATACCCAATTTCAAAATTAAATCAGTACTGTAAATTCACGCTACTAATGTAACTAAAACCATGGGCGTGTACCACCTGGAAATGATGCGACCATATAAAGAATTATAAACAAATGGTCCATCGGTAGTACAATATACTGTATTATAATTAAGAATGTTGTATGAAATTGAGTGTGTAAGAGAAAATATATTGTTGTAACCAAAATGTATAAAATTAGTATTAAGTAATTATAAGTTTAGTATTAAGCTACTTATTGTATTCTGTTATTCTTTCATGCAAGAGACATTTCTAGAGGTAAATTAACCAAGAATATAAGTTTCTCAAAAGGAGAGACTTGTATATTTAAAGAAATACTAAAACTATTTACTTTCAATATACAAATACGCATTTGTAGCGATTAATATGATAGGAGACATATAAACTAAGATACAACTCTAATATGTATGACTCTGAAACTAAAATGTTCCGAAATATATTAAATTGTTATTAAAATTAAATAAATCTATAAATAATGAAAATAGAATATATTACTAATATCGCTAAAAATATGTATGTGGAAAAGTAGAAATATATCCAGGTAAAAATTCCACGTACATTTGTCTAGAATAAAATACTGTAAAACGCTACCTGCTTTACAAATGAGAAATAATAGAATAAAGAGGTATTGTCAGAACTCTACCTACTACACAACTTACAAATACTATAGGAACACAAAAAGGGTATTGTCAAAAGAATATAACTAATTCCAATTAGCGGTCTATACAACTAATAATAAATATTCATTCTTTAAGAAAAGATAACATTCGTTAGCTATTAAAAATATTAAAAATCTATTGACCAATTCTTAGAAATCAATTAACGTTACTAAGCAATTCCAAGAAACGATGACAAAGAATTACTACCTGGCTAATACAGACAACAAAAGACATTCATTCACCTCTAGAAAAGATAATCTCTTAACATTTGACAGTTTACAAAGAAACTGATAAACATTTATCTATTAAATATCAAAGAACCAATTTACCCAGTTCTTAGAAATGTTATACGTACTAGTAAATAATTTTATTGTAACATAAATATATATTCAATTGTAAGGAGTGGATTCGAGAAAAGTGGGAGGAGCCACCGCCTTTATAAGCGAGAACTTATATCAAAATACTAATCACTCTCAGTGACTCTGTGTTCAGTGTTAGAACATCGTAGACCTGCAGACCGCGATCACTGATTCAGTTTTAAATATTAGATTCGTCCGAGAATAGTTAAATTTAAAGTTATAGTCCGTTAAGCATTTGGACTTCGAAAATATTGATTCGAGCACGTGGACCTCTAAGTATTTCATCGAATCCACTCATAGATAAAACTTTGTAACTGTATTAACAAAAGTGTTATTCTCCGTAAATAAACAGTTTCTTGGATTTGTTAAAATTGAGTGTACATTTGTATATTCTTCTTTTGCTTATAAAGGGTTCATAACCCAGAGATCTTTTGCCTACCACCGAGCTCCGGTACACATTTTATAAAATTTCAATTGGGTCTCTCTTGTTGTTTTGTTATTTAGTGATCGTTTCAATTGTTCATTCTTTAATTTTCCAAATTGTGCTGATTAACCCATTCGCCTCAAAAGACGGAGTAGACTCTCCGGCATTAAATGGCCTTCAACTCAGAAAATGAGGTACACTCGCTTAACTCTGCTGATACATATTGCAATAATTTGTACATCCCTTGGCAGGGTAATCTTTTGTTAACATTTATGAATAGTAGAGGAACATGTATTTGACTTCGCCCTTATTGTTATATCGGGTGCCGTTATATTTTGTCTGTTTTGAATGTGTGAAAATAGACAATATAATTTACTGTAAGTTAAATCTGGTTTCTGGGAAAATGCATTGAACATTTAAATATGAAGCGAATGGGTTAAAGATCCAGATATTTTGTTTGCATTCTTGGCTTGATGGACGAATCTTTATAAATTCTATTAGTACTATTGATTTTTACCCTACATGATTTTAATGCCATTATTTATTTTATACTTTTGCTTTATATATACAGTTTAACATGACGGGGTTCTTTAGATACAACAATTGATTTAGATAATAATTTTTTCATATATAATTCCACTCAAATTATTCTGCTGATCACCAGGCAGTCTATGGTATTTATCCCGATATTCTTGTCAAAAATCAACTAAGGGCCACGAATATTATGGATTTGATAATAAACTCGATAATTTTGGGCATTTTATTTTTCGTCTTTTCTCACCAAAATAGTAAAGGGATCTTGGACTTAAATGGTATAGGGAGAGTCGCTATTCATCTTAGCTGTCCAAAAAGTATGTATTTGACATTAATTTCGGTAATTTCCTATTATTTTACATGCCATCCCCAGTTACCCCTCTGGAGGGTTCAAACCCACCCACGTACTTTGATTTTCATTATGGAAAAATCCAAGCAAAAGTTCTCCGGAAGTTATTATATATATATCATCTTGTCCCGCGCCGTAGCCGAGCGGTTAAGGTAGGAAGCCTTGGCGCAGAGCTACGGGACTTGCGCTGGTTCGAGTCTCCATGGGGGAAGAAATTTTCTCATGGTATTTCGGCCAGTATGGGACCGGTGCCCACCCAGCATCGTGAGGCAATTGGGTAGCTACAATAAGTAGCGGCTCCAGGTTGAGGAAACCAGCTATAACGGCTGGGGGACTCGACATGCTAACCACATGTCACCCCTACACTGGCTGTTGATCATCTACCTCTGTGATTGACACATGTGGATGTGAGGCCAGCAGCCGGCTGGTAGGCTAAGGGCCTTGTAGGCCTGTCGCGCCAGGAGTTATATATCATCTTGCTGTGTGTCTCGAGTCTGAGGTTCTCGAGATCGTAGAAGAACCTCAATCCTAAATTTGACCATCTGAGGAAAATGCAACTGGTCTTTCCCAACCAAGTAATACCTACGTTTTGTACTAGGTGTCTCTTTGAGGCCATGAATTGACCATTTATCGCTTACTGACACATGTATGGATGACGTAACTAAATTGTCTTGGTTAGGTAACTCCCGAAAGGGAGCACCCATGCCCCATGTGATAATGTAGGTTATAGACAAACAAACAAAATATGTTCCATCTCGTACGGTCGAATGCTGTTTCCAAATTCACAAAACAGAAGTAGACTGGAATATTAATCTCAATAGTCTTTTCTGTGATCTTTTTATTATCACCCTTTAGGAAGACAGGGAAGTTCACTCGAAAGATTATTGCTCTGAATTTACATTGAGGCCAAAACAGGTCAAGAAATGGGCCAACTTTGTGAATGCAAGATGATATATATGAAATAAGAACAGTGTTGCAAAATTCCAACAATACATATTCATCTAAAATACGTTTATAGCCACACTTTCAATTACACGATGTTACTGTAATATTTCATTTCAATTTCATGAGCACAGCCATCTAACAGAAGTCGTAAACTACTCGTTCTCCCGTAAGCGCAATTTCTAAGTGTACAGATTGCTATATACAATTTTACGACTTGCATGCACTAAAGTAATTTTGAAACAAGGTATATAATGCCTGAGAGTGATGTTGCGGTACTATACACCTGCCATGCCATGGAGAATGATAAAGGAGATAGTTTGGATGTAAAATGTATATTTAATGCGACTTAACAATTTGATGGAATATGCCATTTACTCAAGACATGGCTAATATATACACTTTCATATATTTATACTTGTTTGTTATAGAGACTCTTATATTTCGCTATTCTAAATTTTAACGAATTCCGAACTAATGTAACCATTAAGATTGTTCTCATGAAATAATTTTTTAAAACTTTTTTTACAAATTTTCATCGATCTTAGTTACTAGAAATCGAAAATAACCACGGTAAAAAGTTATAGATATAGGTCAGGTTTTCAGAAGTCAATGTGACTAACCCCACTCTTGATCATTTCTGAGTTTTAATGTTGTTAAATGTGTCAAATTAACCATATATTCAGCAGTTAATGTGATATACTCCATAGATCAGTAAAACATTATTATTATAGGGAGAACATACTCCTTAACATACATCACATAATTAAATGTGCGTAAATAACTTTTACAACCGCAAGCCTGAATAAAAAGGTATTTGTGCAAAATTTAACTGACATTTAATCCATCCTAGTAATACGTTAGCTCCCTACTAGATGTCTCATTGAGTCGGAACACTGACCACGTTCCACTCACTGACATCCATAGGAAAATAAATTGGAACTAAATTAGCATAGTTAGGATTCCTCCCGATAGGGGCACCTATGTCTCAATGAGGGACAAAAGGTTATTCTAAGAAAAATAAAGTTTTATACTTTAAAATAATTAATAAGTAATTATATTCAGTTATTTGTCTGCCGTTGTGGATTAGTTGTTATGTTTATTGCCTCTGGTCCAGAGAATTGCGGGTTCAAACTCAGCCGGGATCAACTGATTCTTTTAGAATGGGGAAATCCAAGGAGCAAGTCCGATGGGAGGGACGTTAACAGTGGGCCCTGAGTCTGAAGATTTTCAGGCTAATATAATAACAGTAAGCCTGGATAGAAAGGCTACTTAGCAAAATTCACCGACCTTCATCCTAGTAATACTTGGGTTGACTACTACATGTCTCATTGGATATACCATTCGTAACATCTGAAGGCAAATTAACGAACGTAACTAAATTAACTCGGCCTAGTAATTTCTAACAAATGAGAGGCTAAGGTTCAACATTTGGTTATTACGCCATTGTGGACAGATAGAATATAAAATGTACCAAATTTTCAGCAGTCAATGTTATTTACTCCATAGATCAGTAAATGTACCCATAGAGTGCACATTCTCCTTACCGTACATCTCGGAATTAGTTGTGCGAAAATAACTTTAACCTCGAATGTCTCAAAATATTTGGAAAACGAGTTAATAATGTGACCTCTGAACGCCTCATATGTATAAGTGTTTGTGCGTGTGTGTGTGCCCACAGGAAGATTTTATTGGAATTGAACTCGATATAAAGCATTAAATAAGAAAAGTAAATAGAGTACTTTATCCAACAAAATCAAACCATTGGGAGTGGATTTAACCCGAAACAAAATATAAAATTTGATCTGGCGGACACCATATTTTTTCTCATAATGAGACTGGATACATACGATTAACAAAAAACATTTAGTGAAACACCAAAATCAGACTTTAAATTTGACATTATGAGGAATCCTCTTACTTTAAACAGTTCCAGGACTACTGACTTTTATTATAGTATTTTGACTAATGCAATCACCGCCGGAGTTCGTATTATGATCTATAGATTTTTCCGGGTTTGTTGGCCGTGGTCGTCAGGCTTAAAACACCCCAACGCGATGCGACGTTTCACCAGAGACCCCTAAGTGTGCCGGGCGCAGAATCTGGCGAAACGTCGGAGAGTGTAATCCTCATGACCACGCTAACAAGCCCGGAAAATGTCTATGTTACGGACAATGAAATAAATATGGGAAATATAGTAGAAGGCCGATCATTGACGATATTGTTCACATTGGACGGGCAATAACGTTAGGCCTAATACTAACTAGCCCATTTAATTACCCTAACTTCAACTACATTAGTGATCAATTTAGGGTGATAAAATGGGCAAATTAGTGTTAAATAGGCAAGTTAGTGTTAATGAATGTTATTGCCCATCCAAAGTGAACAATATCGTTAATGGTCGGTCTTTTACGACATTTCCCGTATTTACTTCACTCTCCGTAACACACACACACACATATATATATATATATATATATATATATATATATATATATATATATAATAATTTTATCATATTATTTAATATATTTTGTTCCGCAATATAAGACATCATGTATTGGTACGATAACGAATGCGCTAGTTCGAGTCCTCATGAGGAAGACATTTTCTCATGGGATTTCTGACAGTCGGGGACCGATCCCACCCAGCATCGTAAGGAATTTTGTAGCTACAATGAGTAATGGGTCTAATCTGAAAAAATCAGCTATATAACAGCTAGGGGTTCGAAATGTGACAGCAGTCACCCCTATACTAATGGCAGAATGATCGTCCACTACTGTGATTGACATGTGGATGTGAGGCAAACAGGCTGGTGGATCGAGAGCTTTGTGGGCCTGGGTTTTTAACGAATTTTTGTTTTATTTTAATAATAAATATAATTAAAAATTGAATACTGTCACATACAAAAGGAATGTACGAAAAGTGCATTTATGTTCTCAGTTTTCTTCATTGTGGCATACATCAAATTCACAGACATATCTTATCAGTTATATGATTAATCAAAATACACAACTTACAAAGGAAATAGATATTCTGTTATTTTATAAATTTATAAATACTTTTCTTCATCAGTTCCTTCATTTTATATGATTCATCAAATTGATAAATATGAATCTTGTAAATCTTCGTGATTAATAAATATACCTACTTATGTGACTAATATATTATATGGTTATAAAGCTTAAGATTTAAAATGTATGGGAAAATAGCACCGTTTAATAATTATTGTGATGGATGCAGTTACAACAAAATAATGAAATGTAGCCTATACAGAGAAAAATATTGGATACAAATAAGACCATAGTTTGAATGCTTTTATTTAAACTGTAAAATGCTTTGCACATAGACTTTTGCAAATTTTACTTAAAATTAAAGGTTCTGCACTTGGTCCAAAAATTAAATTTTTTTGCGCGATAGTGCGTTTTGTTGTACTTACCAGCAATGGCGAAAATTATTGTAAGTTCAACTTCCTATATTTCGGGGTTGCCAACCTAAATAATTATACTGTAATAGTACATTTACAGCCACGTGCGGGAAGTAAAACCACTGCCCTCTATGTATACTACATACAATGTATATACAGAATATATGCAAAAGATAGCATTAATATACATTATACTAAACAAATCGCTGCATTTTAAATGAAATGAACTTAATTTGAAACAATATAAAACAACAAATACGTACTTGCGGCATGTTATCAACAATTGTTCTCAAGGCCTCCTGTTGTTTATAAATTATAATCGCAAATATTTCCAACAAAGATGTTATTATTTTACTATTATCTATTATTTTGAAAACAATATCGCGCAAAAAATCATGTGCAACGCACGTTTGTGAAGTGTTTTACAGAATCTCGCAAATTAAAAACCTCGCTATCGCTCGGTTTTTAAACATTTTTCCTGATTCTGTAAAAACCACTTCCCAGCCTTCCATCGTAATATACCATTAGACTAAAACGTTTGCAATCATTTATAATTTTTACTTACGTTATATTTAATACATGATATAAAAAGAATCCAGTTAAACCGTCATAACTCTTTACTTACAGTAATTCTACAATAAGGTTAATGAAAAAATTTAATAGGTAGATTGAGGGACTTGTTTAATAGTGCATTGTAATACAGAAGATTCCTGATGAATGGAAAATAAGCTACATTGTACCAATATACAAGAAGGGCGATAGAAGAGACGCAAAAAAATACAGAGGACTAAGTATAAATAACACATTATATAGAATGTTTACGAAGTTATTAAAAACAAAGTTACAAAAAGATATTAAAGACAAATTAGGAGAAGATCAAAATGGATTCAGATCAGGAAGGTCATGTGTTGACAATATATTTGCAATACAGCAGTTAATTGAAAAACGGACTGCAGTTGGAGAAGAAACCCATTTGACTATGATAGATTTAGAGAAAGCTTATGACTCAATTCCGAGGAACAAATTATGGGAAGTATTGGAGAAATACAATATTGACAGAAACCTAATAGAAATTATTAAACAAATCTATAAAGATAACTCCGCTTATGTTAAAATTGGAAATATAATGTCTAATCCTATAAAAAACCACAAAGGGATTGAAACAAGGGTGCAGTCTATCACAAATTTGATTTAATATTTATGTAGAATTTATATTAACGAAATGTAAACAAAGCTACAAAGGTATGGGGATCCCAATAGGCAACAGAATTTTGCTGACATTACAATTTGCCGATGATCAACTGGTTTTAGCGCAAGACAAATTTGATATGGAATTCATGATAAAAAGGTTGAAAAACACATATGAATCATTGGGTCTCACAGTAAATTTACGAAAAACAGAATATCTGGCAATAAATAGCAATGAAAGAGAAAATTTAATATTGGAGGAAGGAATCCAAATAAAGCAAGTGAAACAAACTAAATATTTTGGAATAATTATGGATAAAATCGAAGGTATAGGCAAAGAGAACATAAAACATAGAATTGAATTGAGTAGCAAAATAATATCATCGTTAAATTCCATTGGTGAGATAAGCATATTTGGAAAGACACAAAAAAATATATTGGTAAAGCATTGGTGGAATCTGTTGCAATGTACGGAAGTGAGGTATGGACAATCAATAAGTACTACAAGAATAGACTAATAGCTCTAGAAATGGATTATTTAGGAAGAAGTGCCAGAGAGTCTAAATTAGAACATGTCACAAATAAGGAAATTAGAAACATAATGGAAGCAGAAGAAAGCATAATTGAAAGAATTGAGGAGAAGTAATTAAAGTGGTTAGGACATGTTTTAAGAATGGAAGATGAGCGATGGCCGAAGCAACTATATGAATGGCATCCGAACAGAAAGAAGAAAAGAGGAAGACCAAGGTTAACATGGAAGGAAAACATGAAGACAGTAATGCAAGCTAGAGGGCTAAGCATCGAAGATGCCCAAGACCGTAGGCTTTGGAGGTTTGGCACGGGAAGACGGCAGCAGCTGTAAAAACCCGAAGATAGATATAGATAGATATTGTATAACGCTTTTATATCATATATGGGTTCACGTATCCTCATAATAACTGAATAACTACACTTGTGTCCAAAAGTTAAGGATAATTAGTTCATTTGCCGACTTATTATAAAGCATTTGTCAGAATAATACAAAATTTGGTAAGGGTATGTCACAGATAATTAGAAACATGGCACGAAAGAAACAATGGCATGAATACGTCATTCACTTGTCATTTTCACAACAAACGAAAACTGCATTTCAGAATTCGAACATAAAAGTTGAACAACAATGGTTCAAATGATTAGTATGGGGTGTGATTACCCCTGACAGCTACACAAGACTCACATCGACGTGGCATGCTAGTGATGAGGTTGTTCAGGAGTTCGATGCTCAGCAAATTCCACTCCTCATGAAGAGCAATGTGAAGGTCTTGAAGTGTCCTCGGAGGAGGCTGACGAGATGCAATTTGTCTCCCTAAGGCATCCCATGCATGCTCTATAGGATTCATATCCGGAGACCTCGCTGGCCACTCCATACGCTGGATATCTTCCTCCTGAAGAAACTCATCCACCAGTTGTGACCTGTGAGGTCGGGCATTGTCATCCATGAATATGAATTCTGGACCCACAGCTCCCCTGAAAAGTCTTACATGAGGTTCCAGGATCTCTTCTCTATACCGCTGAGCATTAACAGTGCCACCTGCGAAGATGTGAAGCTCTGTGCGTGCATTCATCATTATACCTCCCCATACCAGGAGACCACCGCCACCAAATGGATGTCTTTCCATGATGTTCATGGGGTTGTAACGAGTTCCTTGCTCCCTCCAGATAGTCACGCGATGCGAATCACAGTTCAAGCTGAATCTGGACTCGTCTGTAAATAGCACGCTGCTCCACTGATTTAGAGTCCAGTCGCGATGTTCCTGACTCCACCGTAAACGTGCTCTCTTGTTATCAAGGGTGAGTGGGACGCACACTACAGGCCGTCTAGCATACAGACCAGCAGCTCTGAGTCTTCTATAGACAGTTTGTCTGGATACTCTGATACCTGAGGCGGCCGCAAGTTCTGAACTCAGTTGTCTGGCAGACATTGTTCGGTTTCTTCTTGCAGTTAACGCAAGATATCGATCCTGCTGAGGATTTGTAACTCTTGGACGACCTCCCACTGGTCTTCGCCTAACGTCTCCGGTCTCTTGGAACCGTCGACATAATGTAGATATAACATTTTGTGGCTCATTAAGTGCTATGGAGACCTCAGTTTGTGTCTGTCCTGTTTCTAGCCGCCCAATAATTCTACCCCGAAGCAGAGGGTCCAGATGTTGTCTTTGTGCCATTTTACTGCAATCTGTTCTTACACTACATCTGATTATATCATAACTCTCTTTAAAAATGAAGATTTATGGAACAGGGCTTAACTGCAACAATGCAATTTTCATTTATAATTGCTATTAATTTTTTCATTGTTGAAGAGAGATTATAATTTAGTATGTAAACTAAACTAAATGTACTGAGAAACGTTTTGATAAATAATTTTTACTCCTTGCTCCTCTTTAAGCATTTTGATTTTCCGTTTTACAAATTATCCTAAACTTTTGGACACCAGTGTATATAATGAGAATTAGCTAAATTGATTAACAAAACTAAAATTAAGTCTGAGAAATTATGTCATGGTAACTACGTGAATCCTTGTAATTGTCTGTATTGATTTTGCCAATGACAGCAACCGATTCAATCTAGTGGTTTTTCATAGTTGTAGTAGAGCCATGAATTCATTTTATCTCTATAATTGACTTATTTTTATGTAGAAGTAAAAATTTAGAAGTAGATTATACAGTAGATAAGTGAAGAATTTCTACACAAAATCTACTTGTACGAATCATGCATCCATTGAACACAAGGGAAGAACATATGATGACTTTAAAATCCACTTATGATATGGCCTTACAACCTGAGAAAGCAATTTAGACTAAATTAGGTAGACTGGGATTTATGCATTTGCATGTTGCATATGCATTTGCACATTTATATATTTTTCACCTTGCATATTTTAACTAAAACTAGTGTTAATGCATATTTTCGCGCTATATTTACAACAATTTTAAAATCTGAGTTGTTTTAAATTGAACAGTTCGAGGCCATCAGAAGTGCAGTAAACGATGTCGATAGCGCAGAGGCTATGGCAGTTTGTCAGTGCAAGGAAGCATTTAATGATTCCAACAATTAAAAATGCATTGCTGTGATTAGCACTCATTTTTTTCCACATACCTGCAACCTATTAAAAGGCTTGAAACTCAAGGTTTGGTGTTGATTGATTCTATTCAGTTAATGGATAAAATCCGTCAACTGAACTCCATATTGCCGGAGGTATTCCCAAGCAAACTTAAGGAAAAGTTTGAAAACATTTTGAACGATAAACCCAAGCTTTGAAACCTTTGTGTCAAATTAATAGTTTTATAAATGGGACGGGCAAGCTTTTGCCAGAAATGGTTAGTGCAAAAATAACCCAAATTCAAATACTGCCCAGTTGCTTCAGTTGA
This sequence comes from Diploptera punctata, assembly GCA_030220185.1. Classification (NCBI taxonomy): domain Eukaryota; kingdom Metazoa; phylum Arthropoda; class Insecta; order Blattodea; family Blaberidae; genus Diploptera; species Diploptera punctata. The sequence continues at coordinate 1,353,721 of JASPKZ010001211.1, read as the reverse complement.
CGTACAACGGTCTTTTTCTGTTTATAAAAATAGTTTGAGTGATGGAAGACACAATCTTACTACCGAATATTTGGAACAGTTCCTGATCGTTTCTGTTTACAATAGTAGCAAAATGTAGAATATTTTAATTTGTGAACAATGCTTTTGTAAGTTACGATTGATAATTTACATCTATCAGTATTAATAAACAGGTAATAAAATACTAATTAGTATTATGCTAATTAGAAATAAAATACCTAATAAAGTAGTAACTATTATGTTTTATTCATTATTTAGTATTGGTATTGCATGTATTGACTTTTTCATGCATATTTCAAGCATGTTTCATGTATATTTCGAGCTTGTTATGTTGCATATAATCCGGTCTCTAATGATAACAATCGGTACCTTACTGAAAAATAACTTCATAGCACGACGGGGCTAGAAGGCCCTTAGTCTATCACACGACAGATGGTTTAGCATCCACATGTGCTAATCACAGAGAAGGACAAATATTCTAACATGAAGAGGTTATTACGTGGTCAGCATGTCGGGTATTCCAGCCTTTATACCAGTTTTCTTAATCTGAAGCTGCTATTTATCCAAATTCCTCGCGTTGCTGGGTGAACACCGTCTTATACTGAAATATTTTCCCATTGGGGACTCGAGCTAGTGCAATTTCCTTAACTTTACACCAAGGCATCATTCCTTAAAATTCTCGGTTACAGCGCGGGAAAATGAAATATGCACGAATATAAACAATTATAGAAACTCATAGCCTATTGAGTACGATCTAATTACTATTGATTTATAATAGTAAATATTGAGGTAATAGGTTCATGTCTAACATGTCCTGTAAATTATTTTATAGTAAGATTCCAAATAGGTCAGTTTTCTCTAAGATATTGTATCCAATGTTGAATTTAAAGAAGGAAAAAAAAACAAATTATGTACGACTAGTTTCAAACTTCTTAGAATAAACTGACTAACTGTACCCATTGATATTTCAATTCACCTCTCCATTAACTCACTGATGATTATGTCTGTAAATTCCAATAGCAAGAGATTACATAAAGTTAGTAAAGAGTAGAAAACTTTAATCAACAGACAGTCTTCAAACTTTGTGAGCTACTTTATCGAGTGATTTAGTTTCAATAGAATGTAGCAAGCTAGCGCATTCCATTTTATTAAATGTGAAGTTATGCAGTAACACATTATTCTTATGATCAGATAAATTCTGACATTACATCAACATATCAATTTATTTTGTAGTTCAACGATATCCTGTTCTAATTTTTTAAAGTTTTTATTAACTTGCTCATTGAAATATTTGGCTACTGTAATGAAAATTACTGCAAATGCACGTTACAAAGATCACACATTTCAAACAATATATATTTTATCCATTATCTTCCATTACATATTCGACTATATCTTATGCTGCTAAAAGTTTTTTTTTCTTCGTGACATCAACTGTCTTTACTATGTCCTATTCATTACTCCTTTTATTGAGAAGAGTGCAGAGATGAAAATCTTTAATTATAGTTATGTTTCGTTAAATTTGGTTAGGTTACGGGGCTTAGATCCTCTATTACGAAAGACCTACTGAGATAAATTATCCCTAAGATAATTTAATCTTTTAATCAAAATAATTGGATCGATATATTAATCATAAATTCAAGTCCTAAAAAAAGTTACTTTATCTTCCCATAACCCCAACGAAATAATCTTAAAAATTGAAATAAATAACATAAAGTACATAACTCTTAAATTGACAAAATACTAATTTATCGTATTAGTTATTTAAATGTGGCGGACCACACTGGACACGAAATCTTGTAAGATTTAACAAAAATGAGCTCATACGAGCTTACAAGAATTAGAATAAAGAGACTACAGTGGGCAGGGCATGTTGTTAGGATTGAGGAACAATTGATAGCAAGGAATGACTTGGAGAAAACAATATGGGTAAAATGATCATGGAAGACCAAGAGATAGATGGGAGGATGCATTCCGCATACATTTCAGTAAATGTCTTACTGTTAGCTTCCTTCTGTTTTATTAAAACTATTGGATAAATTAAAACAACTGATGTATCGTATGGGACACATTGCGAATATGAGGGTTAACAAAATGATTACATTTTGGATTACCGCAGGTAACAGATATTCCAAAAGTTTATAGCAGGATTTTAATATCATAATAAATATGAAAGTTAAAGTTAATAATTTTGTACTTTAAAATTCTTTTAATATTTAAATATAACTCAAATAAAGAAAAACATATAAATAATTAATTGTTGTTCATTGTTGAATAAAAATTTCTCAGTAACAATTAAAGAAATTGTATTACATAACAGTCTTTCTAAATAATGCTTTTAAAATTGTTTTAAGTCATTGTTGTCTGAAAAATAAAGCTTTCTGTTATAACTGTAATAAGAACACCTGCTTAACTTAATATTTTAAAATAAAAGTATAGTAAATTCTGATTGGATGTTAAAACAATTAACTTTTTCATTTAACAAATCAAATTTAAACCTGGTATTTAATGGACCATTAACCAATATAATTTAAATATAAAATCATGTGATGTAATAAGGTTCTTTAAAATTAGAAAAGAATTACACTGGTCATTCAGCATATAACTTTCATCAAGGATAGAAGCAATAACAGCTCTCCTGATAAAATGTGATATTTAATACAAGAACAATAGTTGATTCAAGAAAAGAAAATAATTTAATTTTAATTGACGGTGAAGAATAATACCACCTATATTTACTTGTTCTGCTGGGAAATTAAATAGTAAATACATTTACTACTATTTCTACAAGAATCAGTTATTAATGATTTTTAAAGTGTTTTCCTATCTTGTGTACCAACTTCGACCTTGAGAAGAGAATCAAGCTCTACCGTAATTCAAACCCAACCTGAACCTGTAATTATTTTTGGGACACTAATCCTTCAAAATGTTACTACAACATCGGGCATGAAGAGAATTAGCTGCTTCAAAACATCGCCACAATATGGGAAAAGAATTACTTCTTCAAAATTGTCGTCACAACGAGGGGCATAATGAAGACCTTACTAAAATACTTCTTCAAGTTGGTAATTCTACTTTTAACGTACATAAATTCGTTCTGGATATAAACCCCCCTTACCATTTAGTTTGTATTTTGTAAATATATATCTTCACTTCGAAATTTCTTTCAATCATTTTCCTTCTCTCTTTATTAAACTCTAATATTTTCTTTCTACATAATTTCGTACTCTATTATTCTGTTTCACCTATTATAATAGCTTTCTTTTAAGACAAATGAACATAGTATTAATTAGGTCGATAGATGAAACATTTCATTTGAAGTCAATCTTGTAGGATATGCGCGGTTTTTTATCCCAATTTAATCGTGAGGCTTCATCAAACCATTCCTTATTTATGTATTTTGGTTGATTTCCAACAACTTCATTCGCTGCTTTTAATTATAACTCTTATCTTTCCCCATTGTTCATTCATATCTTGTACTGTGTTTTCTGCTTATAATTCTAACATTTTGTTTCCTATTACCATTTGAAATTATCTTTCCTTTTCAGGATTCTTCAATGAAGTCACATTTATTTTCTGTTGCTCAGATATGGTATCACTTCTTATTCTGCTTATTCTACATGTATATTTGACTATTACTATAAATAACTCTGATCTACATGTTGATTCTGTAAATGATCTACATCCATCACATTTATTGCCTATTTTTATTTATTAACACATGATCGATCTGGTTCTTAGTCATTCCATCAGGTGAATGTCATGTTACCGTAGTTTATGAATGTTTTATGTAGAAAATATGTAGAACTTATTACCAAATCTTTATTACTTGCGAAGTCTATAAGACTAACTCCATTTCCATTTGTATCCATATGTAAACCACGTGTCCCAATTGTACCCATATAATCCTTTATTTCCCAATTTTAGTGTTCAGATAACCTATTATTAATTTTACATCGTTGGAAGGTATTGAATCATAAACTTGTTCTAATTTTTATAAAAACTTATCTTCATTTTGATCACCTGTTTCTTTTATAGGTGCATAGACATTTACTATTGTTACATTGTGGAACTTATATGCTCTGTGATATCGAGGTAGCGTGCTGTCTTTTCACTCAGCGGGCCCGGGTTCGATCCCCGGTCGGGACAAGTTTTCTGGGTGATGGCATTTTTTCAGGATTTTTCCTCACCTGTGAGACAAATGTCAGGAAACTTAAGGAAACGGTCCCCGTGTTAAATTCCAAATTGGCATTTTAAATCTGACAATAAAAATTGTAAAACATACCCAGTCAACTGATGTGATTGTATTTTTAACATATGTAATCACTGAACATTTCTAAAGGTGCAACATTGTTGTTTTTTGTTTTTCTTTCTTATTGCTTTGTTACAATTGTTTTTCTTCTAGAAAAATATTTTTTAAAATCTTCCTAATTTTCATTTCAAATAAAATCAAGCTTCAATGAATATTATCAACACAATTTAATCATATTCTTGTTAAAGGTTTTCTACTAGGATGGTGCATTTAAAGGTAGATTCAATTATTCTAGAAAAGATAATGAATCTCATGTCAAATTTAAATTGTGAAAATTAGCAACAACATCTAAAAGCCTGAGTATGTTAAATATACTATTTTGTTGTGAATTATGAAATATTTAAAATAAAATTAGGGTTTTCTTACAAAAGTCTTTATAATTTATAATTTAAACGTCAAGCTCGTAGGCAGCCTCATTATAAATGTTGAACCAATTTATGCGAGGTTGTTGAAATCTATGTTTTATCAGTCATTTAGTTGAATTATACCGTAAAATAGAAAAAAATGGGGGGCTCGTCCGGGATAGATACAATCTCATGTATTATCCACAATTGTTCTAGTTCTTTGTACTTACAAAAACTATGTTACTGAAGAATATTGCATCTTATAATCACGAAAATTCTGTTTTGTGTGTAAAGTTGCTGATTTACACTATACAAAATTTAGATAAACTCGAACAATTATCATCATTAGTAAAAGAAAAGTTGAAGAATTAACAACAGCCAGACAAATCTATAAATGTCGTGATAATACTTTTCGTGACAACCTCAAATAAAGTGAACCTGCAAATCAAACCATAACTTGGGTTGAATTACAGTTGAAACGTTTAGAAAAAAAATTGAAAATTATGATACTATACAAATAGAACTGGAATTATTAAATCCAAAAGAAACCGAACATCAAATAGAATTCGATTATTTACGTAGGACAGCACTTACCGAAGCAATAACATTAGTTCATCAGATTAAGAAATATGAACAAGAACTTGAAAACCGAGAAGCCTCTTCAGCTACTACATCCACTTCTCAGCAAATACCTACATCTACTTTACACTTACCAAAGCTTGAAATAAATAAATTTTCTGGCTAACTCTCTTCGAACTTTTTACTTCATTAGTCCATTCGAGCCCACAACTTACAGACATTCAGAAGCACCATTTTTTAAGAACTTATTTAGTTGTTCCTGCTGCAGAAACATTTACAGCTTTAACCATCACTGGAAAAAAACTGTGTGTTAGCTATTCAACAACTTCGAGACAAATATGAGCAACCATATCGTACAGTTAAGAGGCATGTTGCAGCTTTGTTCAATTTACAACCTGTGAAGTATGAAAATGCTGCAGCTCTTATAAAATTGTATGATGAAGTTATGCAAAATATAAGAGCACTAGAAGCTTGTCAAGAACCTGTTCATCACTGGGACAGTCTTCTTATTCATATAGTTTCTACTATATTATATTTAGCTACTCTACGCTCATGGGAATCTGAAGTTGCATCGGGAGGACCAGCAAATTTCAACGCCATGAAGCAATTTCTACAACAGAAATGTAGAGTACTTTCAGCCATTAGTAAACCTGTAGATCAACCAGCTGACAAACAAGCAGACAAGCTCTATTATAAATCGAATAAACCAACTACTCCATTTAAAGCTTTTGTCAGTACTAGCAAGAAAAGAATGTCTGCAAGCAGCAATAACAAACCATTTTCATCTATGAAATGTTCTGTGTGTCAGGATAATCATCCATTATACTACTGTGAAGAATTCAAAGAATTAACAATAGATGAAGAGCGTAAAAATGCTCAAAAATATCAGCATTGTTTTAATTGTTTGTCAATGAGCCATCCATATCAGAACTGTTTAAGTAGGAAAATATGTTTTAAATGCAAAGAGAAACATCATACATTACTGCATCGGTCTACTAAACGAGAAAAACAGCAAGAAAAACTTGAAATTTCTACAGAATCTGCCAATATGTATGTTGCACAGAGTTTAAGACAAACTACTGTTTCCAGAAGAAGAACTAGTGTTCGTCTTTCTACTGTAGCCGTACAAATTTAACAAAAAGAAAAACTGGATTCCTATCAGATGTCTCTTGGATTCAGCTGCTACAAATTATTTCATAACCAAATCTGCTGCTCAGAAATTAAATATTCCAGTCAATCATACTGATGTCACAGTAACTGGAATCAATGCTAGGGAAACTGAAATAGTAAAGTTTATCCAAATCAAAATAAGAGCTAGCATAAATAAAAGATATCACTTGAAACCAAACTGTTTAGTGATAAATAAAAATAGATTCGGATACTCCAGTAGTTGATCTAAACATTGATCAACCAGTCATATCAGAAGACATTCCACTTGGAGATCCTGAATTCTTCATCAGCCACCCCATAGAAATTATAGTATTAGGTGCTAATATTTTTGGAGGATTCTTCAAAATGACAAGAGGAAACTAGGTCCTGGAGTATTTACCAAGAAAACTAAACAGTCAAATTCAACACCGGCAACTGTACGACAACAACCTGCATACTTGACAATGGGATATGAATCTATAGGTTACAACACATTTTGGAATATAGAAGAAGATCCACAAATCATTCATCATTCTGAAGAAGAATTCTATTGTGAGCAGTGTTAAAGGGAAACCACTACAATAAACCAAGAAGGCAGATATATAGTTACAATACCTACACATAAAGATGCTCCATCTTTACAATATACTAAAGAAGTTGCAACCAAAAAGTTATTTGGTCATGAAAAAAGATTTCAAAGAAATCCTACATTGAAGCAACAGTACTTCGAATTTATGCAGGACTATGAAGATATGAACTGTATGGAAGTAGTTACTGAAAATAATACAATCTCCTCACATCCAATCAACTATCTTAGCCATCATCCAGTATGGAAGAACGAAGAAACAAGAGACAAAATTTGTTTCGTCTTTAATGCAGCAGCACCAGATAAGAGTGACATCTGTTTGAATGACATTTTATTATATGGTCCATTAGTTAAAACCGAGTTAGTCTCTCTAATCAACAACTTTATGTTACATTCAATTGATGTTGCATCTGATATTGAAAAATATATACATATGAAGATCATCAAGGCCTTCAAAGAATATTATGGAGAAACAATCCTGAAGAGGTTCTTCGTTCATATAAATCCAAACCCGTTACCTACGGTTTAAAGCCATGAAGCCAACTAGCCATAAGAACTTAAATGGAACTAGCTAACAATGATGGATATCAATATTCACCACAAACTACACATGCATTGAAAAACTGTTTTTATGTGGACCACTATCTTCAATAGTTTCCCACAGTTAAATTTGCAATTCAAGCTACAAGTGAACTTTCTAATCTTCTAAAACAAGGGGGATTTACGTTGAAGCAATGGTGTTCAAATTCACAACAATTTCTTAAAACAAAACCAGCCTCAGACTTAGCTGTTAACCCGCCCAAATTATTTAAAGAGGAGTGTATAATCAAAACCTTAGGATTATATTGGCAACCTTCATCCGACATTTTCACTTATAATGTGACATTTTCTTCAACAGAATTGAATACTAAACGAAATGTACTTTCTGAAATAGCAAGAGTTTTTTATCCTCTTAGCTATGTATCCTCAGTTATAGTGCAAGCAAAACTTCTAATGTAAAAATTATAGCTTTTGAAAATACACTGGAACGATGAAGTGCCATCTGATTTTCTACAACAACGGCTACAATTTAAAGAAAATCTGACCGGGTTAAATAATATTAAAATTCCCAGGAAACTGTGGAATTACAGTACTTGAAGCACCGCAACTTCATATACATTTTGTGATGCATCAGAACGAGGTTGTTGTTGTGCAGTCTACGTTGTTACTTCAAAATCTACACTTCTATGTACCAAATCGAAAGTAGCTCCGCTCAAATCTGTATCTACACCAAGATTGGAACTGCTGTGCGCCGCATTAATTGGGGCAGAATTATATCACAAGTTAGTCAGCACATTACAAATAAATATTTCTACAACATATTTCTGGACAGATTCAGAAATAGTTCTCTGTGGGATTTCTCAATCACCGCATCTATGTAATACATTCATGGTCAATAGACCTCAGAATATACAACTTACAACATGGTAACTGGAACCATGTTCCTAGCGAAGACAATCCAACAGATATAATTTCAAGAGGTTCTGCAGCTGCAGTTCTTGAAAATAATATTCTATATTGGAATGGTCATCACTGGATTACTCTTCCATCTTATTACTGGCCTTCAAAGTATGAAAAATTTGAAGACATGCCAGAGAGAAAAAGTCGACTATTGTTCTAAAAGCGAATGTTAAATAAGAAAATTCTTTCTTCAACAAATACTCCGATTGATTGAGGGTCTTTCCACTTTTCAGCGGTTGCCCTTTTACCAGCCGGCTGCTGGCCCTTCACATCCACATGTGTCAATCACAGAGGTAGATGATCAACAGCCAGTGTAGGGGTGACATGTGGTTAGCTTGTCGAGTCCCCCAACCGTTATAGCTGGTTCCTCAACCTGGAGCCGCTACATATTGTAGCTACCCAATTGCCTCACGATACTGGGTGGGCACCGGTCCCATACTGGCCGAAATACCATGAGAAAATTTCTTCCCCCATGGAGACCCGAACCAGCGCAAGTCCCGTAGCTCTGCGCCAAGGCTTCCTACCTTAACCGCTCGGCTACGGCGCGGGACAACAAATACTCAAGTTTCAAAAAACTCATAAGAGTCACAGCGTGGATACTCAGATGGAGAAACAAAACTCATAAAAGATTCCCAAGAACTGTGACAGAACTTACTACAGCTTCCAACAAAGTAATTACTCTTATTAAAGATAAACACTACAAGGAAGAAATAAACTGTTTAAATAAAAGTAAATCAGTAGATAGAAAAAGCTCACTTCTATGACTTCATCCATTTATGGATAAAAATAACATTCTTCGAGTTGGAGGAAGAATAACTAACGCTGATGTTGACTTTAACATGACATATCAAATAATTCTACCTCCTAAAGACCACATCACAATCATCATAATACAAGATGATCATAAAAACAATCTTCATGTTGGACCTAGAGCACTTTTGTATCTGCTACGAGAGAAATATTGGATTCCATCGGAATACGAACAATTAAGTCTGCTGTCAAATATTATATGCTATGCTTTAAAAACTCGCTTAAAACTTCTCATCAACTAATGGGAAATTTGCCAGCTGCAAGACATACCAAAAAGACCATTATCTTGTATTGGTATATATGATTCAGGAACAATGATGTATGACGGTTCAGCTGAAAGAAGCCATAAACTAATAGCCGAAAACGCATACATTGCTCTCTTTATGTGCATGATAACAGGAGCAGTTTATTTGGAACTTGTAGCCGTTTTTCAACACAACATTTCATTGCTGATCTGAATAGATTTATTTCTCATAGAGGAAAGCCTTCCCAGATATATTCTGATAACGGTTCCAATTTTCGCACACTTGAGAGAGAATTATCTCAAGTATTCAATTCTTTGGAATCTCAAACAGTAATAGAGAATTTTACTTACTGCAACGAAATTAAATGACATTTACCCCCTTAGTCTGCAAATATGGCAGGAAGTAGGGAAAGCCAGTTCAATGTTTTAAAGCGCCATCTCAAAATAACAATCAGCAGCCGCTTTTGAAGTAAGAAGAACTAAACACTCTTCCAATTCAAATTGAAGGTATCATGAATTCTCGACCTATTTCAGAACTCTTCTCAAATTTAGAAGATTTAATGTCATTAAGACCAGCTTAGTTCTTAATTGGAACTTCTACCATAAGTCTATCTGAGAGAGTTTCTTCAAGCAAAAGAATCAATCTAAATAAACAATGACAACTTACAGAAAGTCTAAAACAGAGATTTTGGAAAAAGTGGAAATAAAACTATCTTACATTACTTCAAACTAGAAACAAGTGGCAAACAGAACAACCTAACATTACAGAAGGAAATCAAATAATGATAAAAGAGAAACTTGTTTGAATAGTTCACGTTTATCAAAGTAAGGATAAACTCGGAAGAGTAGCACTTGTCAAAACAGCATCAGGACCAATAGTTCGTCCAATTACACTACTGTGCCCACTGCCGCTTCAAAATACAGAGGAAACAGTAACAAAAGCGTTGTGATATTTGTATTATAGTTTTATTAAAGATATAACAGATTACATACTACAAACACTACATCAAACTTTGTTAACATGTCTTCGTATTTTCAACTACACAAACTCTTACAATCAATTATGAGAATACTACGTAACTAATTATAAGTTTTTGTTGTACCGTTTCATTTCTTTGTTTGGCCCGGCAGTATGTTAAATTCCAAATCGAAATTTAAAATCTGACGATAAAAATTGTAAAACATACTAAGTCAACTGATGTGATTATATTTTTAATATACGGAGGGTTGTTTGTGATCTCTGATAACAAATGATTTAGAAGTTTTACCTTAAGAAAAGCCGTGTCTCCACCATCGAGCATGCTCTAATTGATGGCTCTTCACCCGAGCTATGGTTCGGCATCGGAGTTTCCGCTGCAGAAGACTCTTACCCAGCACAGCCATGTCTAGAAGTTCCCACTCCTCTTTATATGCTTTCCAGTGACTGTCTATTGTTCGAGGGCGCCTGTTTCCCAGTGCCCTTTTGAAGAGTCCGAAGACACAAAGTCCATCGGTGATGCATCAGGAGACTTCACTGGGATGTTGCTGAATGGAATAGCATGTATTCCTGTTTCCTGTTCCATTTCTCCAGGAATGTCAGGGTTGAACCCGAAGTGTGACTGGAGGCCTTGTTTTGGTGCACCCAGACTTGGTTTTTGTCTGTACCATAGAGAGCTGGGATTTCGGTCGGGTAAATTGGGATGAGAACTTCTTCCTGGTAGTACTGGGAGTTGATTTTGGCCTTTTTAGCTACTCTACGAATGGCCAATTTTTCATTATAGCAATATCCCGCGATGACCATAAATCCATTGGAGAAACTTTCTCTGCATTCGGCATACCACTTTTGAAATTTTTTTCACTCCTTTCTCTACAGTAAATTGCCCGGGGTTTGTTGCAACCTCCTAGATAAACATATGCTTCATGATGTGTGACCAAAAATTTCCATTTTTCTCCTGCCAGGTGCTTTTCATAGTTTCCTGCTCTTGGTGCGGCATTCGGCAATGTGACGTAGCAACAATTTATGAACTCTGCTTTTGTGGCGCCTCTCCATGTTTAAATCTTTGTTTATTATGGTGTTTACAGTTTTAAGGGGTATTCCCAATCTGTTCGCAATCACCCTTTGTGTGGCAGGGTTACCACCAGAGATAAGGACCATGACCTTTCTGATTACATCTGGGGTGCGGGTTGTAGCAGGTCGTGGATTTGCCCGTTTTTTTTCTTTCGGAAATTAATCCCAAGCGATCCTTTCCCTTTTTATTAAGCACTGAGCTAATTCCACACTTTGACACCATACAATTACGTTTTTGCAAGCCTCAATAATCGCGAAACAACTATAATTAGCGTCGGAAAGTGCAGTAATGTACTCTTTCCAAAACGGGTCTATTTTCTTAGGCATTATGAGAGCAATACGCGTGCGAGTGTAACAGAAGCAGGACACTGACTGGGTTGATCACCTCGCACTCTCTTGTCCTGATGACTCACAATCCAACGTCAGAATCTACTTGGCAAATCGTTATCAGAGATCGGAAACAACCCTCCGTTTGTATTCACTCCAAATTTCTAAATGTGCATAATTGTTGTTTATTGTTTTTCGTTATTATTGCTTTGTTACTATTGTTTTTCTTCTAGAAAAATATTCAAAAAGAATATCTTCCTAATTTTCATTAAAAATAAAATCAAGCTTCAATGAATATTATCAACGCAATTTATATCACATTCCTGTTAAAAGTTTTCTACTAGGAAGATGCATTTAAAGGCAGATTCAATTATTCTAAAAATGATAATGAAAATTTAAATTGTGAAAATTAGCAACAACATATAAAAGGCTGAGTACGTTAAATATACTATTTTGTTGTGCATTATGAAACTTTAAAATAAAATTAAGGCTTTCTTACAAAAGTCTATAATTTATAATTTAAGAAACGTCAAGCTCGTAGGCAGTCTCATTATAAATGTTGAACCAATTTATGAGAGGTTGTTGATATTTATGTTTTATCTGCCATTTAATTTAATTATTCCGTAACACCCCGAATATCATCTGGCCATTATGGCCTTAACTTCAAGCTAAAATAAAGCATTATTGTTATTAATATTATCATTAATAATAATAATATTATTATTATTATTATTATTATTATCATTAACATATTCATTAAAGTTTAGGATTAAGGCCTCTCCAGGTGCATCATTATTACATAATCGGGGCAGTGTAACTCCGCCTTCCAGGCGCCCAAACCTCGGAAGTGGGTTACAGTAACGCCATGTGAGGAGAGAATACAAGAATGTCAAAATGATGATATGGTGGCGTTGGATAATACAAATATTTTTTTTATTCCTAGTAACCATATCAATGGCTTTAAAATCTCTTTAGAAAATTTTCCACTATGAAGGTAACCCCATATTCATATTCGTATTTCTCATCTTATTAACCTACGTATAAAAAAACAGTGTGTGCTTTGTTTCCATTATGTCGGCTTCAGTCCATCTTGTTTATTGTAATGATGCTGTATTTATTTTATACCGAGTAATATATATATATATATATAAAATATATTAATTATTTACATCGTAATACAACGTTATATATATATATATATATATATATATATATATATATATATATAAGTTCAGCCTGCTTATGTTTGTTGTTTATAGAATTCAAAATCGCTCAACAGACCCTTATTAAAATTTGTACATATAGGTTTTCAGTTACAGCCAGTGTTTAGCTCTAAAACTATAAGGCGTAGGAGTTCACCTAGAAAGAAAAAATTAAATATCGCTCTAGCGGTCGTAATTTTCGATGCGTCACAACGAAACACAACATATGCTATTACAATATACAGAGGTAGGTATTGTCTGAAACTCAGCAAAATGTGATCATTAGAAGTGGGGTTTACCTCAAATCCAAAATTAATAATAGACTCTAGCAGCCGATGTATTTGGTTCATCGTAATGTTTACCATGTAATTTAATAATCCACTAATTTTCTCTTTTTAGTTGTTTAACTGGGGGCACGCCGTAGCGTAGTGGTTAAGGCACTGCGCTACAAGCCGTAAGGTCGAGGGTTCAAGTCCCGGTGGGATCAGGATTTTTAAACTGACCCAAACCCTCTGGCGGAACTATGGACCTGGGGTCGACTCAGCCTCTAACGGAAATGAGTACCATACGCTTGTTCTGGGATAAAGGCGGCCGTCAAGCAGGGCTGACAACCCGACTGACTTCAAGCGCCGATTGTCTAGAAAAAGTTTGCGCCTTAACCTCCTATTACCCCAAGAGCCTCCTGAGGCTTGTAGTGGAAATACTTTACTCTACTTTTTACTTATTTAACTAAACATATAAAATATACATTTAATTTATTTAGGCGTTGCAACGCACGCCGTGCAGCTAGTAGATATACAGTTAAATATGTAAATACTAACTAACTCACTGGCACTATCGAACCCGTATGTTTATGGACGCGCGGACATAAGCTCTCCATATATCTCTATCTTGAGCTAATATTTTCCAATCATTCCCCGCTTCCCTCAAATAATAGTTAATGGTATTCTCCCACCTCATTCTTGGTATACCAACTGGGCATTTTCCCTCTGATTTTCCTACAAGAAGTTTCCATGCATGTTTTTCATTCCCCATTCATGCCACATGTCCTGCCCATCACAGTCTACGAGACTTAACTGTTTTTTTATATCTGGCTTCTTATAAAGACCACGTAGTTCATTGTTATGAGGTTTTCTCCATTCACCTGTCTATTCATGTTTCTTTGGTCCAACAGTTTTCCTAACAACTTTATTCTCAAATATTTGTAATCTCCTTTCCTCCCTTAGGGTCGGTTTCACCAACATACGTAACTGTATTACGTCAGTATATAGCATTATACAGGGGAAAACGGGCGTAATGCAGTTACCTTTGTTGATGAAACCGGCCCTTAAAGAAATATGTAAATACATAGGTCTAATACACAATGTAGAATTGATAAGAAAAGATAAAATATATTAAAATATCATTATCATAATATTCTATTAATAACCTAAGACTTCAGTTACAGTAATTTATAAAATATTTATTTTTTTACGTCCTTTCTATCCCTTGAGGCATAATTAATTTTTTTTAAAATCTTGTAAAATTTATCAACTTTGTTTTTAAACTTAATTCTAATGAAATCAGATTATAGCATGGAAGGAAATATGTGTCAATATATGTAACGAATAGACTTTGATAATTCATTTTTAATAAGCTAATCAAAGTGGATGAATAAAAATTGTATCTGGGTATACGCTGAAGCTTGATTACTTTTAAATCAACTCTTGATTATATGCGCATGCCTTAATAATATTTTACTTTGAGCGCCTCAACTGACATCTTAATTAATTTCAGATTATATCGTTGCTAATATACCAAATAAGAAAACTAAGAAGATGAAGAATTCAATTCATTAGAGTAGAAATAAAATAAAAGTTTTGATGGCGTGGAACGCTTAATTTGTAACGGATGTTCCCTTGAAAAAAATGTCATCAATCTCTGTCCTATTAAAGTTACATTTAAAAATTTCTGTAGCAGCAATACCTACTATCTAAATTATTGAATTTGCAGTGATATTATTCCAATCTGACTTTTTAAAAAGAATCACAAACGAAAATATTACAGTTGTTTGATGATACTTTTTTACATCATTCTTATTTATAGGCATTTTAACATCTAGGTTATTTAGCAACTAGGATCGTTAATTGTAGTCAGTAAGCTGGGTGTCTCTTTGTGTTTGTCATGTGTTTACTGATTCAAATTGTCAAGATGAATATGATGAAATAAGGCAACTGTGGCGCAAGCGGTTAGACGCCCGCCTATCACCGTTGATGCCTCGAGTCAATCCATGTGGGTTTCGTGATAGACGAATAGGAACTTGGGCAGTGTTTTCTCGAAGTTTCTCCCGTTTTTCCTTGGCATAAATTTCATTCCACTATTTCGCCATACTCAGTTCATTCATTACGTTCCATTTTGACTATCCATACCTGTGACTCTGCGATAAGCGTGATCGGCCAGCATCGTCATTATTATAGATAGATAGATAGATAGATAGATCATCGGTTAATTAATGTCTTTGACATTGTCCGATTCCCAATAGTCAAATTTGCCGGTCTATCCAATCTCCTGGTTGTAGATGTTTCTCCTTCTTGTATAAATATATTCGCTGACTCCAGGAGGTTTTACGTCTTCCTCTGCCTCGTCTTCCCTCAGGTTTCCACTCCAAAACAGATTTTGGTAGCCGATCCTCTTCCATTCGCTGGATATGTCCGTACCATCTTAATTGCTGAGTTTTAATATAATCTAAAATAGTGTCTTCAATCTTCATTTTCTCCCTTATAACCGAGTTCCTAATTTTTTCTCTTCTTGAAATTCTTGCTGCCTTCGTATAAAATCCATTATTATTATTATTATTATTATTATTATTATTATTATTATTATTATTATTATTATTATTATAAACAGCACAATAAGGGAAATTATGCAAGTTGAAAAAATATATATTAGGAAAAATAGAAGAAAAACGTTTGAAATGGTATGGGCACCTCATACGAATGGAAGAAGAGAGAATACTAAAGAAGGTGCTTAATTGGAAACTAATGGAAGAAGTGGAAGAGGCAGGTCTAGAGATGGATGGATGGATGGATGGAGTGAAGAGAAGTATGGAAGCTAGAGATTTGAGGGAAGAAGATGCTTTTGACAGAAACCTCTGGCGAGAAATCACTTTGGGTTGAAGGAGAACTACTGTATTGTGGAATATTCGTAAATAAAAAAACATAATATTATTATTATTATTATTATTATTATTATTGTTATTATTATTGTACGACGAATCTAAGAAGAAATATTAGCCAGAATAACATTGGAATAGTATCAGGCTAGAAGAAGAAGTAAAGGAAGATCTCGAAAATTATGGATGAAAGAAATAAGAATTGGGATGAGAACAAGAGGACTAGAGGGCATGGAGTGGATGGATAGGGACGAGTGAAAAAATAAAATAAAACTTTAGGCACAGAAAGAAGTGTAAACATGTATATAAATAAATAAACAATATATTATTATTATTATGAAATTACAACTGTAATACAACTTCATCTTCTTCTTCATTTTATGGTTTAGACCGAATGACCTGCTGCGGCCTCACTCTATCTCTGTCTTTGTCGTCCAGGATCTCGTCGACCTCTTGGTTTAAATGACAGAATTATTTTCGGTAAACTCCTATTGTCCTTTATGAAATTGCTGCAGAAAAGCCCTCAGATACGTTGGTCGATATCAAGAGTTGAATCTCCGGAATAGCAGTCTGAAACGCTACTACATGAGCCAACTGACTCGTTATGGTAATCTTGCTGAAATATTTTAACCGAGCGCAGCATAGGTCCATCTATAATCGTTACGATATACACTAGTTGTTCACGGTGGATTAGCGGTTAACATGCTCGCCTCTATTTCGTAGGTTGGTGGGTTCAAACCAGTCCAGATTTGTTTTAGGTAGTAAAATTCCTATGGATTCCTCCTGAGGGCAAGTAAAGCAATTGATTTTATGTCGTTATAGAACGCAAAATATCCTCAAGCATGAAGAGAAGACAACTCTGTTCAAAATGTATCAGTCCTTTCCCGACCAGGTTTGAGCATCACTATACAAATAATAGTTTTAAAAAACTAAAACAACACGCCTTATTAGAAAACCGAACTAAAAAAATGAAAATTAATTTTAATTTCCAACCCGCTTGGGATAAAATTAAAGTGGTCAACAAAAAAAATCATCTCCAACACATCTAGAATAAAAGTAGAGTTATCTACAAAAAAATAATTTTATAATCAAAAGCGTGGGGTGCTCTATATGAATTAATATACCTTGATAATAAACATATATTGGTAAAAGTAAAGTCTCTAAGAAGAAAACGTAAAAACCATAAAAAGCGCCCCACGCTTTTGATGGTAAAATAATGTTTTTGTAGATAACTCTAGTTTTATTCTAGATGTGTTGGAGATGATTTTTTTGTTGACCACTTTAATTTTATCTCAAGTACGTTGGAAATTAAAATTATTTTAACTTTTTTATTTCGGTTTTCTAATAAAGCGTGATGTTTTAGCTTTTTTAAACTATTATTTTTTTTTAGTTTAATTGATTGTCATAAACCGGAATCCCATGAAAATTTAATTGCTTACGACATTTTTAGTGTTTATGCACGTATATAATTATATATATTTATTATTATTATTATTATTATTATTATTATTATTTAACATTATTATGATATTTTTGAATATTTTAATATAGATAAATAGTTACAGTTAATCGTATCCTTCTCGTATTTTTTGGATAAATTACAATGTGGTAAAGCTTACAAAAATGTCATTGATATTTTACAGAATAAAATAAAAATGTAAATATCTTTAAATTCGATACTATTGTAGTATGAGCTAAAAGTAATACTATTCTAAAAAAATCCTCCGGGCCGGATTTGAACCAGCGACCTATGAATTACAATAATGATATACCACTACAGCCCACCGCTCTACCAACTGAGCTACCAGAGGATATAATATTAATTTCTTACAACGATGGACTAAAAAGTCGATACGTCCGCAACCTATTATACCGATATTTATTTTTTTGATGTCCTGATGATCCTGGCCAGGATCTTAGAAAAAAGTATGAAATTATTGTATTGTCGTTGGTCCTTTACAAGTATACAAAGTTTCAAGTCAATCCAATATTTTTATGTGTGTGAAAATCGTGTTGAAAGATTCCGTTACATAGATAGGCAGATACAAGTCAAGCTACTATAAAGCGTGAAATTAAAGTAATATATCTAATCTACTTCTTCTGATTCTTCTCCTCCTCCATCGTGGTTTAATCTATCACCTTATGTGTACGTTTACATTCCACTCGCGCGCCGCTTGAACTTTCCAATGGCACGACCTGTCGGGAGAGGGACTTTTTGATCACACGACATGGAGGGTTTCTCCATATGAGTGATCAGCTCAATCCAGGGTCTCCTCTGAGATAACGTAACAATACTAGGAAACCCATCTTAGCACATATTCATAATATACTTGGCGACTGTAATAATGATGATCATGATGACCAGACAATGTTCGGGGACCATTTGGGCCCTAACGTTTCCTGACATATGCCTTATAGGTAAAGAAAACACCCGAAAAAAATCACCCTGGAAAACTGTCCCGACGGGGATCGAATCAGGGCCAGCTGCATAAGAGACAGCGAAGATACTCCGACATCACAGCGGTTAACTCCTATCTACTTCCAATAGAATGAAAATACGGTAAATAAAAACAGAATAAGGCCTATGGGATATACAAGTAATGCATAATTTCTGTAAATTATACTAACTCACCAGCACTATCGAACCTGTAGGTTCATAGTCACACAGATATAAGCTCTCCATATCCTGAACTAATATTTTCCAATCATCCTCCGTATAATCTCTTCCGTCATATCACGATTATTATTATTCTCCCATCTCATTCATAGTCTACCAACTGGGTATTTTCCTTCTAGTTTTCTTGCAAGAAGCTTCCATACACCTCTTTCATTCCCCATTTGTGACACATGTCCTGCCCATCGCAGTCTACGAGACTTAACAGTTCTTATTATATCTGGCTTCCTATAAAGACTCAAGGTTTTGTACAAAGAAATCGCAGTGAAAATTATAAATTCAAATATAAATTTTCTAAACCCTACTAGGGTTTTAGGAAAAGTAATATTCATTAAATTGTTATTATGTTAAAAATAGGATTTTCAGACTTTAGTAAATAAATTCGAAACATTTGTATAAATATAACATATGGCAACAACGAGGAATGAATCAGAAACACAGAAATTCTTTTAACCCTTAAATTCGTAAGGTATCTTTTTGGATACATCAGTTGGTTTAATTAATTTAATATTTTAAATAAATCAGAAGAAAACGAACAAAAAGAAACCACTTAAATGTGTGTCTAATTATACAATACACCTAATAATAACAGTTTCACAAGATTCCGTTTTCACTGCGGTCCGCCATATTCAAATAATTAACAGAAGAAATTTGTGTTGTGCCAATTTAAGGGTTAAGGAAAAACGAGAGAAAAAGCGGCCAGTAGGCAGGTTAAGGATGGGGGATAGAATAACACCAAGTAAGGATTCATGGAGGGGAATTACACAAGGAATTATTGGAACGATTGAAATGATTTTAGATCAAATTACATAATTTATCACAGCTTTAATTTAACCCTACAATAACAAGGTGAAATTGGGTTTCCAAATCCCGGAAAATAATTATAAAATACTCTGCGTGCGCTGCTAAACAAATGTGCTTTTATGTTTAGTTGAATAAGTAAAAGGAAAAATAATTATAAATTTATATTTTTTAGATACCCCGTGCTGATTACCCAGCGTTGCGCGGGAATCTAGTTATCCCGATCTTCTTGACATAAATGATCTGAAATACGAAAATTAATGTGCTTTATGTTTAGTTAAATAAGTAAAACGAAAAAATCATATTGTAATTATTTTCAGATACCCCGTGCTGTTTTGCCCGGCGTTGTCCGGGAATCTACTCATCCCGATCTTCTTGGCATAAATGAGCTGAAATACGAAAATTAATGTACTTCTTATGATTAGTTGAATAATCGAAATGAAAAATAATTATAAATGTATATCGTAATTATTTTAACATTCCCCGTGCTGATTACCGGGTGTTGCCCGGGAATCTACTTATCTCGATATTCTTGGCATAAATGAGCTAAAAGACAAAATTCGTTATTGTGAATTATCCGTAAAAGAATACCCGCCATGTGCTGCTATGCTTGCACAGGAATCTACGTACTTGTCTCGATCTTCTTGGCATCAATGAAAGACAAAATTGGCTATTGTGAGTTATCCGTAAGAGATAAACATAAGCTGTCAATGACTTTTTTGTAGAGCGTTTTGAGATATTCAATTCTGTGTACATTACTTTTGTTTATTTGTTATGGTTTACACAGCGTAAGCCATTTAAGCGTCCAAAGAGTTTCTTTTTCACGTTTTCCATTACAAAGGGCGATTTTTAAGGGTGTGTTCATTCCGGGAGTCTCCTCAAAATTTTGCAAGAAGCACCATCACAATCGGATCAACGGTATGGCCGCGCATAAAGTAGGAACAAACAAATAAACAAACGTTCATTTTTATATATTTAATTAGTAGAGGATAAGAATATGTCGAGAACTTATGTACAGACGACAATCAAGCTCTTGATTCGACAGTGCCAGATAGCATATATATTAATTAATTAGAGGTTTCAGGAAAACTTGTAAATTATGTGTATAGACCCTTATATGCTACAATAATTACCCAGCGTGGAATCGTATATTTTGATTAAGTTTTAAGCTTATTTTAAGTGTAGATTATAAAGGTCGGTGTCGGAAGTCAAGTTCTATATGATTTTCTGGAACCGACGTTCATGTATCGATATATTTTTGTAGGGCTTTAAAATCGTGTCTAAGGCTCCCTTCGGAATGGAAGTAAAGGTGTGTGTATTAGAGCACGTAAAAAGTAACAAGCCTGAAAAAAGTGATATCTGTGCAATCTGTGCCTGACCTTTCACGCCAAAATATGAATCGCAAATGATATAGATAGACATTTAAGAAAGAGTCGTTAATTCTTGAATTTGCGAAATACTAATATCAAGTGTCAGTTATTTTACTGTTCGAAATGCAGTTAAAACAAAATTGTAATTCGATGAAAATTAAGTAATGTTTACTCGTTCGTTTTTTACTGTTTAATTAAAAATATGACTAAATTAAACCAATTTATGTTATAGGATATATTGGCTATTTAAGGGTAAAATAAAATAGGCCTTGTCTTTATATTATGATTAAAAATATTGCAAGTCATAAATTAAATAAAAAACTAATTATTTTGCTCTAAAGAATTGTAATTTCATTATGACTTGACATTTTTCATAATTGAGGAAAGGGAAGAAAAACTATCCAAGCCGGCTGAGCTCGTTTTGCGCAGAGTCTTTATTTCAACCACCATGGTTGTACGAGAATTTTAGAGTTTGTTTCATTTCAATAACTTTGAATTTGGCTTAGTAATGAGAATTTTTATGCAGCTGTGTTTACCATCGTGTAACCCAGCTGTTGCAAGAAGTCTTAATTCACTTTGTGATACTATTTATTAGTTCTGTTTGAGATAATAATGTGTTTTTGGTAGAAATTACAATTAGTTTTTGATAATGCATAGTGATATTAAAGGAGATGAGTTCTGGAAAGGACATGGCCATAACATAAAATATGTACTTCTCTTCGGTTTTATTTTACAGCCACTTAAATCTATTTATCTTCTTTAAGTATATAGTAAAAATGTATAAACAAGTTTTTTTATGGACAGCGCTTCCTTGAACACGTAAATAATAAATAAATTTATCAATAATACATTGGGGCACGCCGTAGCGTAGTGGTTAAGGCACTGAGCTACAAGCCGGAGGGTCGAGGGTTCAAGTCCCGTTGGGGTCAGGATTTTTAAACTGACCCAAACCCTCTGGCGGCACTATGGCCCTGGGGTCAACTCAGCCTCTAACGGAAATGAGTACCGGACGCTTGTTCTGGGGTAAAGACGGCCGTCACGCAGGGCTGACAACCCGGCTGACATGAAGTGCCGATTGTCTAGAAAAAGTGGGAGCCTTAACCTCCTACTACCCCAAGGACCTCCGGGTCTGTTGTGGGATCACTTTACTTTACTTTACTTTACTTTATCAATAATACATTTATAATGATTTAAATGCTTGTTAATATGACATCACATTTTTGTTTATGCCGTATATTTCAACAATTTTTATGTTTAGGTTAGTTTATGGAGAAACGACATCTGACACCACCTCTATATAATATATACATACAATGTTTATATTAACAAATATATTACTATTTAATATATAAAATATAAATCTAGAGATGATTAGCTTTATAGTCTTGTATGCAGGTTTCTTATCCTATAGTATATTTTTTCAAGGGAAATAACTTAGAATTTTGATTGCGTTTTTCTCAAAACGCATTTTTTTTGACTCGGGTTGTTTTTCCACCCAACTCCTCAATTGATCTTCTTTTTTGTGATTATTCGTTTAAAAAAAAAACATGAATATAAACAATAAGTGAACTGGGAGTATACAGACAACAATATTCTACATGCAACAATAATTCAAATGTCTGAAAATAAAACTGTAGTACCCAGAGAGTAGACTCAGTCATACAGTTTGAGACTCGTATTCTTCAAGTACCGGGTTCAAACCTCTATACCGACGAAATTTACTGAGATTTTCCCCAACCTTTTTCCTCCGTAGTCGAGGTACATGATGGATTGGAATTTTATTAACTGGACATTTTTCACCATAATCAACATTTTACAGTATAATTAAAATTAAATCAGTGAAAATACAACAAATTCACAATAGAAACACACAGTGTGTTGATTACACCTAAAGGTCTTAATGTTAAGTGATCCTAATTTTAAAATTTATAAATGGTAATTAAATAAAAAACAAGCGAAATATCTCAATGAAATTATTATTTATAATTTAATAGCTAATTTTGATCTCAAGAAAATAAAATATTAAAGAATATTAACAAAATTAAAATAATCAATATTCAAATAAAAAAGTTAATATAAAACTATACATTAATAGTGGTTTGTCTTGTGTTTTAATAGATAAAGTAGCCAAATTTAAGGACTACTTATACTCTACAAAAATATTAATTTCAGAGAATTTTCTTAAGTTCGCAGAACAATAAATTAGGATTTATTATTATTATTATTATTATTATTATTATTATTATTGAATTGAGTAGCAAAATAATATCATCGTTAAATTCCATATGGTGGGATAAGCATATTTGGAAAGACACAAAAAAAATACGAGGGCGGATCGAAAAGTAACGCACAATAATTTTTTTTTAAAAAGTTTAATAGTAAAAAAAAGGAAAAAAATCACAAATGAACTTACATCTTTTACCTACTTTTCAACATAGTCACCAATTTTCTCAACACATTTTTCCCATCGTGTTACCAGTTTCAATATGCCCTGTTCGTAGAAGTCCGTTTGGTTGGAGTGTAGCCATCTGCGCACTGCTGATTTCACTTCCACATCTGTCTCAAAGCGTTTGCCGGCCAGGAATTTCTTCATGGGACCAAACAGATGAAAGTCCGATGGTGCAAGATCCGGACTGTAATGGTGGATGCTGGAGCACCTCCCAACCAATTCGGCGATTTTCTGACGAACGACAGCAGCAACATGGGGGCGAACATTGTCATGAAGAAGTTTAACGTTAATGTTGTGACGTTGTCACGAATGGCACGACGCAACTTCACCAAAGTTTTAATGTAGGCCGCAGCATTCAAGACGATGGTCCCGGGTTCAGCACAGTCCACCACCAATAAAACACCATGCATATCCCAGAACACTGTCACAAGCACTTTCCTGGCAGATTGAGTCACTTTGAATTTTTTCTTTACTGGGGAACCAGCATGTTTCCACTCCATTGATGCCTGCTTTGTTTCGGGCATGTAGTGGTACGCCCACGACTCATCACCTGTGACGATTCCTTCCAGAAAGTCATGTCCTTGTGCGGTGTACCGCGTTAAGTGGTCCAAGCTTGCCATCATTCGCTGGCCCTTGTGGTCGTCTGTCAGGTTCTTAGGCACCCAGCGAGCACTAACTTTACGGAATTTCAAATTTTCATGAACAATATCGTACACCGCACCATAGGAAATGTTGAACTTCTGCGATAAGGCTCGCAGTTGCACACGCCGGTCGTTCAGAATTGCCGCCTCAATGCCTCTGACATTCTGCGGGATTGCTGCTGTTGTCGGCCGGCCGGAGCGTGGCGAATCACTAAGGTTCACGCGTCCCTCTTGGAAGAATGTGCACCACCTGGAGACATTGCTACGGTCCATACAATCATCCCCATACACGCCACGCATGTCCCTGTGAATTTCACTGGGTTTATGCCCTTTGGCCCACAAAAATCGAACAACACTTCTCTGTTCCTCACAGGTGGACGACTGTAGCATGCGCGCCATCTTTGTTGCATAGTTCAAGCTTCTCTCGCAATAGGTGCACCTGAGGAAAAAATACCATCTGTAGTGAAGACTTCAAACTATATCTCTGTGAAATTTCAACATTCTAGCTGCAATACCAAGGCAGAAAAAATTTAGTGTGCGTTACTTTCCGATCCTACCTCGTATATTGGTAAAACATTGGTGGAATCTGTTGCAATGTATGGAAGTGAGGTATGGACAATCAATAAGTACTACAAGAATAGACTAATAGCTCTAGAAATGGATTATTTACGCAGAAGTGCCAGAAAGTCTAAATTAGAACATGTCGTCACAAATAAGGAAATTAGAAACATAACGGAAGCAGAAGGAAGCATAATTGAAAGAATCGAGGAGAAGGAATTAAAGTGGTTAGGACATATTTTAAGAATGGAAGATGAGCGATGGCCGAAGCAACTATATGAATGGCATGCGAACAGAAAGAAGAAAAGAGGGAGACCAAGGTTAACATGGAAGGAAAACATGAAGACAGTAATGCAAGCTAGAGGGCTAAGCATCGAAGATGCCCAAGACCGTAGGCTTTGGAGGTTTGGCACGGGAAGACGGCAGCAGCTGTAAAAACCCGAAGATAGATAGATAGATTATTATTATTATATGTCCACCGCTGCGGTCTCGAGGTAACGGCTGTCTTGTCATGCAGCGGGCCCGAGTTCGATTCCCGGTCGGGACAAGCTCCTGGGTGAGTTTTTTTTCGGGGTTTTCCTCACCTGTAAGACAAATCATCCGGCCATCATCATCATCCTTCACCGGTGAGGAAAGCAACGCGAAGCTACTACACCTATAATTCCCCAGTAAAGCTGCAAAGCATAGCATGGAAATGCTATGATTGCAGTGAAAGACCTGCCCTCGGGCAGAATTACTATGGATGGATTATTATTATATTATTAATTATTATTATTATCATTATTATTAATTATTATTATTATTATTATTATTATCATTATTATTTATTATTATTATTATTATTATCATCATCATCTTTACATTAATATTAATATAACTCATCATCATCAATATTATCACGTATTAAACCTAATAATGCTCCGGTCTCATTCTTTAACACTATTGAGCCTGTCTTCTTCGGTGTTCCAACATTTCCTTCTACACTCTCAGTTATGCGGTCTGTTTCATTTTTGTACAAGTTGTTTTCAACTATTATTACTATCATTTTTCTATTATTACACTGGATGCAAATTGTATCATTTCTCCTGGGATTTTAATTCTAATATGTGAATATACCTAGTTCAACCATGCTGAATTTAAGTATGAACTCAGGTTTCCTCCATCATGTATCAACTTTTCACAATATGAGAAAAAAATATATACTTTTTCATTCTCGATACTACCAAATTTATATTATTCTTAATTTAAGTTAATACTATCCACAACACAGCCATACATCAGTAGTTGGCCGCTGTTATTTATTAATCACGTAAATTTGAATATTGACACAGTTTTTATCCGTATTTTAAAATGAATTAAGAGCTGTAAAAAAGAAAGTGATATTATAAACAGAATAAATAAAGGTAGAG
Organism: Diploptera punctata; assembly: GCA_030220185.1. Lineage (NCBI taxonomy): Eukaryota > Metazoa > Arthropoda > Insecta > Blattodea > Blaberidae > Diploptera > Diploptera punctata. The sequence continues at coordinate 1,327,550 of JASPKZ010001211.1, read as the reverse complement.
CAATAACAGCAATGATAAATGGAGTCTTATGGAACAGACATATAACCAGAAAAAATAAGTTACAAATATATAATTCAATAGAGATAAGTACTGTCATATATGGAGCTGAAGTTCGGAAATTCAACAAAAACTAGGTCGATGGAAATGGATTTCTTGAGTAGAGCAGCAAGTCGTTCAAAATTAGAAAAAATAAGAAATACTGTCGCACGAGAAAAAATGAATATTAGATGTCCAATAGTATATTATATAAGATACAAGCAATTAAATTGGTATGGACATACACGACGAATACAAGAAGAAAATTTACCCAGAAAAACATTGGAATGGTGTCCACCTGGGAGAAGAATGGAAGGAAGGCCTTGAAACTCGTGGATGCAAGAAATAAGAACTGGAGGAAATATACTGGGAGGATAGAGAGGAGTGGAGAAGAAAAATAAAACTTTAGGCACAGAAAGATGTGTAAACATTGAACATCTATACTATATAAATAAAATTATTATTATTATTATTATTATTATTATTATTATTATTATTATTATTATTATTATTATTATTATTATTATTAATGTCCGTATTATATTAGGCGATAAGAACTCTATTTATACAAAATAAAACTGAAATAAAAAGATAATGAATTTGCATTTAGGACGTGACAACTCCGATGTAGTTGACCATTGATGAACTGTTTGAAATGAATTGCATAAAAGTGCACGCACTTAAACATAATTTACACATGGTGTTTGCATAAATGAGTTTGCTGCTGCATTAGCAATGAACTTGGAATTAATCAACTGCATTTCATGAAACATACAATTTAAAGTTATGAATTACAAATTAACAAGTCACTAAAATCCATGTTAGTTGTCACATTCCAAACAAAATATTGTTATTTAGTACAACTCCAATTTGTCTAAGCATTATAAATATTGTCCGGAACTAAATAGCCTATTTTTATTTATAGTATATACATTTTTATTCCTGGAATAAAAATTGAAATACTGTCTAACATATTATGTGCTTGAAAACTTGATGTACGCTTAAGATAATAGACTGAAACTTGGTTCTTAGTTATTGTATTTCGTTACACGTAAATTCAGATTTAAAATTCCTTTATGCCAGTTGTCTTATGAATTGAACATTACCATTGATTATATTAGATCCAATTTATACTGTATTCAAATTATTTTATTTAGAAATATTATTAAAATTATTGACGATTATGTCCCGGATTTTTACATTTCATTTTTTTATTCTACTTCATTTTACATCACTGAACAACTTTCCGTAGTTTAAAAATATATTACGAAAAATGTATACTTTTGTATATTCCTAGATAAATTTGTGTAGTATATTTTGAAATAAGTATTGTTTTATTTAAAATTGTAAAAGTTTAAAATTAAGGATATACCAGATTATGCAAACAAGTAGGGAGAGAGACAGCAAGAATGAGAGAGAGAGAGAGAGGGGGGAGAGAGAAAAAGAGCGCAACACTACCAACACTACTTTCGTGTTATAACATTATACAGTAAAACTTGTTTAATCCGGAACGTGAAATATGCGGAAATCTGTCCAATGTGGTCCCAGTAAAAATAATAGTAATTTTACGTACAATTATTTTGTATAAAACAGAATCTGTCCAACATGGAAACGGAAGGATATTTATACACAATTCACGAAATGTTTGTAAGGAGGAAAGACTGAGAGAGAAATAAATTAGTTTCCACTTCATTTAATTCCCGTTAGGAGACATAATAATAAGGAATGATTCCTGCCACCGGGTGAAGTAGATTTTCATTTTTAAATTTTCTTTCGGCCTCACTGCACACCCGTTATGCGAAATACAGGTTCTTTTAACAAATATTTGTCATCTGACATCTGTCTTATAAATAACCAGTGCATTGTCAAATCTTAGATTTGTTTAAAATCTGATATAGATTGTGTACGTATTTTTCACAGGTAGCGTTTTGAATTTACGGAATAAAGCTGGCTAAATCATATGCATCTTTAAACGAAAAAGCGAAAATGGTTGAAGATAAACAAAAATAAATTCTCAGTACGCAAAATAATTACTAATTTTAAATGTGGAAGAACCCTAGTTTATGAGATTTTAAAACACAAAGAAAACATAATTAGTGAATGGAAGCAAAATAATTATCAAACGAAGAGGAAAGCAAAAAATAAATAAATAAATAAAATAAAATAAAATAAATGAAGAAATCGAGGAAGTAGTGTGGGAGTGTTTTACAAGTGCACGACTAAAAACATCCAAATTTCCGCACCGATGCTCCAAAGTCAAGTTCTAGCTGTTGTCACATGCCTAGAGAATAACCATTTTAAGGCATCTTCAGGTTGGCTGTACAGTTTTAAAAGACGACACAATGTAGTGTGGAATGAAATTTGTGGGGAATCAAAGGATGTGGACGAAATTATGGTTAGTGAGTGGAAACCGAAACTGCATACTTTAATTTCAGGATACGCGACTGAGAGAAATTTTTAACGCTGACGAGAAGGGACTGTTTTTTTTTTTTGTTTTTTTTTTTGATTCGTTACCGTCGAAATCGATCGTAAATACTACACTTCACTTTTCAACGGCAGCGGAACTACAATTAATTCAAGGTACGTAAAAAGACATATACGGTGCTCTATAATCTAAGATTGGTTGATTTTTATAACGCGGAATTTTGTTTAATGTGGAAAAAAATTGGTCCCATGCGATTCTGCTTTGAACAAGTTTTATTGTATAACCTTTCCGGACGTTAAAATCATTTCACATTAGAAAGGCAATTTTTAACTTACAAAAATATGTTTCTTCTTAAATGTTATTTAAATATATAATTACGGACTTGGCATTGCCACAATTTAATAATAACAAGTTATTCGTATATGGTACATACCTCACATTAATATTATCCTGAAGTACGTTCCAAATTTGTTCTTTTTTTAATAAAGATTGCGCGAAGATTAGAATCTCTGGGAAATTATTTAAATATTTAGATCTGTTCTCACAAACAAAAGCTGAGCAACCAGTCATATTATACTTTCTTTCAAACAATATTTATTTCTTTGAAACATCATGGACATGGCGGGCTCAATGTGATAGTTGAATTCAGATCCCAGCTTCCACCAAGAACAACTGAACGAGGATCAAAATTCTACACTAATGGATGAGCATCTAATTTTATCAAATACAGGATCTCTAGTTAGACGATTTTGAAAGTATTACAATAATGTCTGTCTGTCTATACTCGTATCCAACCATGTGTAGCAAGAGAGCTCCTTTGCAGAAGTTACTTAACCAAGTTAATTCAGATATGCTTATTTTCCTACAGATACCTGGAGGTTAGCTCACGCCTCAAAGAGAGACTAGTAGGAAACTAAGATATGACTTGGATGGGAAAGGCCGATTAAACTTTACTAATCGAGCAGCTTTGTCAATAAATACTTTACTTCGCATTATTATTACCGCTACAGATGTTTTTTAATTCATGAACAGTAACACATTTAGAGGTTATAATTTGGCTTCAGATTCTTTAACAAGTCCGCACATATTCAAATTTGGGTATTCGGCTGGAAGACTTGTCGAAGGAGTTGTGTCTTGAATTATACCATTATGTAAAAATATCGATAAACCTAAATTATATATATAACTTATATACATTTTTAGGAGTTTAATATTTATTTTGTACAAAATGAGAGAATGTGCATATTAGTTGATATTACACAGTTTTTTTACTCAATGTCCCAGATTGTCATTTTTTATATGTTTGATTTTCTGTCCTGCATTGGCGTAATTTGAAACCACCTTCTAAGGTTGGGGCGCCTGGAAGGGGTTACGGCTGCCCCGATGATATAATGGGCGATAATGATGATGGTAGTGGTGCGCCAGGACAGTCCTTAATCCTAAGTTTAATCTAAGGCGAATATGAATGATGATGATTATGATGGCTAAATGGTCTTCGGAGACCGTTTGGGCCTAAACGTTTCTTGACATTTGTCTTACAAGTGAGGAAAAAGGCCGAAAAAACCTCACCCAGAAAGCTTGTGCCGACCGGGGATTGAACCCGGCCCGCTGCGTGATGAGGAAGCACCTCAAGAGCACAACGATGACTCACCCCGGTTACAAAATTAATGAAAATCTAAAGATGGAACACGAGTGAGCTTATTCGTTGACGGTGTTGAAGAGGATAAAAGTCGTTTATTGCTTGCACCGCACGTGTGAGGAGAAAAAAAAGTTTTAAGAGAAACTTTCCACAGGACAGAACAGCGCGAACTTTTGCCGCCATTACCAGTTGCTAGAGGATGGGGAACATGGCTCAGTCGGTAATATATTACACCGACAATAATTTTGAATCGTTCTAAAGTGCCGTGCAAGAAATATCTGAAGATAATGCATTGTCTATTACAGCTTTATAAGAATTCTACAAGAAAACAATTCTAAAATCTAAACAGCTACATATAACCAAAAAATTATTTTTATTACAAGAAAACATTATTTTTATTACAGTATTGTTTATGAACGTTTTAACATCTTAGGTCATATTCTTCTTCTTCTTAAACATAATTTGTAGGATTTTCATACTGTTTATTTCCAAAATCACTCCTCGGAGGAAGACGTATTGGATGTGCATGCACTGTCTATCCATCTTTTGACTGGTCTTCCTCTTGTTCTTATCCCGTCTATTGGTCTATCTTCTTTAGCTCTTTTTTGCAAGTCGGTTTTCTTCCACTCTTTCTATATGACCCTTCCAATATTTTCGTCTATAATAAATTTGGTTATGTCTTGAATATGACATTTGTCTCTAATTTCTGTGTTGTGTATTTTATCAAATAATGTTTTCCCCTGAATAGTTCTTAAGATTTTCATTTCACATGTGCTTACTATTTGTTTAGTTTTTGTTGTATCAGACCTAGTTTCTGCTCCGTATACGATAACTGGTCTTACTATTGTTTTGTATATGCAGGTTTTGCTTTCTATTGACATACGTTTGTTGCGCCAAATTAAATATTTCATATATCCTAATATTTTGCTGTAAGATCGTATTGCTTATAGGATATCGTCATTCGACAATGAAAACCTCTTAAAGTCTTTTGTAAACATTTTACAAAAATATCAGAAATTACACTTAAAAGAAAAAAAATCCTACCGCTAGATGGTGACTTTAGAAAAGAGTTACGACAGTTTATATGCTATTTTTGGTTACAATTTAGTGAACTTACATGGTAAATACATTTTTCCCTCTTTTTCATTTATACTGTACTTCCTTCTTGTTTTACCTCTTTTTTGTTAACTTTCTTCATTTCTCACAAAGAAAGGACACACACCCAGACTCAAGGTGGAGATTTAAAATCCCCTGCCCGCAGAGAACCGAACCCGGATCGCCGGAGTGGAAGGTAGGAACTCTATCGACTACGCTACGGCGAAGGACATTTAAAATGCATTACGAAACACCGTTGATACCACTATTTCATAGTTAAAAAATATAAAATTGGTACCTAGATCTCAGTCGTCAACTTTATAATGTGACCTCAATGGTGTTTCGTAATGAATTTTAAAAGTATTGACTTACTAGCCGATCAGGCAAAGACAAATTTTAAATATTTTAACCTCGAACTGAACTAGACAAGATTGTTGCAAACATAATTTCAATAAAGGAATGATTAAAACATAATATAATACCCACATATGCCAGAATAAAATCAATAACACAAGCTACACAGCTACAAAAACAAAACAAATTGCTGAAACTAATTGGATTAGGTGAATGGAGAAGACTACTTAACTGTGAACTACATTGTCTTTATAGGAAGCCAGATATAATAAGAAGAGTTAAATCTCGTAAACTGCGATGGGCGGGACATGTGGCACGATGGGGAATGAAAGACTTGCATGGAAGCTTCTTGTAGGAAAACCAGAGGGAAACGCCCAGTTATTAGACTAAGGATGAGGGAAGTAGATTATACAGGTAATGATTGGAAAGCTTTAGCTCAGGATATGGATGTATGGAGAGCTTATGTCCGCGTGGCCATGAACCTATGGGTTCGACAGTGCCAGTGAGTAAGTAAGTAAGTAAGTAAGTAAGTAATTGGATTAAGAACGAAATTAAATTCTTATATAAGAAAAATAACGATATTAATAATAAATTATATTATATCAAACGAGATGCAGCTATAAAATTCGGTAATTATAAAGTTGAAAACGACTGAGATCTCAGGTACCAATTATGTATATTTTAACTTTTCGTGACATCTGCAAGTAAATAAGGAAATTAAAAATATACTTGGTCTAGTAACTCCTTACAACGGAGAGACCATGGCTCAAAAATGGGCTACGCCATTATAAGTATAGATAGATACGTATTTACGTGGTATTCGATGTCTGTGGAGTTTCGACATTTATAGGGAATTTCGGGTAATGTGGACCCTTATGTTTGAATGGACCCTATTAATCTTCTTTAATTGCTGATGCCCTCGCACAGAAAATATTTTAACTTCTTCCTCTCATCAACTTTGACGGGTTCAAGGCCAGTTTATTATAATATTTGTGCAAAGATGAGTTTGTTTGTGATATTTATGAAAACGATCACTTCAAACGTTTTTCAAGCTAAGAATCAATTCTTAATTTCTGATTTGAATATTACAAATGTTGAAAAAACTCATAAATATACTATATTATATAGGTGCTGCTTTTATATGCTAAGGGGTTTGCTTTGATATTATGTGACATGGTAGCTGTATAAAATAATTAAACATAACAAAGAAATTCGGTTAATGTGGACCCTCCACGAGGACCTGGGTCCACTTTACACGAATACATATATTTTATCAATGAGGATGCTACCTGTAAAAACCATTCACTTAATTAATTATATTTAATATCCTTGAAATTTGACTAAATGCAAAGACCGCCGCTTTTTGCAGTTGAATGACGTGTGAATGTTATAATCAACAATTTTTCAAAACTTTAAATAAATATCAACGTTTTTTTAAATTACGATCATACATAAATATTTTCAGATTAATCTGTGCCTGTCTGTATAAATTAAATTAATAAATAAACTTAAAAATAGACTAAAAGCTAAGGTGGACTATGGGGTCCACTTTATCCGAAAATGGAGGCTAAGTGGACCTTCTTTCTAATGTAAAAAAGTTTATATGAAAATGTTTCAATATTTGAATATAATAACAATGCTATTCCATTGTTACAACACTAATCATAAACACTGTAATTAAACAAAATTCAAATCCCTTAACTACAAGAATAAAAATAAAAAATTCAAAATAGGGGTCCAAATTACCCGAAGTTCCTCTAATGTAAAGATTAGACTGTATTTTTCTAATTGTATGGTGTACTTAAACACAGACCTACAAAGTGATTCAAAATAATGCCGACAACACACAGATAGTTGTGTGAGACGTAAAAGTATATTTTTACTAACCTGCTAATGCCAGTTGCATGATGAAAAAATTCATTCGAGATTTTCTTCTTTTACTGACGAGAAGAGCAACTAAGACGGCTGAGTTTCCCAGCACGATGAGCGCAAAGAGGATCCAGAGAACTGTGAACTGTTCTATCTGTAACAAATTAAAACAGAAAATCAGTCTTTAGGCCTATAGGATACGTAGCCTATCTGCTTTTGTTAAATATTATAAATATACAGTGAAAAAACTCTTTTTAAATATACCTACATTTATGAACGTTTGATCTAAATATTTCTATTATAAGACTAAATTATTTTCAGGGATAAATATACCGATATTACTTAGGCCTATCAATACTACTACTACTACTACTACTACTACTACTACTACTACTACTACTACAATGGTTTAACAGGCCTATTATGGGCCTTAGCCTCTCCTATGTTAGGAGTTCTTTTTCTTCTTCACTTCCTGGTTTAGGCATTAGTTGCCTGTTCCGTCTTCACTAATAGATCTAAGACCGTCTCTTCTTGCTCGCGGAAATAATGTAAGATTTTATTTGGTAATCTACTTCCTTCCAATTCTTTCTATAGGCCTATGTTCTTTCCACTGAATCTTGTTGTTAAATATATTTTCTTTTATGGAGTAGATTTGCAGTTCTTCACGGATATCCTCGTTTCTTAACTGGTCCATTCTAGTGCATCCTTTTACTCTTCTTAAAAATTTCATCTCGGTATGTTAGGAGTTACTAGACCAGATTAATTTAGTTATGCGTATTCCTGTACAGATGTCATGAACGGTAATCGGTCAACATACCGACCCAATGAGGCAACTAGGGTAGTACTAGGATGATGAAGATAGGTAAATTTTGCTTAGAGGCCTCTTTGTTCAGGCATATGATTCTTTTACGAACCTCAAAATCTTCAGACTCAGGATCCACGGCTTAAATTACTTCCCAGAGGACTTTCTCCTTGGATTTTTTCATTCTAAAAATCCATCAACCCCGGCCAAGTTTGAACCGCGACTCTCGAAACCAGAGGCAAGGAACATATCCACTAGTCCACCGAGGCCCACATTATTTATAATAGGATTATGCAAGTCATGCGATTTGAAGGTATTCGAAAAATTGTATGCCTGTGAGTTAAGTTCACAGAGTAACCAAATTGTGTAAATACCCATCTGTTTAAAAACTTTCCAATAGAAAGCGGAGCAGTACCGGACGCATATCAACGTATTAATGTTTTCCAAATATGTAGGAAGAAAATGTTCTAAATATTCTAATATTTCTACTATCCAGCTGAATTTTCTCTAAGAAAAAACTATCCTTTTAATTTCATCACTCTCTTCATTATTTAATTGTACGAATATTATCCACTGAGGATAAAATCACTGCTTACTAGATTTAGGAAACAAAATTGTATGTTTTGCTTTATATGTTGTTACTATGCTTCACATCCTGATGTATTAGACCTCACTCCAGACCACATTCATTCAGAATCAAAGAAAAAGATACCGGTAACACATATTGGAGCAACATAAACTCATGGACTTGGTTTAAGAACCTCAGGATAAGAAACAAGAAGACAGTTTTGATGCTTTAGTCATATTTTAAGGATTAATTAATATTACTCTTTTGTTGAAAATTTGGATTTATCAGAGAAAATTGTGAAATTCAACAAATCAATGGGAATCATTAATAGAGTTTTAAAACCTTCATTAGTGCAAAAAGCAACTCGTACTCGTCTTTATCAAATAATGGCTCGACCAGTCCTATGTTATGGGAGTGAAGCGTGGACTATAAGGACGAGAGATGAAAGCAGACTAACAGCTTGTAAGATGAAATTTATGCGCCGAACAGCTGGCTACACCAAATGGGATCGAAAGAAAAATGTAGAAATCCTTCAAGAACTTAATGTGTCACCAATACTGGACTACATCTCCAGATATCAGCTAAACTGGAAGGAACATGTCTCAAGAATGGCTAGATCCAGGATCCCCAAGGCAATAATGAACTACTGGCCAAATGGGAAACGGTCACTTGGTCGACCTACGAAAAGATGGCACGAAAACCGCTTTCTCAGACCGTAACAGTTCTTCTAGGACTAATACCTGGCAGGATGATGATGATGACGATGATTAATATTACTGCTTTATTATGTTAACAATAGAATTTATTTTTTTTGTACCCATAACAAGTGCAATTGTTACCGTTGCCGTAGCGTAGTCAGTAGAGTCTTATATTCCGCTATGACGATCCAAGTTGGATTCCCGACTGGGTATGGGATTTTAAATCAATACAATTGATCTGGGTATGTGTTCTGTTCTTGTGCTCGGATGTGCGAGGAAGGAAATACTAATCAAATATGAAACAAAAAGGAATAACAATATAAATGGAAGAAAACAAGAATGAAAATAATAAAATGCATAAAGTTATCAATATTCTAAGAACATCATTATTAACTTTAGGATGAAATAGTAAACAGTTTTTGGTATCGATTGTTCAGAGTCTTATCTGCATTTCAATATTGATAAAATTCAGGACAGAATTCCAGTGATGTGCCAGTCACAATATGACAAAATAAAATCAGTAGGCTACGTGACAGAAGTCAATCTTCAAATTGGTAAAATATTTTTAAAATCTGAAAGCATTTTCTAAACCGAGTTCCATCATCAGCACAAGGTTTTGAGTTATTCTTGTGCTGCTGCTGATGGAATCCGGTTATCGAAAGGCCTTCAAGTTAAAAAAATAATCAATTGAATGTCCTCGCCATCTAACATGTAGTCCTACTATATGCCATTACTTCATACGGACGGCGTTATGCATCAACCAACTAAGCGTCATTTTAAAAGAATCAGATTTTGATGCCATCTGTTGCACTGGCTCATGAAGTAAGCGTACGCACAATTTTAGCGCCATATCTTCAATTATAGCCTTAATATTAATGAAAAATGTAAACGCCTTCAGTCCTATCAGAGAAACTGTGTTTTGCAACAAACGGCTATGAAACTATATCTTCATAAATATTAATCTAAATTTTGCATCATGCAACTTAGCGCCAAATGTTTCCGCTCTTATATCGATCATGCATAACTGAGATTTTGTTGGTTTGGCGCTACAATAGTGAAAACTGTCAAGTCAGCGTGATTTTTTAATCTAGAGCTCAGTTAACTTTATACATGGTTTATAGATTTAGAATAGAATAGAATAGATTTATTTAGTATGGTGGAGTTAAGGACATGTGGCCTTCTCTTCCACTCACCACGACAAACACATGTTACATTTAAATACAAAAAAATTACAATAATAGTACATACTAAACAAATAATTATCATAAGTAATGCCACGAGTGATTTCCAAATTATCGATAAATTCACGACTCACGAAGTGAGGAGTGAATTTATCTAGAGAATTTGGAAATCAAGAGTGGCATTTGTTAGGACTATTTAACGAATAAAATTAAGCTGTTTACTCACAAATCATTATTTAACTATAGTTATTTTAAAATATTTATACATTTAATGTAAACGGCGATGTTTGAAAACAAATGAGAAACGATAGGTACGCTTCTACTGCTTCATTTGTTTATCACTGCAACCAGATCATACTATTTATTGCCAAAGGAACGCAATATTGTAAGGAGGAGCTTTCTTTAATATGGTAATTATAACACTGATAAATATTTGGTGAAACACGACTCTGATTGGTTGTAAAACAGAAATCATTGAAACGTGATTGGTCATTGACTCCCATTTGGGGCACGAGTTAAATAGTCTATGAAATTTAATAATGAAAATAATGTCGAATAATTAAATACAATTAAAATTAAACTAATGAAAGAATGTATATATAAAGGAATAACAGCACGAATCTACTATATACAAAAGTAAAAAGTATCAAAGAAAGTAATAAACTACAATGAATTAATCTATCGCTTATTATACAAGGCATTAGGTAAATATATTGACAAATCTTAATATCATTTCTATTAAATAATAAAAAACAAATTATTAATTTTTAAAAAGTAATATCAGTGAGTTGTTTCGGTTAATAATTTTATTTTCAATTTGTTTCTGAAAGATGGTAAAGTTTAGCAGTCTCTGACATAGGGTGGAAGGGGAACTGCTCTGAAAATGGAAAGACATTATCTGTCTAACTGCAGATATGTACGAGTTTTATTTATTACGTGAATCAAATACTTTCGTACATGAAATCCTTATTCTCCTATTTTATAAACATAAAAATACAAATATCAGAGGTCATTGTAACAGGCAACGGAGTTAGGAAATCTACTGTTCATCAGTTCGTAAATTGGTTCTCTTATTATTTTTTGTGAAATGAAAAGTGTATATATTTTTGTAATTTTTAGTGACTATTTAACTCATGCCCCAAATGGGAGTCAATGACCAATCACGTTTCAATGATTTCTGTTTTACAACCAATCAGAGTCGTGTTTCACCAAATATTTATCAGTGTTATAATTACCATATTAAAGAAAGCTCCTCCTTACAATATTGCGTTCCTTTGGCAATAAATAGTATGATCTGGCTGCAGTGATAAACAAAAGAAGCAGTAGAAGCGTACCTATCGTTTCTCATTTGTTTTCAAACATCGCCGTTTACATTAAATATATAAATATTTTAAAATAACTATAGTTAAATAATGATTTGTGAGTAAACAGCTTAATTTTATTCGTTAAATAGTCCTAACAAATGCCACTCTTGATTTCCAAATTCTCTAGATAAATTCACTCCTCACTTCGTGAGTCGTGAATTTATCGATAATTTGGAAATCACTCGTGGCATTACTTATGATAATTTTAATGTATATATATATATATATATATATATATATATATATATATAAATTTCCAATGTGAATAATTCATATTAAAACATGTATTACTTACTGTTGTTCCACTTATTTATTGTTTACAATTACATAAGCATATTATTAGTCACGTATATGCCTTTTGAAAACGGATTATAATTCAAAATAAAATTTAGTGTGCAAGTTCATGGATGTCTACCGATATTTTTTACTCTAGGGATTACAAAAAAAAAAACTTCTTCTTCTTCTTAAACTTAATTTGTAGGATTTTCATCCTGTTTATTTCCAAAATAATAAACCCGCCATGAAAACGGGCTAGTAACCCACTTCAAGGTGTATATTATACATTGCTCGCAGTCCCAAGGATCAAGCCTCGGATCAAAGACGGAAAAAAAAAAAAAAAAAAACGATTTCACAAAATTGTTACAGTATGCCTGTTTTTTTTAATTTTAAAGTGATTTTTATTCTTATGTACTCTAATTGTATGAAAAAATCGAATTTATTTAGTAAACATAATTCGTTTAACACGCACATTTCATAATGTAATATGTGTGAAGTATAACAAAACTTTACAATATATAAACAGGGACAATTTAATATGTCTTGCTTGTATACATTTTATTATTAGTTTTAGTCTTAATTTTAACTAACATTAACTGGTTGTATTATAGATCGTAATATATTAGATATCTTTTTGATCAAATTTTTACTTAGCATTTAATATTAGCGTTAATTGAGATTGTTATATTCTGATGTGTCCACCGCTGTGGTCTCGAGGTAGCGTGCTTCCTTGTCACGCAGCGGGCATGGGGTCGATCCCCGGTCGGGGCAGTTTTTCTGAGTGAGGTTTTTATCGGGGTTTTTCTTCACCTGTAAGACAAATGTCAGGAAAACTTTAAGGCCCAAACGGTCCCCGAAATCATATGGCCATCATCCTTATCATTATCATCCTTACCATTATCATCATCATCCTTCACCGGTGTGGAAAGTAACGGGAAGCTACCACACCTACACAATTCCCTAGTAAAGCTGCAAACATAGCATGAAAATGCTATGATTGCAGTGAAGGACCTGCCTTCGGGTAGAATTACTATGGATGGATGGATATTCTGATGTAATATAATGGGCTTAACTCCACCAGGCTAAATAAATCTAAATTCTAAATCTAAACATATATATCAATAATAAGTGTATTGTGCAAACAAACACTACTAATATTATGATACAATATTTTATACCAACAGCGGATACACATTACCTTGACAATTGGCTGATTGATACATAATAAAATATCCCATAATAATAGGTATCAACAGTGTAAGTGCCCTCTTACGGCGCTTAACTTTTTGATACAGAACGATTATAATATCATTATATCTAAGTGCAGCATTAGAATATTGACCATTAAAATAAATATAAATTGTTTTAACTTATAAAGTACGAATCAGTACACACAATATTATAATATAAGTGATTATCAGGTCACAAAAAATTAAATAGCTCTTGCTACAGTTTAAAAAGAAAAAAAAACTTTAATCCTATTTTTCTTTACTTACATAAAGGCGCGTAGCTGGTTGTTGCATAACGCCTCCCAGATTATGTTTGACATAATACTAGATACTTGCTTCACAGGAACGTAAATTCTGTTATCTATCGCATGTAGAATCTCATGTAACAAATCTCGTTAATTACTAATTACCTAACGAGTTATCTCTAAGCCTTATGGAAACCGTCGGTGCAAATGTGAATTCATTAGAGGCCTCCACAGATCAATATACTCAGCTAACGTAATATTTAACGTTATTTCTATTCCAGTTCTGTTAGTGTTAGCTAATATTAGATCACATCCCGCATTGTCCTTTGTTTAATCTATATTTTAATAATGTATGCACTCAACTACGCTCTGCAAACCATTTTGCAGCGTGACTTAAACCCAAAACCACGCGATCTGTCACCAAAATTTCACCGCGTGTTGGTGCTGGATCATACCAATGTTGTTGATAAATACCTTGTGTAGAAAACATAGATTGCTCAAATTAACGTATCTTTGCCCGGGCCCATAAAAGACAAAGATTAATTCAACTTTCCTTAATTAATTATTAAACGTGTAATATGTTGTAACCTATTCAGATCATAATCGTGGAAGTTCTTAGGAAAGAGGAACTCATATATGCTTGAGAAAAGCTTTGGAATTTTATATTCATATCTGGTATTGACTAGCTACTAAATCAATAGGCAAAAGTATTTAAAATCAGATAACTAAAGTTTAATGCGACTCAAGAAACAGTCAGATATAACAATAAAATAAATAAAAAATAATTGTTTGACATTGAAAATAAGTTAACAAAAGGAAATATTACTATCATCGAACATCTATACAAAAACAATATTAACAAGCCATACGTACGATATTACATTCACACTAGTCCAGCCAAGGGCTGGGGTACACGGTCCTTGTGGCCCCACCCTGGCATAAGGGACTAATAAACCAAACAAGCTCCTCTGAGCTATATCGACCTGACTCCTTCGGTTGATAAACAGGTGATGATTTGATGTTAGTAAGTACAGCTCTATTTGAGAGTTCACTAGGAGAGGGGAGTATGCGCGACAGCACACGGCGCGTAATAGGAAAGGAGGGGAGTAAGTAGGAGAGAATTTGGCACTGTTCACTAAGATCACAGAAGAAATGGAGAAGCGATGACGTATTGGTTGCGCAGTATGACGTAATCCATGTATCGAAAACTTGATTTCGGTTCAAATATTTTAAAATCGTAATAAGTACTTAAATTTTGTATGATTTTATTGTTCACTCGTTGAATGGAAGTAAAGGCCTTAACACAGCCAGCTTAAATGAAGCACTATTATTGTTATTATTATTATTATTATTATTATTATTATTATTATGGATATTGGAATGACAGAGAGATGTGGAGGAGAATGACAGTAGAAAGAAACTGTAGTACTTGTGACGTAGACTTGATGTCACAGATCGCAGTACCAAATATTGACGATCCTATTCAGACCTTTATAAAAGATGTTGCAAAAACACCCACATCGGAGGTGAGATGGTATATTGAGATATGTTGATCATTTTTAATAAGGTACATATTTCCGCAAATTATGCGTTTTCACACAATGAGTAGCTAAATTCTCAAGAGTTCCGTTAGATGGAGTTCAAGACTTGTTACTTGACAATACCGCCACAGTCACATCAATATTTCAAAATATGTATTGCAGAGCGTACATCGGCGTTGTAGAGATTGGCGCACACGTTTAAATACGCCTGGCCTCGTTTGAATTATTCCTGCAGCAGCGTGGATTCAGGGTGTAGGATCCATATGCGACTCTACTGGTTACTGATAAACAGACTGTTTCATATCGCGCCACAAAAAGTAGTCGAGAGGGTTAAGATCAGGTGATCTCGGAGACCATGGGACTGGTTTCCCTCTTGCTATTCCATCGATCTGGTTATGTGGTATTCAAATGTTTCCTCACATTGGCATGGAAGTGAGCTGGAGCTCCGTCATGGTGCAGCCACATTCCGTTGAAAAGCTACGTGTACCTGTGAGGTGTTGTCACGTAATGATTCTTCAAATATTTCGAATTAACAACACTGATCTTACGACATAATCTACTAGTAATAGTGTGAGAACGCTTCATTTCCGGACATTAGTACCTTAATAAAAAATGACCAACACATCTCAATATACTACCTCACCTCCGTTTTCGGTGTTTTCTTTTTTGCAACGCTCTGAGCGTGTCTGTGTGTGTGTTGGAGAAATACTTTATAGTGGTCTCCTTATTTTAAGTCAAAGGCGGAGACGGTATTTGTTGGGCGCCAGGATTTAGAATGGATTCCACTTTAATTGAGGACTTTGGGTAGCTCAGTGGGTTGCGGTAGGATGACGGTCACTTTCTCTCAAGAATACGCAAGGATTGTGCGGACTCGATTATGTTTCGTTGTTGGAGAAATGATGACAGAGAAGTAGATTTACTTGCACTTTAATAATAACGTATTACACGTCGAACAATTGAACACACAATAATAATCAAAACGTAAAGATCAGTGTTTATCATGTGGTCACACTATTATGTTGAAGAAAATTAATTGGCGACGGATTAATTAACAACACTGCGTCTATAATGGTATATAGTATCACTCTTTATATTAATGAAGATAATTAACGATTCGACTTTACGTATTTCACTCTTTGGTTCGTGATGTCTTCTTTTACTCCGATTGATCCGATTGAGGGCCTTTCCACTCTTCAGCGGTTGCTGGTCCTTCACATCCACATGTGTCAATCACAGAGGTAGATGATCAACAGCCAGTGTAGGGGTGACATGTGGTTAGTATGTCGAGTCCCCCAGCCGTTATAGCTGGTTCCTCAACCTGGAGCCGCTACTTATTGTAGCTACCCTTTGCCTCACGATGCTGGGTGGGCACCGGTCCCATACTGGCCGAAATACAATGAGAAAATTTCTTCCCTCATGGAGACTCGAACCAGCGCAAGTCCTGTAGCTCTGCGCCAAGGCTTCCTACCTTAACCGCTCGGCTGTTGACCTATTCTCCAACAGGCGAACAAGAATGTGTCCATGTCGACACCACAATAAGATGATTACAATATCTGATTTATGCCGGGCACCGCAAGATGAAGATGGCAAGTTGACAAGTGGACAAGTGATTTAAGTTAGTGGTTCAGACTGTAAGGTAAACTTTTATCCACACTCATCATAATTTTGCGACCACCTGATAGGCCTACCTTATAATGTAAAATTATAAATCATTGGTACATTGATCTATAATTTTAGGATGGAAGGGGCTTTGGAGGCATGTGATTTATCGTGGCGTTAACAAGTTCTTAGGACCGTCCTTCTATGAGATTAGATACAGTCAGTACCAGAGTTTATGAAGCTCCCCAAATCAGGAAATCCCGTCTAATTCGGCATTAGGCTTCGCTTCTAATTTTGCTTAGGGTCGGTAACCGCTCCCGCGATTGTTCTCAGTCTGATTTGCTTTCCTCGCCTCCATAAAACATCTGTTTGCTGAGTATTTGGATGTTTCCGCAATAAATTATCTTAAAGAAATACAAATGTCAAGTCAGGAAGATTAGACATTGTTGCGGCTTTATTTTACAAAGAAATGCGTTACTTGCTCGAAGAGAAAAGAAATCCAGAGATGTTTAACTCATTGTATGTTCGTCACCAGACTGTCACTGGACAATGACGAAGGGTAGTGGTTACCTACTTCCCCTTGGTTACTCATACTCTAATGTTTCTTAATTCACCTTCTAGATTCCTCGAGTTGATCTAATTTATGAATAATAATTATAACATTGTATTCTACGTGTTTGTCCGTTAAAATGATTCTACACATAATATAGGTCCGATTATTCTTACTCTAATAAATCAATTGATCGTTTATAAATTTTCTTCCTTTCTCCTTATTTATTGATCGACTCAATTGCTCAATTGCCTATTTGGGAAGGAGTCTGAGTGAACGCCTGGGTGCAGTGTGTGTGTGTGTGTGTGTGTGTGTGTGTGTGTGTGTGTAGCCTATAAACTAACTCACTGGCACTATCGAACCCGTAGGTTCATGTCCGCGCGGACATAAGCTCTCCATACATCCCTATCCTGGCTAATATTTTCAAATCATTCCCTGTATATATATTTTTGTTACATATTTTATATTTTGTGTTGCTGCAACTTGATTGTTCAAGAGCTTGTTCTTGAAGTGCGCGGAAGATGTTGCTGTGAAGTTTGTCACTGCAACGGTGGTGAAATGTAGCTTTGGTATCTGGGGCAGTGTTTGGGTTGTTAGAACAGGAGGTCGGTCTCTTGAGTACAGTGAACATTCTGTCAGAAGATGTATTGCTGTCTGTGGTGGCAGTTACATAGGGGAGATGGATTAATACTCTATGAACACCATATATTCCAAGAAACTGAATTAAAGTAAATATAATAATATCTGAGATTTTGAATATTCCACACAATATTTATGTTCAAAATTAGTACGTACTTAACTTTAATAAATATTTGAAATGACCTTACGATATACTCTGATTAAAGCCTACATAATACCAAGGAATGGAATTAAGGCGAAAATACTAAGGTCTGAGATTTTAAATATTCCACACAATATTTGTGTGTCACATTAGCATATATGTTTAGTAAACATTTGGGAATTTACGTTACTAGAAATTGAATGTTCTAAATGCAGAAGATTTAGCGATCAAGAGCTCCAAACCCAGGCAGTAAAAGTTTATTATAAATATGTCAGTCAATAAATGTTCGTGATGCTTCTACATATTTAAGTAAGTAAACATTTTCGTATTTTATAGAGCTGTGGCATTAAAAATGTCTAAGATGAATTCATGAGGTAATAGATTTTCATCCGCCAAAATTACGTAAATGACTAAGCCTATATGTATTACAAATAGGCCTATTGATATTGACTTTAATCAGCGAATATATCCCTAGTGAACATAATACGAGTTGTGACGTGGGACATTTTTACGTGTGTTCAAAACATGTAGAAGAGTGGGTACTACGGATAACAGAAGGTATGTAGTATAACCTACTCTTCGCAGATGACCAGGTGGTAATAGCGCAAGATGGAGAGATGCTAATTATAGCCTATATGTCACTAATTTTATGGAATACTAAAATTGGTGACTGAAGATTAACTTTACTGTGACAATATAGAATATTTAACAAATTATTTAATTGAGTTATACGTTGATGGAAAAAATATTTTAAAACCCCAAAATATTCGTTACATGGGCACAATGTTGGAAATAGAAGGTACATCGCACATAGATATTAATCAAAAGATTAATAATGGGAAGAAAGTAACTGGAATGCTGAATTCAGTTTTATGGAGTAGGAATATAATAAACGACACAAAAAAGAACATAATCAAAACCATACTAGAGAATATAGTCTTGTAAGGAGCAGAGGTATGGACGTTAAACAGAAAACGTGTTAAATAAACTGAATGCAATGGAAATTGACTTCTGGAAACGATTAGCTAGAATATCCAGGAAAGATGAAATAAGAAACAGAAATACAACGCCTTATGGATGTGGAAGAAGAAAGTGTCGTCACAATTGAAAGAAAACGACTTCAATGGCGCGGACATGTACGTACGTAGAATGACAGAAGGAAGAATGACCTGAAATTTAGAGGAATGGGAAATTAAGAGGTGAGGAAGAAGAGGACGACCTGCTACTACCTTGATACAGAATGTGCATATGTCAATGGAAAGATTTGACGTAGTGGATGACGATGTGCCTACAAGATAGAGACAAATGTCATAACATCAAGAATAGTGTAGAGTTCTGAAAAGTGATATGTAACTTTATGTATTTTAGATGTTAATATGGTAAGCTATTTTATATTTTGATATTGTTCGACTGGAGAAAAGCTCCTTTTTGATGATAATTATCATTAATAATAAAATATATAGGTTTGTATAATTAAATATATATCCATTTTGAATAATATCAATTGTACATTATGTCAAAATATATTATTTGGGATATATATTAGTATATTTTAATTCATTCCCGAGGCTTTATTCGTAATGAAAATGACACTTGTATGTATCAGCAAGAAGCGTAGTATGATTGTAAATTAGTCGTTTGAAGGTTATCATAACATCTCCCATGCGGTCTGCTTTTCATCTCATGGGTGGGTTATAATTTATATGTTACTTTTGTTCTATTAATTTTTCGCAATTTACTCGTAAATTTGGTATACTATAACGTTAAGATCCCAGCTAGAACGGCTGGGGGACCCGACATGCCAACCACATGTGCCCCGTACACTGGTAGGATGATCGTCTATCTCCTTGATGAACACATGAATGTGAGACCAGCAGCCGGATGCTGGCTTCTGGGCCAGTCATGCCATGGAATAAAGTAATGTTAAGACAACTTGCTTCATGGCGTTTCAAGTTTAGAATGTACTTAGCCTACCGGCTGACTGGTTGACAATCAACCACTCAGTATGACACCTCGGGTCCGACAAGTGATATGGCTGATTTTCTCAGCTGATTTTCCGGAGCCGCTAATTTTCGTATCTAAGCAAATGATTCATGAAGCTGGATGGGTACCGGCTGAAAATCCCTGTGAAAATTTCTTTCCCCATTGAGACTCGAACTAAAGACCCTAGAACACTTAACATAATGTTAAAATTTGTTTACAATTTTATAACCCATACAGTAAGAAATATATTACAGTTTAGGCCTATGCGAACCATTTTGTATTCAGCGTGATGTTTTGCTCCTGTAAGTTTGTGAAGAGAAAATATATTTTTAGTTCAATAAATTCTAGATCACTATACATATTTGTAATTTGTCATATTTCAGGAAAAGTTAAGTAATCATGAATCAGATAATTCAAGTGGAGAATTTATTACCTTAATTTTGAGAATGTTCTTTATTTTGCCATATACTCTAAATAAAATTACTTTTTTATCTCAAAATTGGGAAATAAAATCCTAAAAACTGTATCTGCTACACCAGTCGTCCTGAACTAAAATACACTTCTGTTTACAAATTTCATCAGATAATTAAAATGTGTGTAGGACTTTCAGAATTATGTTTTAATTATTTGACGAAGTTTTTAAACATAAGTTTATTTTATTGAAGGACGACTGATGCATTTTGTTTTTACTTCATAACTTAACCTGAATTTTCAAAAAAGTATTGATCAAAATTGCGAGGAAAAGGAAAATCATTTTATATTAATATACTACGACATATTGAAACGCTTATTCATTTTATGCTGTAAGAGTTTATATATATATATATATAATATATATATATATATATATATATATTCCATGTTATAAGAAACGCTAGCTGTTGGTCGGCGCAATTATTTTTCTCTACAGTTATTCTCGGATCTACTATAAGAATCTTGACTTCCTGTAGGCGAAAATAAAATAAAATCCTAGTGCGATTCTCTTTAAGAAGTGCAATGCGTATTAAAGTAAGTGCATCTCTAGTTATAAGTTATTTGCATAGCAAGGATATCAGCTTCTCGCGAAATGTAATGTACGACTTTGTTGTGGTTAGCGCTTCATTTATTCGTCATTAAAGAGGCGTAAGTGAAGGTCTCCTTTAGATTTGATTCACCGCCACTTGTCTGTTGCTTACAGCTGCTGCTACACCAATATTTATTATGTGTGCACCGCTTATTTTTGCATGTTGTAAGTAATTACCCAAACACCTGACGTTTTTAAATCCTGGCGCGTGGAACCTCTAATAGATCAGGCATTATGGTAAATAGGGCTAACAGCAAAACCACTCCACTCGCTTTACACATATCTTCGTTTGTTGAATTTCTAGACATGGTTAAGACATTAAATTTAAAATTAAGGGAGAAGAATGGTTTGAAATAACTTTTTTTTCCTATTTGGTGTAACATTCCGGTATCCTAATGAACGAATTATAGTCTATACCAATATAAAGGGGCAAAAAAAAAAATAAATTAACAAAAAAAAAGTTGGGGGTCCAAACATCGAAAAATTTATAGTTTCACAAAAAGTATATAACTCATTTACTATCAACACACACTTCAAATTATTTCATAGTTCTTCTGGTAAATTCATACCCTACGATTAGGCTTCTTCAGATTTTTAATAATAAATATCAAAAGTAAAAAAAAAAAAAAACTGGTAAACTAATCGAATTTCTCAGCAAGTCGAATTTATGGTCCCATTGTGCAAGTTTACGGAATATATATATATATATATATATATATATATATATTTCTTCTTCTTCTTCTTCTCATAATTTGAAGGATTTTCATCCTGTTTATTTTTCTTTTCATATATATATATATATATATTTAAATTCGAGAAAGACCGTTATTGCCTACTTGAATATTGTTGTATTATTTGACACCAATGTAAATAGTACAGAATTATTTTTCCGTAGGTTTATTACAATACTAAGTAAATTAAACTAATATATTTTATAGAATACATGGTCAATTTAAGAGTTAATTAAATTGTTTGGTATACTTTGCAACGAACCAATCATTGTGGTTGCTAGAGTCAATTTTTAATTTTGGGCTTCCTGTAAACCCTACGTTTAAAGATATTTCGCTGATTTATGGAGAATATCGTCCTCGGTTTACGTTTATGTTAATATCATATATTGAGTTTTGTTGTTAAAGATAACAAATTTCGACCGATAAAGCATTTTTTTAAATTGTCGTTTTAGATGAATTTCTACATCTAATGATCGGATTTTGCTGGTTAACGAACTCTATCTTACTGATTTTAATTAGTTGCTACGTCACAAGTTTGGTTAAGATGAAACAATAATTGGGGCCATAAGATAGTTAATGGACACAAACACACTCATAGATGCTGGGGATAAATGTGGCCATCACGGAGGGATAACATGCTGTGAGATTATCTAGAAAGGCCGGTTCCTTAACCCCATATTACCGCAAGGACTAATTAGGCCTGCAGAGGGATAACTTTGCCACTGATTAGGCCTACTGGACATGAACCGTATACATTCCCAGTAATGCTGAGATTGGTATCAATGATAAAGGCGAACCTACATCAGATTAGGGGAGTTTATGTTATTCCATGCCGGCCGCGGTTGTCTAGTGGTAATATTCCTTGCCTCTATAGTATCAAGGGTCGAGGGTTCAAACGCGGCAGGGATAGATGGTATTTTAGGATGGGTAAAATCCAAGGGAAAAGTCTCCTGGAGACACACTAAGCCGTGGGTCCCAAGTCTCAATATTTTCAGGGTCATAATAGAACAACAAGCCTGAATAAAATAGAGCAATTCCATTGTGACTGACTGACATTTACAATACACTTTTGCAGCAAAATGCTTGCATAAATATTACAATTGATTGAAAGTAGGGGTGTTATCTAAGTGATATAATACAGGAAGAGTGTGTGGTTAAAAGTGTACATAAACATGCAACTTCTGAAGAAGAACAATGTAATTTGTTATCTATCAAAGTATGTGTGACTGACTGACATAAATGTCAACTCATCATACAGCTTATACTGTTCATGTACACCATTCTTAGAAATGTCATTTCCAATTCAATTTTTCAAAATACCGTTTGTAGGGCACATTTCAAGCTACGTTCTAAATGAAAAACAAAACCTAAATCACAATTAAGACCTGAGTTATGATCTAATATCTGATGTGTGACTGACTGACTTCATCCTGTGACTGAACGACATATCTGAATTTTATTTAGAATTTCAAAATGCAAATATTACACAAATTTTACAAAATACTATGAAACTAGATAAACAGCGTCGGTAACAAAGATTAATAAAGAACTACAAATGCCTTATCAATTCTACGAAAAAGTTAGATTTAATTTTGCTGTAAAATAAATATTAATTTAAATCAATAATGTATTGAAATTAACTCGCTTATCACGTGCCATTTTAAATTGTATAAAAGAAAAATATTAAGTGCTTAATAACAAAGGACATTTTTCTATTTTAAATATACCTACTATAATTGTGTATGCGTATATACTGTATATATATATATATATATATATTATATTATATTGTAGATTTTCGCGGATATAAGTATGATTACGAAAATTTTCTTGTGTTCACTGCGTAATGGATTCAATGTCGACCTCTGGCCAGATTCCGACGTTTCGTCATGATCCCACATGCAATAATCAAGGCATTATCTTTCTTTGATAATGACATGTGGGATTATGCTGTAACGTCGGAATGAGTGGCAAGAGACCGACATTGAATCTATGACGCGGAAAACCCCAGAAAACGTTCGTAATCATATATATATATAGTAACTGATTTCAATGCACCTGATGCAAGAATTAATATTTCTGATTTCTAATTGAACCACTGAAATAAAAAATACTAATATGGAATTCACAATATGCCTCCCAGAACGTATGCACATTCTTAATAAGATAGTTGTATATCAGTGGCCATGTACTTTAAAAAAAAACTATTATAAATCACAGGAATAAGCTGTCCAGTTTCTGACGTAGTGAATTCTATTTTTAAACTGAACTATGAAAACAAAACTCGCATTAACTCTACACAACATCTTCTGGTGCCTCACTTCATAACATCAATGTATTAGATTCGCTTATGCACTTATTATTTCACTGCCATTAATAAAAATAATGTTTCCTGTCACACACAAATTCCCACGCTGTAGCAGAATGGTTTGAGCCAAGATGTCTTAATAGAGAGCACTGTTTCGAGTCCCCATAAGGGAAGAAATTTTCACAAGGACTGGCCACAATGGGACTGGTGTCTGCCCAGAATCTTGAAAAATTGGGCAGCTACAATATTCAGCTGCTGCAGTCGAGAAAATCATAATAACGGCTGGAGTATCAGACATGCTGACCACATGTCACCCATATATATTGGATATATTATTGTCCACCTCTATGATTTATATATTTGGATGAGAGATCAACGGTCGGCTGGCAGGCAAGGGCTTCCTAGGCCTGTCGCGCCATTCAGTTTTTTTAAATACACAAACGTATGAATTTGCTGCGCTGATTGTTTGTTTGACAGTAGTGCATACTCTGTAACATGTGGGTCCAACGCTTTCACATTGTAAATGCAATGAGTCCGTGATAGCTGCGAGATGTTCAAATTGTTTTTCTAGAAACTTATTTCCCTCTTGCACATCATTGTGTGACCCCTCCTGAACAGTTATTTGGTTGGTTATACGACTCACATTACAGAATTCTGCACCATTTTGTATACTCTTTCTCGATTTTCCATATATTCGTGTCATCCTTTTTACTTGGCCATTAATCGCATCTATAGCCCCCTTTCCATGGTACGATTCAAAGAAGTTCCATTTTATGTCAAAATACATATATGCAAGTAAGCAGTGTCACATTATTAAATGTATAGGACTATTTCTGTTTAAATTAGTTGCTGCTCCAACTGAAAATGTTGATATTCTCAAGTTTTGGAAGAAGTCCCTATAGTTCAGAAAACACTTTTATTAGGCAAATATCTACAGCACACTTGCCATGTGTCGCATAACCTAACACTAGAAAAAGTATTTCTTCTGAACTTCTGTGCCATCCATCTAAACTAGACAACATTAGTTAATATTGAGATATGCTCATTGTTCCAGTGAACTGCGTGGATCTCATTTTGCTCTTTGTAGGTATAATTTTCTGAAAAATCAACAAGTATAGTTGTTTCATTTACTGCAACGTTTTCCCGAATATATTTAAATGCTTCTGCTGACTGCCTTTTAGCTCGCATTGACACAGAAGAAGGGCCAGTAATTATTTTATGGAACAGTTGAGCCGAAAAATCTACCAGATTTCCTAAACCATGTTTATGTTAATTCTTAGCGGAGTACAATAAACAGCTTACTGCGCATTAGCAATATAAATGAGAGGACAAAAAGTCAGTCAATCACGGGAATCTAGCGGGAAAAATAATGACTTAACAAGAAAATGTCAATAATACCTTTTTGTTTGTTGTGTACCGATAACGTAGAATCCAAGAGGAAATTTTAATCCATCAATTAGTATGTTGTGAACAGTAATTTTTATACGTTTTCCGTGATTGACTGACCATAGGCTAGAGTTAACAATTAGGACACATTTAAGTTACGGTATATAGAACATTAAAATGTAATTATAATAATAATAATAATAATAATAATAATAATAATATCTTTATTTTACCTGGCAGAGTTAATGCCTTAAGGCCTTGTCTACCACTCAACCAGGTTTAAAAAAAATACAAACAAAAAATAGTCTTAAAATCTAAATTACAATATATATATATAAACGATTACAAGTTATGAATACAATACAATTAATATTTATAATGTATTTTGATTTACTCTAAATTTAACGAATTAAATATATAATATGTACAATATATATAAAAAACAGGAAAAGATTAATGACATAGTATAAAATTAAATAAATAGAGAAAAATTAATTATTAGACAACAGGTAACTGTATAAGCGTGACTTAAAGGTACCAAGTGTGCGGCAACCCCTGATATCTTGAGGAAGGAGATTCCAGGAGCGGGCAGAGGCTACTGTGAAGGAAGTAGAATAGGAGGAAGTGCTATGAAGAGGAATTGTTAGCAGACTGCTATCTTGTGATCTAGTGTCAATATTGTGGTAAGAGGATAACTTCTCAAATCTAGACGCCAGGTAAGTAGGGATGTAGGAATTTCAGAAGCTTGAAAAGTAGCGAAAGAGAGTGCAATTTACGTCTGTCAGTAAGACGGAGCCAAGAGAGGTTATTAAAGTGTTCGGAAATATGGTCATAACGGCGGATATTGAAAATGAATCGAACGCAAGCATTATGAACACGCTGCAGTCTCTGCGACAAGTCATAGTTTAGATCATTATATATAATGTCACAATAATCGAAGTGTGGTAACACAAGATTCTGCACAAGGATTTGTTTTAACGAAACTGGGAGAAAATTCTTTTAAACGTCGAAGATAAGTGCTAATAGAATAGTAAGATTGAAAACTAAGTGAAGAATAAAGCATGGTTTAACAAAATAGTTTGTGAAATAAAACGAATTAATATGTCAAAATCATTAAACAACAAATTTGTAAAATGTTGGGTATTTTTACTGGTTTGGAATATGACAAGTTCTACCACTAATATTAGATTAAAAACACACATTTGAAACATTATCTTATAGATTCAGAAAATTTGATGTTTAAAGGTACGCATTACGTTAACAAAATTATTCCTGCGTCAATTAAAAAAAAAATCACCTCAGTACAACATTTTCATGTGATCGATCAATATATATTTGATAGAATTTAACCGGCCTTCAGCCAACCAAGCATTACCTTAGCCGTCTAGATGTCTTTTGAGGTAAGATACGGGCCACATGTCAATCACGACATCTGTAGGGAAAAAGAGTAACTAAATCAGATTGGTTCAGTAACCCCAAAAAAAGATGAGGCCAGAGCCACATATAGGCTATAAGAGTCATAGGGAGAAGGAAGAATATTATTTTGTGAAACCCCTGTAATTACAAAGTAACTAATTTAAAACTCAAAAAGTGGAATATTTGCTCTCGAGAAAATCAATTCTTTCAATAATCTGACACTGCTCGCAGATTCCCCGTCAAGTCTTAATAACATACGAAGAGAAGAAAGATATATATTTAGATAAAGCAGCCTTGTGAATTTTTGGAAGCTTTGGTTGTTTAGTCTCATCAAACAGACAATACAATTAGCTGGCAGATAAATTAGTGGCCCGCTGACTTGTTTCTCTTGTGATGATTCAAAACACGCTTAAAAGACGGGATTGTTTGTACAAGTGGATACAATTTACCAAACTAACTGAATATAAATTAATTTGTTAAGTTGTTACATTGAGTGAGAACAGACAGATACGTCACATAACAATTAGGAAATTACTCTTCTGATAGGCCTACTACAATTCCTTAAAATGTACGGTAACTCATATTAACATGGTGAATAACATTTAAATTTTTTCAACTTTGCGGGTAAATGAATTAAATAAATTATTTATTAATTTAGTGAATTCAAAAGAAATTTATCTGTTGAGTTTATACTGAAGATGTTTTTAAATACTAATATTACTAACACTCCTGGCGTTGCACGGGCATTTAATTATACCTTTTTTTCTTGTCAGCAATCAGCTTATCGATCCCGAACACTATGGATTTGACACCAATCTCAGCATTTTTGACATTTTATTTTAACATCTCTCGCCTCATATTAATGGGGCTGAACTTGGACCTAAGCGGCAAAAGTGAGCCACTATTCATTCAGCAACGCAAAACATCATACAATTGACACTAATGTCAGCCCTTTAAGATTAATTATAAGTGTCATCCCCTCTGATCTTTAACTCAGTATTATTTTCACAATCAAATTTTCATGTGTACAGAAATGGTTGAAATTGCTCCAGGCATACAGTTATGAAGAAACGCAATATTTTATATTTAATTACTTTTTTTTACCTTTTAATGGTACTTAGGTTCTTTACCCATTATATCCATTTATTTGACTGTTAGTATGTGTACTAATCAGTTTGAAATTGCTCCAGGTGTTCGAATGATATTCTGGCACATGTCCAGCGTGCTATCCGTTACACCACCGGGCAAATCTAATACAAACATTTTTCTTATATATTTATATATATATATATATATATATATATATATATATATATATATATATAGTCTTCATTATTACGAGATGTAGCGAGAACTCGGTCGTCACTGCCACCTGGTAGCTACTATAACAAGTAAGCAAATTAAAAAAAAAATAATATTTTTTACTTTATAGCAGTGACGCTTTATCGATGGTATAATAATTAGATATATATATATATATATATATATATATATTGTGTGTGTGTGTGTGTGTGTGTGTTATATTGTATATTTTCAATCGCTGATATAACTATGATTAAGAAATGCCTTGTTAATGGCATATGAGATTATGCCGAAACGTCGGAATCAGTGGCCAGAGGCCAACCTTGAATCCAGGACATGGAAATCCCAAGAAACATTTCTTAATTATATATATATATATATATGTCCAACGCAGTGGTCTAGGTAGCGTGCTGCCTTGTCACGCAGCGGGCCCGGGTTCGATCCCCGGTCGGGGCAGTTTTTCTGGGTGAGGTTTTTCTCGGGGTTTTTCCTCACCTGTAAGACAAATGTCAGGAAAACTTTAAGGCCCAAACGGTCCCCGAAATCATATGGCCATCATCATCATCCTTATCATTATCATCATCATTCTTCACCGGTGTGGAAAGCAACGGGAAACTACCACACCTACAATTCCCTAGTAAAGCTGCAAAGCATAGCATGAAAAATGCTATGATTGCAGTGAAAGACCTGCCCTCGGGCAGAATTACTATGGATGGATATATATATATACACATACATACTTTTGTTTTATTCAATACCCCAGTTTGCATCATTTTGACATTTCTGGTGTCCTACACTAACTTGGCGCAATCGATGCCCACTTCGGAAGTTGGGTCACCTGAAAAGCGGGTGATGTATAAGTGAATTAATTAATTTATGCTTATTTTCTTTCAAATGACAGGAAACGAAACGTAGTTTGTTAATCGTCTCATGGAGTTATCTATAAGCAAGTAAGATAATTGAATGATAGAAGACGATTGCATTTTGATCAGGGATTCTAATGTAGTCAAGGGGTTCTTTTACGAGCCAGAAAATATCGGGGTGTGCTGTTTCGTGGGCACGGGGTGTGCTGTTTCGTGGGCACGGGGTGTGTGAATACGTGTACGTAACAGGTAATATTTCCTTGAGCGTGTGATATGTATGTCACAATCATTTCTTAATACTAAGATGTCCTTCGATGTTGATATAGAAGAGATTACATCATCCACTTGTATAGGTTGCCGCCCCAACTGCAGATATACTGGCGCCGTCGTTGATAGTGGACACCTTCATTATTTTACATTCTCGATACCTCTCACTATGTCATATAGTGTTTTACGGCTATCACTGATTGTTCTTGAGATGCCCTTTCCGACCGTATACGATCTCTATATTTTGATTTGGCTTTTTGACGAGTATAGGCTAACATTGCATCACATATTTTAATTTTTTTTCTTTAACACCAAATATATTCACTATAACTGTTTCACACTAATGTATTGTATATGCAATCGATAGATCTTGACTAGAGCTGACGATTGAAACTCATACGAACATCGTAACGTCTTCGAGTCAATGTGTACTAAACGAAAATTATGTGACGCAGCGAAACCGCCACAAAATTGCGACGCTTCCCCGTCCACCGCGCGCGATGCGTCACAGTTCCTCACTCAATGTAACGGATTCTTTGATCCTTTATCTATCGAGAGTTGTGATTAAATTTTGGATGTAGATGAGATATATATAGCTGCAACATCAAACTCTATCCCCCGATTTTTTTATCATCAGTTTTATGAATTGCCACCCTCTATGGAAGCTAATTTAAATACGTATTCACGTCTAAATATTCATACTTGAGCGGCACCACGGTAATTATACAGTAATATATGTATCATGGGACTTACGGCTGAAAGTCTCTCCCGAAGTACTTTTTTCATTGATTTGACCACCCTAAAAAATCCATCTACTCCGACCGGACTCTCAGGAATAGAGGCAAGGAACTTAAAATCAAGACGACACAAGATGACATCAAATTTTCACCAACCAAATTCTGAATATAACAATCAGTTATGGTAAGTAGGATTACATCGTTAACGAGGAGGACTATTAGAAGAAGCGAATGTTTAAAAGTAGCTCTAGAGATCGTAATTTACGTTCATCGCAACAAAAAGGTCGTAGACTATAATTTATTTTAAGTCCGATGAATAAAGTATTCTCCGATAAATCAGTAAACTCGGTCCATTTATAATGGTTTACCGGAAACCCGAATTGTTAAAACAGCTACAGTAGCCCGATTTATTTTCATAATGAAACTCGGTACGTAACAATTGAATATGAAAAGTGGGATCAGTTCGTTTATTCAGCAAAATCATAGGAGTAAGGATTAACCATAAAACTGACATTTTTGTGAACACAATTTTAATACTCTTCCGGCCAAAATGTATGTTTCTCACAATGAGATTTGTTATATACAATTTAAAAATAAAAATAAATTCATATTCTCTAAACCAGCTAAGTCGGACGAATAGGAATCGGAGTTTTAGAGAATCCAAAATTTGAAATTGCTCTAGCGATCATTATTAGTTTCCTTTCAACGAAAGTGGATACATGCGATTTATTTAACAAAGGACAGATAAATTCCACAAACAGCAAAATTGGATTATAATCGATTTACTGAGCAATTCGTTTAGTATACGAAGCTCGTGTATGTCGGACCTATTTTAGTTGGAATCCTAGAATGAAGAAAAGTATATACATCAATGGAAGGGAAGCTGTAAACTTATAGAAATTCCTATTGACAAGGATTATTTATTTTACAAATGACCAATAGGTTTTGTTCACGATGCTGACGATTTAAAATATATGGATTATAAAGATTATTGAATAAAAATAATATAAAGAACACAATTTTCAGTAACTAATTCAAATGTTGAATGTGAAATATTAATTGTAGAGAGAGAATCAATTGAACAAATGTATTCATTTATTTGATTGCAAAATAAGGGAATTGGATCTACAGATAGGCCTATTCATTTACAGATTGAATAGGCAAGAAGAGTAATAGGATCCCTGAATTCAATATGGTGGGATAAGAATATTTCCAGGAATACACAATTATACATGGGGAAAGCATTAGTTAAAAGTTTTTAATGCTGGAACCGTGAAGTATGGATTTATGAACGAAAACAAAAACTTTTGGCCGTTAAAATAGATTATTTGAGAAGAATCAGGGGTATCAAGATTCCAAATAAATCCAGACATTAGGAGAAGAATAAACATAGAGTACATTGAGATGGATTTTTTTTCATTTTATCTATCACATTTTAAAATTATTTGGGGATGCAACAACATGATGACTAAGAAATCAATAGACACCAATCAGAAGAGGTATTCGGGGAAGATCAAAAATAAAATGGTATCGTAAAACGAAATATGTTATTTCTTGAAAGGGATTTAGAGAAGGAAGGAGATTAGAATCGGAATGCAGCTTCCCTTAATATATATCCTAGAATGAGCTTGTTTATAAAGTTAGTACGTCTTATTTTGAAGATCATGAACAAACAGCCCATTATTTGCAATAATCAACATAGAGATGTTTCAATGTATAAAGTCATATCGCGTCTATGACCATTAGGTGTTCCCAGAGTTCTGTTCACTTAAATTGTTTAATTTGTCATGTGTTTTGTGAAGTATTTCAATTTTAATTTAAATTATGTGAATTTTTAAATATGTTAAAATGTAATCTGATAATAAAATTCCAATCCAAAATGTTCTTTGTCGACGAAGAAAAACCTGGAGAAAATCTCTGTAGCGTTGGTTAATACCAGGGTTTGAACCTGGGACCCCACGGGTTCAATTCACAAGTGCGGACACATTAGCAAACTCGCTCCCTACTTTATTCTGGAGTCGTATTAAGGAAAAACTAATGGAAATCAAGGAGAATGGAGAAAAGCAAAAATATGAAATTCTTGTTCTAGGAAAGAATTTTGAAATACTAAAAACACTAAAGGTAAGTAAAGTCTAAAATTTGAACTGTACGTGTGTTCTCCACCAGACACGTGTGTACCAAGATCTGTTTAGTTGAACGTCATTTGCTTACGTAAACCTCCCACACAGGTTTATAGATTATTTTCATGAGACTTCAAATAATTGTGATATCACTTTTTGTGTGTTTGTGTTTGTATTAGTGTTGGTATTGGTGGACTAGCGGATACTGAGGCCGCCTCTGTTTCCGAGATTCGCGGTTTCAAACTCGATTGGGCTTGATGGAATATTTAATGGTCGTGACTTCCTTCGTAAGAAATGTAAAGCCCTAGGTCTTGTGTCGTATTTTTCAGGTTTGTGAACGAACCTGAAGAGGCATCTGAGCAAAATGTATCAACTCTTTCACGCCAACAGTTCAATTACAACAGCAATGACCTGAGTTGTTAACTAGCATCATTAATAATAAAAACATTATTGTATGCATAACAGAGATTTAGGCGCTCTCCCCCTACAGGGAAGAATTTGAACCATACTAATTTAGTTACACTTGTTTTCGTATAGATGTCATTTGAGTGGTCCGTGGTCAGCGTTCCGCCTCATACTGACATCTAGGAAACCAAGGCAGTACTAGGACGGGAAAATTTGGTAAATTTTGATTGAGGCCTTTCCATTCACGCTTAAGGATATTTTACGAGCCTGAAAATCTTCAGACTCGGGACCTACGGCTTAAAGTCCCTGCCGGAGGACTTGCTTCTTGGACTTATCCGTCCTAAACAATGCATCGACCCCGGCCGGGTTTGAACCCGCGACCCTTACGAGCAGAGGCAAGGAGCATGACCATTCGTCCACCGCGGCCGATTTATATTTATTTATTTATTTATTTATTTATTTACTTATTTATAAATAGTGGCGGATACTGTATATGTAGAATATATGACAAGATAAGAAAAATAAATGTCTGGACGGGATATATGTACAGGATAGGCGAACACAAACATACTGTCACAATTTTCACATAAAAACCAGTAGCATAGGATTTCTACAAATTATTCTTATGCAATTTTCCTCTAAACTAAACATAGGCCTTATAAAATGGCTATTCTCTCAGTTCAGGCGATTAGAAGCAAGGGAGTAAGTGCAAGTTTTTGTAGTATTGACAAAAGCAGGGTTAAAGTTGAAGTTGTATAGGAAGATCACAGGCAATTGAAAATGATAATCATATTTATCTAGGCCTACACCTAAAGCATTCATTTATATCTCTTTACCACTAAATAAAATTATGTTCCAAGAATGTAATTATGCAAATGTTTTTTTCGTAAAAATCACTTTCACCCCCTTTGTTTCTAGCCGCCTCGTTACATTGCATGAATGCGAAACATGATCTGTTACTTTAAGGAAGGAGAACATATTACGTGTACTTTATAATAAATACAATTTTTGGACCCAACAGACACGAACAGGCAGGTGAATGGAGACGTTTTCGGAACAGTGGGCTACATATGATTATATATATATATATATATATATATGTGTGTGTGTGTGTGTGTGTGTTTGTGTGGGAAACTAGATTTAGTAAGAACAGTTAGTTAAAATATTAAAATACGCATAATGAAACAATAATTAAGCAAGATTTATTTTAGAACACCTTGCAGATCTTTCAGAACATGTTTCATCACCAGCTGTTAAAACGGTATTCAATAACAGCGGATGATGGAACATGTTCCGTAATACCTACAACGTGCTTTAAAGTAAATATTACTTAATTGAAGACGACTGAGATTACAGCTAGCCTAGGCGTAGACTATAATGCAGAGGACATGTGGCACGAATGGGGAAAGTAGAGGACATTCATACTTTCCTTTAACAAAATACGTTACATTTTTTTCCATTATGCCATCTATCTGCGTACAACAAGCTCAATAAAATAATTTACAGCTGTACAATACCTTGATTAAAATCCAAGAATGGAACTGTGTATTTTTCTTTATCCCTATCCTCTTTCTTGGCCTCCTCCAAATCGACCTCATCAGATTAGACTTCTAAATTAGTGACGAATTCATCGGTGTTTCGATCTAACTAATCTCGATCCAAAAAAAAAAAACTCTCAGTTTTTTCTGCCTTTCCACAATAATCTTGCATATAATCTTTCCTACTAGAATCCTATATAAACGAGTAAAGGTATAATGATCCCTCTACAGAATATAGGAGACCCTTAGAGTAGAAAGATGTCAAGCTCCAAGTTTTTTAAGACAATAGGTATTTTGATGACAGCCGGCAGCGGGTTGTCAGTTCTGCGTCTTTACCCCCAGAACAAGCGTATGGTACTCATTCCCGTAAGAGACTAAGTTGGCCCCAGGGCCGTGATGCAACCATAGAGCATGATTTACTTTAAAAATTCTGACCCCATCAGGACTTGAATTTTCGACCTTCCGGTTTGTAGCATATTGCCTTAACTGTATGTAGAAATATATAATATTGTTAATTAAATAATTTTCAAAATATTACTACTATGTAGATATATTCCAATTTAATTTTACCCCCCCCTTTAAATAAAAACTTAAATTATATTATTGAATAATTAGTTAATATATATATTCACTTATTTATGTGATTATAGTAAATATATTTATTATTAGTACGTATTTAAAGTGGCCTACCATATGTTTCATATTTGCATTCATTTTCAAATAGGCAT
The DNA here is from genome assembly GCA_030220185.1 of Diploptera punctata. Lineage (NCBI taxonomy): Eukaryota > Metazoa > Arthropoda > Insecta > Blattodea > Blaberidae > Diploptera > Diploptera punctata. The sequence goes on along the minus strand of JASPKZ010001211.1, from coordinate 1,292,451 downwards.
GGATACGAAACACCAGTTATTTTGTGTTTGTATGTAATTGTTTACACCTGCATCCAAGTAAAAATAATAAGAATTAAACAAAGCAGTAACAACACTGAGAATAGTATATATTTCTTCTACACTTTAATATATGTGTAAGACGGAACACAATGAATTTTGATTTACAACCAATCACAGTCGAATTTATCAACTTAATTATTTCATATTAAAGAAAGCTACTCCTTTTTAACATTCTGGGTAGGTCAGAGCATTATTTTGCATTGACTGAATCTCTAAGAAATACGTTAAATATAACAATTTATATATTAAGATGTAAGAATCTTAGAATGCAAGTGGCTACCACATTGTATATATAGTACACGTATGTAACCAGATACTGCTTCCGGGATATAATAGAAAGTAATTGTAACAATTGATTATACCACAAAAATATCATTGTTTGCACTTTCTTATACTATTATTTCCCAGGCATTTACATTCCAGAAAAATACAATTAACATATTTACATCACAGGACATCAGAAATTAATTAATAACCAATAATGTTGGTTCTAACAGTTTGATGTGTTTCATTTTTTTTCCACTAGGGTGCATTCTTACAATATTGCGATCATTTGGCAATAAATAATGTGATCTGGTTACAGTGATGAACGAATGAATCATAATAAACGTTTCTCATTTTGTTTTCAAACATCGTCGTTTACATTAAATACATAAATATTTTAAAATAACTATATTTAAATAATGATTTGTGAGTAAACAGCTTAATTTTATTCGATAAATAGTCCTAACAAATGCATTCTTGATTCCCAATTTCTCTAGACTATTTAACTCATGCCCCAAATGGGAGTCAATGACCAATCACGTTTCAATGATTTCTGTTTTACAACCAATCAGAGTCGTGTTTCACGAAATATTTTCAGTGTTATAATTACCATATTAAAGAAAGCTCCTCCTTTCTAATATTCTGAACAGGTCTGACCATTATTTTGCAGTGACAGAGGCCGTGAGAAATACGGCTACCAGATTGTATATATAGTGCATGAATGTCAACACATGCCGCATGCGGGAGTTAATATAAAACATTTGTAGCAATTGATTATACCACCAAAGAAGAAACCACTGTTTGCACTTTCTTAAATGTATTTTTTCCCAGGTAACAATCCAGAAAAATATAATTGTGATATTTACATCATACGACATCAGATATGAATTAATATACAGTTTGATGTTTCATTTTTTCTCCACTAGAGAGCATTCTTACAATATTGCGTTCCTTTGGCAATAAATAGTATGATCTGGTTGCAGTGATAAACAAAAAGAAGGCAGATGAAGCGTATCTATCGTTTCTCACTTGTTTTCAAACATCGCCGTTTACATTAAATATATAAATATTTTAAATAACTATAGTTAAATAATGATTTGTGAGTAAACAGCTTAATTTTATTCGTTAAATAGTCCTAACAAATGCCACTCTTGATTTCCAAATTCTCTAGATAAATTCACGACTCACGAAGTGAGTCGTGAATTTATCGATAATTTGGAAATCACTCGTGGCATTACTTATGATAAATTCACTCGTCACTTCGTAACATTGTGGATTTATCGATAATTTGGAAATAACTTATGATAAAACCATAGACACTAGCGAAGCACTCTAAAAGCTTAAAGAAACTGAGATATTGTAATGTTCCAAGAGATTATACAATTGCTTGTCATCCTATAATGATATTACGGAGTTAGAGACCGCTGTCGATTCTCCCTTCAAGGGGAAAATAAAAAAAAAATTCGCGGGCGAAGTCCATTAAGTGGCCAAACGCACTAGAAGGCTACAAGACGGAAGGGCGCGGATTCAATTCTCGATGGGATCACGATTTTTAAACTGGATTAAATCTTCTAATGGGGCAATGACTGCGTTCGACTCAAGCTTTAATGGAAATCAATATCGAACTTATGTTCTGGGAGTAACGGCGGCATACAATCAGACTGACAAACTTCTTGCTTCTCCGACGATTGTCTAAAATGGTGGAAACCTTAACCTCCTACTACCGCAAATTCCTTGTAAGGCCTTTATTGGGAAATTACTTCATTTTACACTGTATATAATTTTATATGTTTACGTTATTAAAATGAGCATGCTAAACTAATTATAACAGTTCTCAAACACTTTACCACACGCAATTTTCACCACATAAAAACTAAAATGTAACGTGCGGTGGTTCATTTTAACACAGCAATATTAAGTATTTTATATATATATACTAGAAGTCGCGGGCACGCGTTGCTGGGGCTAAGGTATACGTTAAAAATGTATATTAAGTTGCTGTCTTTCAGCCAGATTACCTAAAACTAATACTTACACACGAAATTAATAATATTTAAAATAAAATAAACACTGAACACACTTAAATTATGCAATAATCAATATTTGTAATTCAATTGATAATCGCGGTTGCAACAAAAAGCACAGCCATCTGGATCTCTCTTTGTTAAATAATAAACCAATTACCCCACCAAATTACTTTACACCGCCATCTGTTAGAATCGTATGGAACTCACAGATAATTACACCGCCATCTGTTAGAATTGTATTGAACTCGCAGATAATTAATATAACTCTTTGTTAAATAATAAACAAATAATTTTCAATAAAAAATAATGCGACTATAAATTTAGTTATAAACTACCCTAAGTCTCAAGTTGGATCAAACTGCACACAGTGTGCAAAATTTTATTAAAATCGGTTCAGTAGTTTAGGATTCCATCGCGGACAAACAACGTGACACGAATTTTTTATATATTTTTACTTAACATTGCTGTGTTAAAATTAACCACCGCACGTTATATATATATATATATATATATATATATATATGCCATAATTAAATTTTTGACATTTAATAATGAAGGCATAATATGACATGAAAAGAAAAATAAACGTCTTAGCCGGGATTTGAATCCGATACCTTTAACTCTATATGTTAGCGCGCTTCCAACTGCGCCACTCAAGCATTCCAGCATAAACATATATAAGAATAAAAACCAATGTTTGTGCTGGAATGGCCGAGTGGCGCAGTTGGGAGCGCGCAAACGCATGGGGTAGAGCTCTCGGGTTAAAATCCCGGCTCAGGTGTTTATTTTCCTTTTCACGTCATATATATATATATATATATATATATATATATATATATATATATATATGCAATGTGGCGAGCGATCAATAATTATCTTGACGTAATGAAAGTTGATGAATTAACTTTAGCTTATATTCAATAATTCCCTATGCCTTCTCTATAACATATTACACACATCATTACCTTATTATTTATCACACCGCTTCACTAAAGTCTCTGATACACATAACTTAGATACCCGATCTCTTGAGCTCAGTGTCCTTTATATCCCTCCTCATCATACTACCTATTATTCGAAATATTTTACAGTTTCTCTTGCTAGAACATGGAATACACTTCCACCCTATGTCAGAGACTGCCAAACTTTACCATGTTTCAGAAACAAATTGAAAATAAAATTACTAACAGAAACAACTCACTAATATTACTTTTTAAGAATTAATAATGCGTTTTCGCATTATTTAATAAAAATAGACTTAGGATTTGTTAATATATTTACCTAATGCCTTGTATAAAAATCATAGATTAATTTATTATAGTTTATTACTTTCTTTGTATTTTTTTCTTTTATTTTTATGTATGGTAGATTCTAGCTGTTATTCCTTTTTTTTTATTCATTGTATCATTAATTTAATTTTAATTGTATTTAGTTTCATTGTATTATTAGACATTATTTTCATTATTATTCAATATGACAGATAATTAATTGTTCAATATGACTACTATTGTAATTTTTTTTGTATTCATATGTAACATATGTTTGTCCTGTTTAATATGACTATTATTGTAATTTTTTTGTATTCATATGTAACATATGTTTATTCTGTTTAATATGACTATTATTGTATTTTTTTTGTATTCATATGTAACATATGTTTGTTCTGGTGAGTGGAAGAGAAGGCCACATGGCCTTAACTCCACCAGGCTAAATAAATATAAATCTATTCTAAATAAGATCTGCTCAATATATTATTTTAGGTTAAGCATATTAATCTAGCCTTGCTTTCTTCTACTTATTTAGAATAATTTCGTAATCATCATTCAAAGCTCCACCCATGTTTGATCTGAAATTGTAAAAGGCTGCCTTGAATTTAGCATGATAAGTTTGATAACAGAATACTTGATGTCTTATCTACACATGTCATTCATTTAATTAATGGCAAGAAATTTAACACGATATAAAATAAAATATAGTACGAAAAAGGGATGGAAAACTTTTATTCTACGTATTCGTTAAAAATTATATTTCAACTCATACGTAAAATATTGTCTTCCATCCTTGTATTGTAATGCACTATCATTTAATCCCTATTTAGTAAATACTATGATAATTACTACAACATTTATATATAAATGATAATGAAACGACAAAAAATACTAGTTTTCACAATGGTACAGAAAACCAAAAGCTGTTGTTTAATACTGCAATTAATCAAACGCGATACTCTGCAAATTACGTTATTATAATTAGTTTTCCATAAAATTATGCAGGTGTTTTGTAAAAAGAGACTCTGATTCTCAAAATAGACCTATATGATCAATGGATTAATATCATATTATCTGCAATACATACTGTAATGTATCCGAGCAAAGTTCCAGTTGTACTGTAAACAAACTTGCATAGGTAATACTTCGCCAACTATGTCTATTGGGGGAATCCGAGTGCTACTTTTATCCGCCATATTAGTGAATTGTCTATGGAACTATCAATGATAAAAACTTTTATTTAACTGGAAATAAGACTGAATACAAGATAAGATTGTACCAATAATTAGTAACCCCATTTCTTATTAATTTCATGGCGAAACATAAAGCTGTTTTTAATTTATGCCCCTCGTTGTGGAGACATTTAAAGTTGGGTTTCTCGGTGTAATGTCCCAAGTTGTAGATTTAAGATATAATTTAAATCACTTTAAATCTGCCACGGCACTAATAACTCTCTTCAGGGGAATGAGGAAATGTTTCTTACACAAATAACAACACTTTATTAACAGTTGAACGATAAGTTAGTTTATTTAAAACTCTCACTTTGGTCAAGATGAATCTTGTAATTTAAAAGTTCCAAAAGATTCCGGCTTAGATTGATATTTTTCACTTCTAGAAGATTACCATTTTATGTATTTAATGGATGACGAATGCTAACGGTCAATCCAGTCATTATTATCCATTATTTTCACTTAGAAACTGTTTTTTTTTACCAAGATGGATGACTATTATATCACTATATAATCTTTCATACTTTTAACACTATTTCTTTCAACCAACATCAATAAAATAAACAATTATTTCCTTATTCTTTAAGGAGCAGTCGCTGAACATGACCGACCATCTTCAAGTATTCTAGCCATCTTTTTTTTATGTAATAACCTCTAGGTTCTGATTGGTCCAACAGAAAAGGAAGGAGTATTTTCAAGCTAACTTCTATCCTCTTCGTCCAATCCCATTTATTTCTTTATAAAAATTATCAATTTGAATATTTGAAGTATTTTACATACTGCATCAGTTATAAAAACATCCAACTGTATTAACAGTTTATATTGACTAGTTAATTTTTTTTATACTTATAAAAAAAAATTGAATTCTATAAATCAATCTGATGTCCATTCTTCATATAAATAAATATTATTATAAACAAAACAAAAACCCTTATTATTATTATATGGGGATAAATATCCGGTTTTAAATTGCCCCTGATTTATTTTAATCTTAGCTACAACTAAGTGTGAGGCTAAATTAAAATAAATCACTTTCCCCAAATATCAAGTTTCTTTCTATACAAGATTCATCTGTATTAGAATCAATACAATGTAATACATCACAATTATAATAAATACATGTTACATAATGAAATAGAAGTATTAATTTTACAAAATTTACATATAATATGTTAAATATACTTTGAACTATTTGAAGTCACCAGCTACAACTAATTAATAGGAGTCTGAAATGGTTTCAAAAGTTCTTTGGAATATTTTCCAATTTCTTTTCTAGTGTCTATTTCTCTTAGCTCATATGTGGTATCATTAAAATTTTTAAATATTTCATAGGGACCTTTATACAATAGGTTCATCCTATGATATTGTTTCTTTAAAGCATTGGATAGTGAAATATCCCTTATGAGAACTTTGTCTCCAACTTTGGGATTCCACTTCCTTTTATGTCTTTTAACCTTATTGTTGCGCTTTTCTGCACGACATTCTAACCTTTCAATAACTCTTTTACATATTTCCTCGGATGTCTCCGGGATTTGACTTTTATCACTGATAGGTAATGGTAAATTAGCAATTAACCTGTCAGGTTGTTTACCTGTCATTAGGAATATGGGTGCTTCCCCAGTATTGACATTAATTGAATGATTCATAACATTCTCTATGACGCTGATATGTTTAAACCAGTCAGAATGTTTATGATGGGTCAAAAACTCTTAAACTTGTAGTAATTTCCCTATTAACTCTCTCACAGGGATTACTTTTTGGGTGATATTTACTACAATGGTACAATTTAATTCCTATCGCAGTAAGTTTATCTTTAAACTTAGGACTTGAGAACACTGAAGCATTATCACTAAGTAGTGCATCAATAGGTCCATAATTAGGTAAATAATCTCTCACAATTTTACCTAGGCAAGCTCTGCTATTTACACTTCTTAATGGATATATTTTTACAAATTTTGAGAATACATCAGATAATACAAGAATATGCTTGTAACCAAATTGAGTAGTAGGCATTTCTCCATGAGTATCCATTACTACTAAGCTATTTACTTTGTTGTCCTTAATATGTTTTGTGGAACTATATCATATTTTACGTTCATACATTTGGCTTTTTGACAAGTTATGCATGAAGAAGTAAACTTTCTCAACTTTTTATCTAAATGTTTAACATAAAAAAATTCACTTATGTTGAGAGCTAATTTTTTCACAACCTGCATGATTTAAGCCGACATGAAAAGTTCTAAATAGTGGAACTTCCATATTATTAGGAATTATAACTTTCCATTTTTTCACATTTCTCCCATGTAATTTGTAAAGAATGTCATCCTTTATACCGATTTTCTTATTACAATCAATTCCATTTTTGTCATCATTATTTATATCTCTCGCACTATACTTCAATCGTTGTAACTCTATATCAGATTTTTGATGCTCAACAATGTTTTTCATCAACAATGAAAATCCTTTGTCTCTATACAGTTTTACATTAAACATTACTACTTCGTGTTTAGGAGTATGTACAGTTTCAGGTATTTTCCCAACACTTTTCAATCTAGACAGGAGGTCAGCAAACACATTCTGTTCTCCTTCTATGTGTTTTATTTCAATATCATAGGAAATTATTTCCATGATCATCCTACTCAGTTTATTATTGGATAATCTACATTTACTTATAAAACTTAGTGAAATGTGGTCACTATGAACAATAACTTTGTTTTTATAAACATAAATTCTAAATTTTTCCATTATGTATAAAAGCTGTATAGGGCCGAACTTTGGGGTCTAGTTCTATCTGCCAAAATGAAGAAGTTAAATCAATAGAACTAATAAATCTACCAGTTTTCATATTTGCTATAGATGCTTCAATTGTCTCGGGCCTATAATTATCCCGGACAGTGAAAGAATTTGTCCTACGACTGTCTAAACACAGGCGAATTTTGCCATTAGGTTTTAACACCCAGCAAATATGGTTGGCGTAAGGAGAATCAGATTTCTGTATTATTCCTTGCATTAACATGTCATCTATCATTTGATCTGCCTGCTCTCTGATAGCAATAGGGATGGGTCTACTTTAATATTTATAGGTGGATGTTCCATCACTTTAAAGGAATATTTAAAACAGTTGCACAATCCCGGCTTCGAAGAAAAAGAACTCTTATTTTTCATTAAGATGTCATACAACATGCCTTTCTGTTCATTGTTTATGCCATGAGTGTCTTTAACTTTTTCCTTTATCATTTCACAGATGTCTTTTTCAAGTTCGTCACTCACACAATATAATAGAGGAATTTCATCATACTCAGTATTGCAAGAGACACATTCTAAATCACAACATTTACATGCGACATAATCGTCAGCACAACCATTTTCATTATTAAGGCTTTCTTCGCCCTCGACACTTTTGTCGGAAGTACAATTAACTGCAATATTATCTTGCATTTGGCATCCACGGCCATTCACCAATTCCCTCTCCTCATGAACAACAATATTCTCTATAAAAATGTGTTCTTCAGCAATGTCACTCTCCTTCTTACTTAGATTCTTATTCTCCTCATATTCATTATCAAATGGGATGACGACTCTCACATTATCTTCATTATACAAGGAAATATTCTTACACTCAAAATTTATTATGGCATTATATTGCTCCAACAGGTCGCAGCCTATTAACATATCACAAGACAAGTATGGAGAAATTAAACATATTGCACTGAAGTAATATCCTCCGATACGTAAATCTAGAAGGCACTGTAGCTTAATTGGCAGTTTCTTCTTGCCTATCGCAAGAGTACAATACACTCCACATATTCTTACAGTCATTATCTTATTCCCTTTGTTGACTAAGAAATTATAAAATTTCTGATCTATTGTTGTGTTTGAGCAGCCACTATCCGCTATGCAAGTAACATCATTGTTAAAAATATTTACTTTAATTTTAGGTGGTCGTCCTATGACATTTAATTCTTTATTAGTAACAGGCATAGCATCCTGATTCTTATAAATATTCAAATGATTATTCAATATTATGCTATCTCGCTGTCTTGAGGTACATAACTTACTATCTCCTCTCATATTTGCTGGTACAATTTCTAAATTTTGAAACCTATCAAAGCATCTATTTTGGACCCTAAGTTCATAACGATTGAGGTACATTGCGGAGTCTTTAATGTACCTTCTATGCGTTTAAAGCACGAGGTATCCTGTGATTTACTTCGAGGTCATTTTCATTACTAGGTATATCTTGACTTTGGTTGTGAATAGTTACAGAGTCTATTCTATTTTGCTCTGTCCTATCACTAGTTTCATTAATTTGACAATTTTGTTGTCGTTGGAAATACCCTTTATTTTCATTACCATAGGTATTCCTTCTTCTTTTACCTCTACAGGGAGAAGTCCAATACCTATTTCTATTTTCTCCTACTCTGTTAACATCCATATAATTAATTTGTCTGTCATTCCTATTTTCATTACGTTTGAACCATCCATTCTGGTTATTGTTACTATAATTATTAGTCATCCTATTTTTATTTGGGCTGTTTCTATTTTGAACAAACCTATTATTATTGTTGCCCTGTTTGAAACTTCTTTCTCTATTCTCATTATGATATTCATCATTTCTTTTAGTTACAAAATTACCTTTCTTATTATAGGGCTCTGCCCCTTCCCCAAATAAATTTCTTTTACTACATTTATCTACTTCTCTTTTATTCTCTAGTAGAGCTAACAACTCTAACATTTCAGATACATTTTGTGGTCTGGCTACTATCAAATGATATCTAATCTCATCTGGGAAGTGATGCGATAACATAGAAATTAAAGTTCTCTCATCTATTGGAGGCTGTAACAATGATGCCATTTTTGCCTTCTCCAAGAAATAATTAAGATAACCTTGTTTACCATTGTTGGAGAATTTTCCACTAGTTAGGTCTAACCTTAGTTTGTTTTGTCTTTCTGGTCCCCAGTAGTAACCTAAGAAAGCATTTTTAAATGTTTGATAAGTCATTGAATCATGGCAAGCTATCTTAAACCAAGACTCTGCATTGTCTTTTAAACTTTTTCTTATGAAGAACATTCTGAACTTGTCTTCTATTCCTTTGATTTCGAAGTATTCTTCAATTTCCCTAATGAAATCAGTAGGGCTTTGGCCTACAGTATCACCAAAATTAGGTAAGTTAATTTCCCCTAAAAGATTAGCAGGAATTTTACATACATTGTTACTACTACTACTAGAAGGAGGATCATTATTAACATTACTAGAATGTCCTGACATAACCTCAATCTCCTTTTCACTAGTTTTTGACACATATTTGTTTTCAAGTTCAACAATCTTAGTTATCCATCCTTCAACTTGTTCTTTTATAATAATTACTTCATTTGTTATCTTTGATTGAAGTTCTTCATTACCTAAGATAACACTTTCTTCGGAAATTTTTAGTCTATCTTCGACTTTAGTTCCTAATTCTTCGATTTTATCTTGGCAACTTTGCCTTACCTCAATCAAAGATATTTCTATTTGATTATGTGTTTCATCAATCTTTTCATTACATTTTTCTACCTCATTTTTACAAATATCTATTTTCTTTTCACAGTCTTTAGCTACATTTACTATTCTCTGTTCCAGTTTAGAATTGTTTTGTTTGCATTCTAACCTAATGCTTTCTAACTTTTGATCTAGTTTTAAGTTATTTTCTTTAATTTCTTTACTAAGATTGGAAATATTTGCATCAATTTTATTGCTAAGGTTAGTTACATTAGCTTCTAATTTACTACTGAGAATTGAATTGTCATTCCTAATTTCTTTTAATTCTGCACTATTCTTTTCTAATTTATTTATTAATAATGCTACCCAAGAAGGTGTATCATTAGTTTGATTATTTTCATTGTTACACAAAATTAAATTTTCTTGGCCTTCACTAATTTGTTCGTTTTCAATATTAACAGTTTTACAAGTTATATTTTCGTTATTGGCCATTGTTGGGTATTTTAATATTTTCTTATTTCTTAAAAGCATTAATTGTTATTATCACTAATTCACTTTTCACATATAAATTTTAACTGTACTCACTTTTGAAGATTTTCATTACTTTCCTCATTCTCGTGGTCCTTGGTTCGATTCAGGTTTACAGGTCCCTGGTTCGATTCCCATTCGAGCCCTCGTTGATGCGCCATTTGAAGTTGTGTTTTATTTTATGCCCCACGTTGTTTTTATTTAATTTATGCCCCTCGTTGTGGAGACATTTAAAGTTGGGTTTCTCGGTGTAATGTCCCAAGTTGTAGATTTAAGATATAATTTAAATCACTTTAAATCTGCCACGGCACTAATAACTCTCTTCAGGGGAATGAGGAAATGTTTCTTACACAAATAACAACACTTTATTAACAGTTGAACGATAAGTTAGTTTATTTAAAACTCTCACTTTGGTCAAGATGAATCTTGTAATTTAAAAGTTCCAAAAGATTCCGGCTTAGGTTGATATTTTTCACTTCTAGAAGATTACCATTTTATGTATTTAATGGATGACGAATGCTAACGGTCAATCCAGTCATTATTATTCATTATTTTCACTTAGAAACTGTTTTTCACCAAGATGGATGACTATTATATCACTATATAATCTTTCATACTTTTAACACTATTTCTTTCAACCAACATCAATAAAATAAACAATTATTTCCTTATTCTTTAAGGAGCAGTCGCTGAACATGACCGACCATCTTCAAGTATTGTAGCCATCTTGTTATTATGTAATAACCTCTAGGTTCTGATTGGTCCAACAGAAAAGGAAGGAGTATTTTCAAGCTAACTTCTATCCTCTTCGTCCAATCCCATTTATTTCTTTATAAAAATTATCAATTTGAATATTTGAAGTATTTTACATACTGCATCAGTTATAAAAACATCTAACTGTATTAACAGTTTATATTGACCAGTTAATTTTTTTATACTTATAAAAAAATTTGAATTCTATAAATCAATCTGATGTCCATTCTTCATATAAATAAATATAATTATAAAGAAAACAAAAACCCTTATTATTATTATATGGGGATAAATATCCGGTTTTAAACATTATTTATGGGCTAACCAAATCAGACGTTTACTCTATTTCCATGATGTAGATATATCCTTCATTTACAATTTCATTAGTTCTACAAGCGGAATATATGCGCCATGCTGACTTCTGTAAATTGTGCTGTTATTTTCGTCACATCCCCAATGGCTAATGTAGGATATTTTTTACTGTAATATTTAAAAACATTCAAAATAATTTGTTTGTCTCCTCTTTTCAATGGTTTTCTTTTTGATGCTTCAAATATATAGAAGAAGCAGCCATTTGATACAATTTTAATTCCTAACAATTAAGCAATGAAATGCTTATATATTTGATCTATTAAAATTTTAATTAGGCCTATATATGTAAAAATTATCCCGTATAATTTATATAGATATTTGCTACATATTTTATATTATTTTTATTTTATCTATTTCGAGTGCTAGAAAGCGAACTACATTTTCTTACACACTCAAAGTTAAACAGTTATTTGACCAATGAAACTCAGTCCATATATCTGGTTTGTTTACATTACAACTGTAATTGATCTCGGAAGAGGTATAGAAGTTGATACGCTCAATTAAATCCCAGTGTCATATTTTTAACATAATTTTCGTAATAGTAGGCCTACTGTGTACAGTAGCTCACGTGGCTAGCGGACGCACGGCTGCCCCGGTTGGGATCCCAGATTCAAATCCCAGCGGTTCCGGAGGGGTATTGGAGATAGGTCACGTCTCAAGTTTTCAGGGTTTTCTCGGGATTCTCTCATTTTCCGAATTTAATCCCACAAACACTCTCCACTCCCTTTCCTCCCTTTTCATCACATTTCATTTATCATTCATTCATTTCATATCATCCTTCACCTCATTTGTGTTACGAAAAATAATTTGGTTAGTAATCCACAGGTGTTGAAAAAATATGAGGTTGTGGGGATCTAGTGGGGTCCCTACCAAGGTGCTGCCTCATGATTTATAGTAGTATCAATAAAAAAACACTAACGCGACCAATGGAGGGTTCTAGTCCTCTCTTGCTGCCACGGGACCAACGCAAAAATGGCGGTGTGTATCATGGGAGTAGAATCTGGTTTTTCGGACCTGAAAAAAAACTTCAACCTACATAACATAATGGACAGAAGACTTCATTCCACTCATCTCCATAATACTGGGATAGCACAATAGATAATCTTTCAAATCGCGGTGCTCAGGACAGTCTGCCCTCCCAGTCTGAATGAAGAACTAATTAACTGCTTGGTAAGATTAATTTCGAACTATATCTCCTGACCACGAAATTCTAGTTAATAATATATTAATATTACTTAACCACAGTGTATTGATTATGGCAATACACTTCAAGCCGGAACAATGAGGGTTCGGAATCCCCATGGGACAGTAATTTTAAACTGTCCTAAACCTTCTGGGTTCATCATGACCCGTGGAGTCGTCTCAGATTGTAATGGAAATGAGTACCAGACTTATGCTCTGGGAGTAAAGGCGCCTTCAAGCAGGGCTGATAACCCGGCTGACATGTTGTGCCAATTGTCTAAAAGATGAGAGCCTCGACTTCCCATTACTTTCAGATTATGTTCAAGATTATCATGTTGGGAGTTCTAGAAACTTTCCATTTGCCACCGATTTTATGTAAAGTGACCTATTTTACGATACGATCTTGATTCCTTTTCTCTGAAATGGGGACCTAGCCATCTTATTCATGAGGTTTTAATCACTGTGAATAAATCAGAATCATCATACACTTTGTAATTTCATAATTATTTCGAATGTGGGAAATGCCACTTTCACATAGGTCCTATTATTTAAAAAATTCTCTCAAATATTTTCCTTGATTTTAAATTTGTTTTCTTGCAATTCTTATCTACTGTCATTGAATATAAGACTAAATCTCTTCTTTCTCTCTGCCTTAATTTAACATCTTCTTTTGCAGGTTCTCACGCCTTACGCCTTTCAGTACAACAACCTCTGGGAAGAGGATATTTAACTCTGGATTGCCGAGTTAGCTGAAGCTATAGCATTTGAGATTCCTTTCGCGAAGTCCAGGGTTCAAAACCTCGGTGCCGACCAAAATGACAAGTATTTTTCCTGATTTTCCTCTGTCGTCAATGTAAATGCTTGAGCGGAATTTTATTATCTGTAAACATTCCATCATATTCAAAACTTAATGATATCATTAAAATAGAGCCTATACAACCTACGATGTTAAAGCGTCTATAAATAAAAGTGAAATTTAAAAAGTCTCCAGATAACACATATTTTTTGACAAACACAAGTTGTCCTAGTCCACATGGAGCAACTCTTAAGAAGAGTGATCAACTAAATACTAGAGACTATACATACTAATAAAAGTAATTATATCTTTAATTCATTATTTTTATCATCATCATCATCATCATCATCATGAACAAATCCGTTTGAGGCCATGTGACCTGTGACGGTAAACCTAACGAAAGTGGTCTTGATCTTGCCATCGATGTTTTGGTCTTCCTTGGTCCCTATATCCAATTGAAGTGTATTGGGAACGGCAATTTTGGAAGCATTCTCCTCACATGATTTTTCTATTCTTGTTGGTAGGCCTATATTTCAATATCTTCATCTAAACTTAATACTCCAAGTTTCTCTCTGATAATAGTGTTCCTTTTGTGATCCAGTTTATTAATTCCTAACAGAGATCGTAAGAAGCGCATTTTGTTTACTCTCAATTTATGAGAATTTAAACATTTTTATTTTTCTCTATAATAGACACATTAAGATGTTAAGAAAATTGCGAATATTGCGTTTTAATCAATAAAAAATATATGGGAAGAGAAATCTAGAATGGAATGACTTATAAAAGCAATTGGATATAGATGCAAGAGAGAGATTTAGGAACAGAGAAAGAGAATGTGAAACAAATGGAGGGAAAGGAGAAAGAAAAACATTAATGTCGCTATGGCAGCAGGAGGATTAAATGGCGGAAATCCTGTTTTACGACGTAATAACATTTGAAGGGCTGATACGAAATATATTTTACCCTCAAAGTAGCAGTTAACAGACTTCTGCAGATATCGTCCAGAGGTGCTGAAAAGACATAGAAATTCCTTGTTCGATAATCCGCTCGAATGTGTGAAAGCAATTAAATAAATAATATTCAAATGTCTGATTATAAGTGCTTTAATAGTCTTGATAGTACGGACATCTGTAATAGCCATTAAACTCCGAGAAAACGGGACTTTGAGAGAGATAATACCATGAATACTGCAGAGTGTTTCATATTATCTTAAATTTAAAATAAAAGCTACAGTCTTTTAATGTTAACTAACTAACTAACTCTCTGGCACTATCGAACCCATAGGTTCATGGCCGCGCGGACATAAGCTCTCTATTCATCCCTATCCTGAGCAAATGTTTTCCAATCATTCCCTGTATAATCTACTTCCCTCAAATCATAGTTAATGTTATTCTTCCACCTCATTCTTGGTCTACCAACTGGGCATTTTCCATCTGGTTTTCCTACAAGAAGCTTCCGTGCACGTCTTTCATTCCTCATTCGTGCCACATGTCCTGTCCATCGTAGTCTACGAGACTTTACCTGTTCTTATTATATCAGGCTTCCTATAAAGACCATGTCGTTCACTGTTATGAAGACATCTCCATTCACCTGTCTGTTCATCTCTCTTTGGTCCAAAAATTTTCCTAAGAACTTTATTCTCAAAATACTCGTAATCTCCTTTCCTACCTTAAAGTATGAGTCCATGTTTCGTAACCATGTAATATAACTGGTAGAATAAAGGTTTTATATATTTAAATTTTTACGTTTATTTGAAAGGAGTTGGGAAGTCAATAGTATATCTAGAGGACACCATCATAACATGTATTTTTGTAAAGAAAGTAAAAAAAAGAACAATTCATTATAAGCCAAAGTTCTAAAGGAAAAAATAGTTAAGTTCCCCCGATTAACGCGGTATCAAGGTAGAATTTTATATTTTCAAGAGTTATTCAAATTTTAATTACACGAGGTCTTTTAATGTTACTGGAATTAATGGTCATTAATTTAATTTGGGTTGAATATTTATTGCCTGGAATGTTCAGCAGGTTGGGGAAGTTTTGTGATATTTAATAATAATAATAATAAAATAATAATATTAATACCTGGCAGGTTTACGGCCTTAAGGCCTTGTCTACCATTCAACCAGGTTTTAAAAAATACAAAAATTATTACAATATAATTATTATTTACAATACATTTTGATTTAATATAGATTTAACGAATGAAATATAAAATGTACGAGATAGAAAAATGAGAAACAAATTTAAAGAACCCACTGTCTCCGATGATTTATTGCAGAGTAAGGTAATGCTGATGATATGTTAGAAATTTAGCACATGCCCTTGGGATCGTTATATTAGGCTATACATTGTGATAACCTATATCCGTTCATTTTCACTTAGGATCAAGTGTATCCTTTTGTCAGTAGCTAGTTAACCAAGCTAATTTACTTACGGTTAATTCTCTACAGATGTTATCAAGTGACACGTGGTAAGCACATCCCCTCAAAGAGACGTGTAAATGGCAACTAAGGTATTATTTCGGTAAGAAAGTCCGATTAAATTTTTGCTCAGATGCTCTAATTTAGTATTGGGTTCTTTTACGAGCCCGGAAATCTTCAGTCTCAGGACCCATGGCTTAAAGTCCCTCCTGGAGGACTCGTCCCTCCGATTTTTCTGTGTTTTAATATAATTACAAAGAAAAATGAATCAATTATTATCTGAAGCAGGTATTGTAAAAATTGTTTACAAACAATACAAAAACTAGATGAGTCGTGAAACTACCCAAGAGCGAAAACTTTTACTTCTTTTTTGTTAAACATTACAGTATACTATATTGTACAGTAGAGTACTGTATGGACACTTCAATCATTTACGTAATGTTACATAATTTAAAATATCTGTTCGAAATAATCGACTGCCACGATCACTATCAATTGTACAGAAACGCACCCACATATGCTTTCGCATTCTCAGGCGATTCATACACCTTTCCAAGGCGTTGACTAGTTGATTTTTTTGTTTAACCTATCAGAGCTCACAAGAACATGCTACATGTCTAACAACTCAACAACACACTACTCTGTAATAAGTTTCTTAGTCCGTGGATTCCGTATATCAAAACACTCATCAACATCCTTGAACAACCTGTGAAACTTTGTCGGTAGAGTTCAGTTATACTCTGAACTTTTAAAAGAAAATACTTGAATACATCGACGTAATATAATTTATGTAATAGTTATGCCTTTTTATGTGCTTTCATCTTAACCTCATATTACACACAATGCAGATAATTATATGTACTGTAATATGTAAATAAACTGAAAATATGCTTTATTAACGCCAATATCATCTGTTGAGTATAGATCCGGACGCAAGAAAATTACAGTGCATTAGCATTAGGCACAAGGGCATATATTAAGAGTATTACTACTAGTATTTAAAAATCTACTGTTATAAAATGAATATTTAAAAGCAAACAATCCCCTGATCCATCCATCCATCCATAGTAATTCTGCCCGAAGGCAGGTCCTTCACTGCAATGATAGCATTTTCATGCTATGCTTGCAGCTTTACTAGGGAATTGTGTAGGTGTGGTAGCTTCCCGTTGCTTTCCACACCGGTGAAGGATGATAATGATAAGGATGATGGCCATATGATTTCGGGGACCGTTTGGGCCTTAAAGTTTTCCTGACATTTGTCTTACAGGTGAGGAAAAACCCCGATAAAAACCTCACCCAGAAAAACTGCCCCGACCGGGGATCGAACCCGGGCCCGCTGCGTGACAAGGCAGCACGCTACCTCGAGACCACAGCGGTGGACAATCCCCTGATAATGTAATATAATAGAATGCTGTTTAAAAAAAAAGCAGACCAATTTTTATTTGATCATTTGATACGATGGTGTTCAACTGCTAATTTGCCTGTGACACATATAGGCTTATTTGAATGAGTTTTATTTGTGTTCTGATCACATCTCTGCATTAAATCCCGGAGTAGAATGAATCAGGTTAACAGGAAATTCTATAAACCCAATAGTGCAACATTTTTAAAGCTTGGATCTAACATTAAATAGTCATTGGCAGATGAAATGAGCTCAAAGTAATTTTTGATGGAGTTTCTGAATCTTAAAAAGAAGTGCCTGTGACTCAACATTTCAATCACTAACTAAATCATTGGCAATGTCAAACCCGTAGATTCATGGTGGCGCGGACATAAGCTGAGGTAATATTTTTCAAATATCCTCTGTATAATCTACTTCGAAGCTTCCTGATTCCTGACTATCTTCTCCTGGTCATCTAACTTCCTGTAAATCTATTATATCCAAGGGTGAAATAACTAATATTTCTAACGCCCCATTATTATACAATGTCCTTACATTCCTAGGAACATATATCTGCGTTTGTCCCTTTGACATGGATTCCCTGAAGTAGTCCCCGCCCGGAATTTTCTAATATACCCACACAACCCTTCAATAACTAATTTAATTAATTCATGTCGTTAAGTAAATTACATATTTTAAAAATATAAAGTATATACTTTGCGAAAATGTGGCAATAGTTGTTTTGTTGAAGAAAAATATCTTGAAAATATATTGATTTTATTTTAGAATCTTCGGGCATGCTCATCTGTCTTAAGTTGCAAAGACACTTCAAAAACATGGACAAAATTAATCTAGACTTTGATGCTGAAGCAAAGGGGAAGTTTAATAAAACATATAGCATGATAATTTAAATGTATAAAGTGTAGAAAAATATAACTCGATTAATATTTATCCTATTTCTGACTATTTTTTTAAATAGTATACTTCTTTATAGTTACATATTATTCCTATAGTCCATGTTAGATGTCACCTGTCTCTTCACTGCTCATTCCCCTCCAACTCCCCTATCTATCCCTTCCCTAAAGCGTCATAATTCCCACGGTTCTCTAAGGCTGTTCGGACGACTCGCAGGAACCATGGTATTAGACTGGTAGTCCTACTGGCCTAAGCAAAATATCTTCTTTCTCCAAAATTGTAGCCAGAACCAGTTTAGTAATTTTATATAATCACCAGGTCTAAGATTTAAATCTAATAGAAGTGGCTATGTACATTGGTTACAGATTGTCAAAATATGGAGTGAAATACGGATTAAATAGTTTTATAGAAATGGTGAAAACTTTCATGGCAAAAAAAAAAAAATCACTTTAATAACCTCTCTTGCCTCCGTCTTACTGACAGACGTAAATTGCATTCTCTTTCATTACTTTTCAAGCTTCTGAAATCTTACATTCCTACTTACCTGGCGTCCAGATTTGAGAAGTTATCCTCTTACCACAATATTGACACTAGGTCACAAGATAACTTTCTGCTAACAATTCCTCTTATTCTACTTCCTTCATAGTAGCCTCTGCCCGCTACTGGAATTTCCTTCCTCAAGATATCAGGGGTTGCCGCACACTTGGCACCTTTAAGTCACGCTTATACAGTTACCTGTTGTCTAATAATTAATTTCTCTTTATTTATTTAAATTTATACTATGTCATTAATACTTTTTTTTCTCGTTTTTTATACCTTGTACATATTATATATTTAATTCGTTAAATTTAGAGTAAATCAAAACAGATTATAAATATTGATTGTATTATATTGTTTTTATAATATGTAATTGTTTATGTAGTTGTAAGACTATTTTTTTGTATTTTGCATTTTTTTAAAAAACCTGGTTGAGTGGCAGACAAGGCCTTAAGGCCTTAACTCTGCCAGATAAAATAAAGCTATTTATTTATTTATTTATTTATTATCTGTTTATATCAGCACATTCAGAACGTTATATACACACAATTGTAATTTAGAGAAGACGATTACAATCTGGTTGTAATTTAACTACGTATTTTAATATGCGTCCCACGACGTAGCCGAGTGGTTAAGGTAGGAAGCCTTGGCGCAGAGCTACGGGACTTGCGCTGGTTCGAGTCTCCATGGGGGAAGAAATTTTCTCATGGTATTTCGGCCACCCAGCATCGTGAGGCAATTGGGTAGCTACAATAAGTAGCGCTCCGGGTTGAGGAACCAGCTATAACGGCTGGGGGACTCGACATGCTAACCACATGTCACCCCTACACTGGCTGTTGATCATCTACCTCTGTGATTGACACATGTGGATGTGAAGGGCCAGCAGCCGGCTGGTAAAAGGGCAACCGCTGAAAAGTGGAAAGACCCTCAATCGGATTTTAATATGCAAATTAACAAACATATAACTACACTGAAAACGCACTCAAAGCTTATATATATATATATATATATATATATATATATATATATATATATATGACTGTTTATAGTTCATGAACTACTGAATAGAACATGATTAGCTAAATATCTGAACCCAGAGATCTACTTACAGAAGTTTCGCTGATTGCCTGGGCCTGGTCTGTTAAGATCAAGTATAACAAATTATATTGTTACATAGGTTTAATTGACGATGTTCGTCAATAAAGAAAACAATGTGCATAAAACACAACTTATTTTCAACATTTCATACAAATTCAAGATTTCAGCATTGAAATACAAATTACTAGAAACATTTTAAACGAATATTTAACAAGAATAACTTCTCACCATTAAAAATGGAACATGTTTAAAATAAAACGTAAATTTATGTAAAGATAAGTGACATTTTCTGAAATACGTAAAAATATGTAATATGCCCTGAAATGTTGACAAATGTGGAAATATAAAATGTCTTAAACCACTCCAGATGCGTTAATTAATAAATATACATCTACATTTTAACTCTAACTAATATAAAAACAAATATCTATTTACATAGAAACCCTAACCCTGATAGTCACTTTCAATTACAATTTTGATATAGCGATTTATTTAAATTATTAATCGTGACGTTTCTAATAATTCTATTATAATATATTTATTATTTACATAATACGCGGCTATACTATGTTATATGAGCACATTTCATATCTGAATCTTGCAACAGACCTCTAGTAACGAACTATATTGATAGTTATAAATTGTTGCCAACACGTTCATTCAAGTTTCCGCTACAGCCGATTACCAACATGTTCATTCATGTTGCGTTAGATAGGTTAGATTATGTAGGTTACGTTATAATAGGTAGGTTAGAATATATTATATAAGTTAAATTGGATAGGTAGGTATCGGCGACCTTCTTTTTGTTAGCATTTTTTCTCATAAATTGGTTCCTCATTTTTTGAAATGATAATAGATATGTTGCAACGATAATATGACGTCTTTCAGATTACTTTAACTTCCAACTTTTGACTCAAATTTCACATGTTTTCTGGATATTTTGGAAAACAAAGTACATAATATACACTACCATGATACATATTTTCATGGCTATAATCTAATTTCTGTGCTATTGTGTTTTTTCTTATTTATGTAGGTGGTCATCTCGCAAATAATCCCCTTATTAGCTATTTACACCATCTCCAAGAATTATATTTTAATCTGTTTGTGCGATGAAATAAATTCGTTAAGGAGATGGGATATAATATTTTATGTTATTCAATTTATTGTAAAATTGTTTAATAATGAATAGTTATAGGGAACCATCCGCTTGTATGGTTCCAAATAACATGTTGCAGTATACTTGTATTCAATACTATGAACGTTGCCCAAGTCATCACGACACACGAAGTCAATGTATATGGTTACGCGGATGACATGGTTCTGATGTCAACATCATCTGAATAACTAAGCTAGCATATAATAAACTAGAAGTATGGGCAAGTGAAAACGATCTTATCATAAATGAAATCAAAACGGTGTCGATGATATTCAGGAAAGAAGGACGAACAATACCAAAAGATGATATCTTCATCACGAATAAGAAGATTCAACGGGTAACAATTTTAAGTATCTGGGGGTTGCCTTTCAGACACGCGGAACAGTTTTTAACAGGCATATCACAGACAAAACAACAGCGGCAACACTTGCTATGAATGACATCAACCTCATACACAGACTCTCCCTGGACACAGCACTAGCGTTTCTCAAAGAAAAGATAACGCCGATTGTCACATACGGACTGGACAACATGTGGACTCACTAACTAAGAGAGATCTTCTACAAATGGAGAAGGTGAAAGCCACATACCTCAAAAAGGCTCTCTATCTGTCCAAATACACACTGTCACGCCTCGATATGAACTAGCGAGGGAACCCTATTGAACAGTTGCGACAAGATCTACATCTGCTGTCCACAGACGCATAGAATATCGCAACGGAGGAATTAAGATGGAAGAAAGACCAAATCTGGATGGAATTCTACTCCACGGACACTATGATGACAACGTAAGCAGAATACGACCTCAGACATCTGATGGCGAGGATGGGAACACATGGATAATAAGATCTGTAGGATCAAGAAAACATGACGAACCAGATTACTAGTGCATCTGTGAGCTGTGCGGTAAATACTGCGACCGTTACCATGTTGTGTCGTGTCGGTGGCGAGACGTGGCCCTGAGGGCTTACTGTGGAGGGGACTGTACGGTGGACGCTGGTGAATGAAAACTTGATATTATGCACATTGTGCGCTCGTCATTATTATTATTATAATACTGTGTTATTAAACGACGCATTTGCTGCAGCCATAATTGGATCAACATTTGGCACTGTAAATTGAGATATTTGAAAAAAAGTAATGCATTATCAATTAACCCAAAATTTGTGTTTCTGATTTATTCCTAACAACTTACTAGTAATTTAATTTTATCATATTAAATCTACCTAGTTTTGTCCTTTATTGATTTTTATTACTTCTAGGCGAGTGACTTAATATATTCTATTATGAAATGTAGTTAAAATTCATACTAATCAAGGAGTTAAACAAGGATGCAGTATCTCTCCAGTTTTATTTAACCTATACATCAATGATATAATAAAAAATGGAACGAAGAAACAATTAAAGGAATAAAATTAGATAAAACACACTACTTGAAAACATTATTATACGCTGATGACCAGGTAATAATAGCAAATACAGAAGACGAACTTCAGAGGAATATTTTTAAACTACATAATATATGTGAACAATATAATCTCAAAATATCCATAGAAAAAACTAAGGTAATGGCATTCCAAGGAAAAAATCAAATCAGATCGAAAATAGTAATAGGAAACAAAATCATAGAACAGGTGAACCATCTCAATTATCTAGGATGTGACATTTCATTTAATTATGATAATGATATAAATAATAAAATAGCAAAATTCCAGGGAATATGTGGTACGATAAAACGAACACTAAATAACAAAACAAGAAGAGAGACCCAACTGAAATTTTATAAAATGTTGGCAGTACCGGTACTGCTCTATGGTTCAGAAGCCTGGATACATAAAAAACAAGACCTAAGTAGGATAACGGCGGCAGAAATGAAATTTTTGAGATCTGTTAAAGGGTGCACTAAGGAAGACAGAATCAAGAACACAGAAATAAGACAGGAACTTGAAATATTTGCAATAACTGATAAAATGGATACATATAGACAAAAATGGAAGCAACACATAGACAGAATGAATGAAGATAGATATCCAAAACAAATAACAAAATACAAACCTAAAGGCACTCGAGATGTGGGCAGACCTAGAAAGAGATGGGCTGAAGTCGGAACGGGTCAACAGACCTAATCCATGAATGAAGATGATGATAATGATGAAATGTAGTTCCGTTGAAAATCAACAAAAAAGCTTCACAATGAAAGAAAATTAAATAGGTCAATGTGTATAGTTTTACAAGTTCTAGTTTGAGATTCTTTACAAAAAAATAGTTGCATGCTGTATGTTCATAATGGTATTGAAGTGCCTACTAGAAGTGGTGAAAGAGCACTTGTGATACTAAAATAAATCCACGAGTCAAAATTGAGAAGCTAAACTGATGTATACCAATAAAATTTCATGAAATTTCAGTCTGTTAATTCTATTCCTAGGAAATTGCTTGATTTCGTTCAGATTACAAGGGGTGAAGTGTCGTTTAATGTTGATTAAAGAGCAGATCTACAATGCTAGCAATATCTGAAAATTAATATTTTGAGTGTTCACTCAATATTTGGGTCTTCTCTATATGAATATGCCAATTCATATAAAAAACTAAAATTTATTTCTATAATATACATCACTTTAAGAGCACACATTTAACATAATCTTAAGTGAAATGTAAATATCTTTTTAGCAGCATTCTTTAACAGCTCGGGCTAATAACGTCGCACTTAAAATCTTAGTGTCAATATGTCGACAATTTTTACTTAGATGTCTCTTATTTCAAACTTTAATTTTCTATTGTGTTGTGAATCTATTTAAATTATTTTTTTTGCAAAACCCAATTAGGTATTAATATTATCTGAACTGAGTGTTTATAATTATGATATTATTATTATTATTATTATTATTATTATTATTATTATTATTATTATTATTACTACTACTATTGTTACGATACACTATATGTTGACAGAGAGAATCTCGTATTCCATCAATGGATTAACGAGATTTCCCTTTATGTATAAAACGATTTTTTTCGATTTATACACTGCTGCAATATGAATTAATAGCTAGAAATAAAATTAAAACATGTGCATGAAACACAATTATTTTTCAGACGCAGGTTTTGACATCAGGACGGACAAATAAGGATTTTTGGGGTTTTTCCTCCTGTAAGATAAATGTCAGGAAATATTAAGGACAGAGTAGTCTGAAAACTCCATTCGGTCATTATAATAATACATATCATACACTCCTTGTTTTAAAACACGTTATGAATACACAATGTAAACACACAGACTAATGGTTCGATTCAGCGATTCTAGGACGCAATATGACTTTATTGTTATAGGGTCTATGAATAAGAAGAAATAAAAATATTGAGATCTCATCTCTAGGTTAGCTTTAAGGATTTCAGAATCTAATCCAATAAGAAAGTAAATAAATTTCATAACTAAATCTCTCTAAAACGAAACCAGCTAATTGATAATCAACGCCTCATTTCCTGAGCTCTCTGGAAAATAACTCCTACATTAGTATCAGATATATTAGATGTAGAGGATATATTACTTACTTACGATGAACGTTTCCATAAAAAAATATTGTTCCTTAATTATTTTTTATTTACAATGTTTAATTATTTTATTAGCCATGTATGCCAGCTGTCATATTAGATAATGAACAAATTCCTTATACCGACGTCGTTAAAAACTTGGGATTTCACTTAGATTCTAATTTAAAATGGCATGAGCAAGTAAAACAAACATCTAAAAGGATCTTCTCCATAATGCATTCCCTAAAGCGACTTAAACATTTCTTCCTACAACTCTTAAAAGAATTTTAATCCAAACTTTAGTGATGCCGCATTTTGACTACTGTGACGTTCTACTAACTGACATAAGTGACGGATTGTCGGACAAACTGCAGCGTGTCCATAATATGTGTATCAGATTCATATTTAATGTTCGAAAATACGATCACATTTCTCCATTATTCCACGAATTGTCATGGCTACATCTAAAAGAGAGAAGAAAATCGCACTGTCTAATTCTCCTATTTAAGATCCTACATACCTCGATTCCCAATTATTTATCATCCCGTTTCCAGTATCTATCCTCAAACCATAACTTAAACACAAGATCACAACATAGTCTCTTACTTAATATACCGCAACATAGGACATCACATCACTCCATGTCATATACCATCTCCACTTCTCGCAACTGGAATTCCCTACCACAAGAAATAAGGGGCTGCCGGACATTGGCATCTTTTAAAAGAAATCTAAATTTATATTTGCTCTAAACTCGATTTCATTATTATCCAGTGTAAGATATATATATATATATATATATATTAATTGGTGTTTCCCGTATAATGTATCATATTTATATTATTATTATTATTATCGTATCATTATTGTTATTACCCTATAAAATGTTGTTTGTACATGACATTTACATTGCTACATTTATTGTATCTTTAACTGTTTATAATTAGTATAGTGTATATCTATATTTGTCGAATATTTATTTGTATTTGTGCTGGTTGAGTGGAAGAGAGGGCCTTATGGCCTTAACTCTGCCAGAATAAATAAAGTATTATTATTATTATATTATTATTATTTAAGTCATGGAACTAGTCTGTTCTTTAAGGGAAACATCCTTCAATCCAGAATTGGTCGATAACCGCAAACAAAGACATCCACTAAAGAGTTAAATCAGCAAATTGCATGTTTAGAACCGCCTTTATATCTTTAAAAGAATTAAGTACACTACAACATCATAAACTGCAGTTTTAATAAAATTAATAACAATTATAAAATAGCTTCAAAATGTTCTAATAGATTCAACTTGGTTTAAAGACTTGACAGAGTAAAGCTCTATTAAATTAATTTACAGCGATTCATAAAATACTTTGCACTGTGATTTTTCAGTGGCATAGCCGGTTACCGAATCTAAGTAGCCTCTACAAGGTATATTAGCGAGATAAATTACAAGTTTAGGATTGACTCAGTTATGATTTGCTAATTTGTAGGCTCAATGTTTTATTTAGATTTTTGCTGTTTTGTGAACGATCTATTGTCGATTAAAACTACATAAAGATAGGCCTACCCCATATTTATTGACTTTATAGGAAAAATTATCAGAAGATAAGTAATTATTGAAGTTCTAAATGAAAATAAATGCACCCAAACAACTAATCACAGAAATACATCGAACGTTTCGACGCTAGTGTATAATCCGAGTCGTAATGTTATATTGAATTAAAGACCATTCGATCTTGGTTTGGTTTAATCCTCTTCTTTCCCTTAATGCCGTAAGATGTCGGATTCATTCGGTCCATCCTACGTCTCCATCGACTACTATCCCTGCACACTCTTCCTACTTCCATAATTATTGACTCGCTTTGTTCCGTACTCTCTCTTTTCCCGTTTAATTCTAGAATTTCCGCTTCCTATGTTTCCCCTGAATTCGCTTTATGTGACTTATTTGGATTTCTATTCCTCTGACATATGATATATATGCCCAAACCACGTGAGTTGCTCTCCTCAGAAACATGTTTTGTTGTCTTCTCCTGTCCAGTTCTTCTCTTATTCTATCGTTTCTTATTTTATCCCGTCCGTTCTTACCTGCTGTCCTTCGCTACTTCATTTGCATTGCTGCTAGTTTAATATGAATCTTTACTTTTTAATGATATATATTCGTATTTATTATTCTCTATCATAATCTAATTTTCCACACATTTAGTAATTTTATACCTGCTATATTGCATTCATTGTTTATAACGTGGAGTCCTTTGTAATTAGAGATAAATACCGTAATACAGTAATTTTGAATTCTCCAGAGTTTCCATTTTTCAATAATACTGGTTAGAATTTCATAAAATATTACGGTCCTTACGACCATAATGTTCATTGAGATAACATAGATGTTATTACATAAATAAAGTTATTGAACGTTGTATTGTGTAGGCCTATATAGTTTCAAACTTGTGCATTATCGTTTAGCTATGAATAATTTTAGCTAAGACTTGATACATTTATCACATTTAATATATTAACGTAGGGAAGAGAAAACTGAAAGCTAAAGCCATGCATAATACGACGCTAAACAAGAAACGATATCTCGCTTTACATGATCTTCTATTTCAAAATATAATTAATTAATATTAATTTGAACGCTGCGTACCCAATTTGGAGTAAAATTCTTCTGAATTGTAATAGGCCCGGTATCTTTGTACATATTAGTATCATTCAGTTTATTCATTTATTTTTAAATTTAATAAAGAGGAATATCAAAAACGAAATAAAATTAATGTTGGTTTATAAGAAACAAGTTTTGATATATAGGCCTACTGTATTACAAACACGTTCTCCATCTGGCTTATTACAAGTTTCATATCGCCATCAATTAGTAAAATTTATTAGTTTATTTTACAGAAAATGAGTCTGGTAGAAATCGTCTCCTTATAAATATTACAAGGATATCATAACCAAATAAGGAGACACATTCAAGCCAATTGCAATGAACTTAAATTTCTATAATACATATGATAATGTTCTTAGTATCCACTTTACAAAAAAGGCATTTAACGTAAACAATAAACATATTTCTAGTTTACTACATATTAGTGTGGAAAATATTTCAATAACGTAAAGCAAAGTAATGTTAGATTAAAATCTCACTTAGAATGTGAGTGATTTCATTAGGTACATATATTGTTCTGTTCGGGAAAAAATCGGAGGTATGCCATGTAATTAAATTTCACTTTGCTATTTAAATTATTTTAATTATGTGATTATATAAACTACGACTTCCAAATCAGAATACCTTCGGTATTCACATATGAATGAAAGTGATTAACTTTTTCAGAAAAATATTTATTCGTAAAGAAGATATAATTAATTTTTAATTTAACATGAATTCCAGATAAACTTCTGCCATAGTTATGCGATCTTCAAGGAATAGGAAATCTGAGTGAGATGGGTAATCTAACAAAATATATTTTCTATTTGCTTTAATTAGTATGGCCATAATATTAAAAGTGAGAGTAAGTAATTTCACTTAAACAACTATATTCTAGAGATTTTAAAACAAGCTTTTGGCTCGAAATGATATAATGTAAACTTTTCTTCCATTATAATATGAGTTAATTTAAATATTTGAAATTTAAAATATT
Source organism: Diploptera punctata (assembly GCA_030220185.1). NCBI lineage: Eukaryota > Metazoa > Arthropoda > Insecta > Blattodea > Blaberidae > Diploptera > Diploptera punctata. The sequence continues at coordinate 1,263,828 of JASPKZ010001211.1, read as the reverse complement.
AATTTTTTTATAAACTTTTCAGAGACAAAATGCAAATCCCTTCAATTATTTCCCTTTTTTCACTCGCAATTTCTTTATAAAATGCCATCTAAAATTTTAAAATTTTGTTTTGGTATTGGGTTTTTAATAATCTTCCTACGATTAACTAGTAACCTAAAGTTATTTAATTCTTTTCTTTACAGTTTCAAAATATTTTAATTATTTTTTCATTGAAATATTCAATTTTCTTCTATTTCATAAAAGGATTATACAAAAATTAAATATATAGAGCGATTCATATAAAAAACTGGTGTTTGAAATAATATACCTTGGTTCACAATAAAACAAATATTGATTTTTTAAAATTATATTTGAACTTTGGGAGTGTACTTCTTCGAAATATCCTATTAATATACAGTTAGTGTAGAAAGTAATGATACACTTATAAATATCACTGAGAGAAACAAATAATTTAATTATTTCTTTGCTATATAAAAAAAATATAGGTACCTTTACATTGCACTCTATATAGTTAATCGCAGTTTCCTCTGTTTTAACATAACAGTTAACGAGTAAAACAATTATTTAAACATGAACAACAAAAATTAACAAATAAAAAGTGTTGATACAGTCTCATATTACGGCTATTTTCAGTTTTTAATTTTTGAGTTTGATACTTGGTAGGGAGCACTTTTTATTCCAAGATGACATGAAGACGGCGCGGCATCAACTCGACTAAATTTGAAGTTAATGTAGAAAGCGTCTTTCAGGTCTTGCGTATTGGAAACGCAATTCTCTTCTCCAGGTTTTCCCATAAATTCTCAATGGGGTTTATGTACGGAGATTACGGGGGCTATTGCATGTACTTTGGCGAGTTATACAAAATCCATAAAAGCGTATCGAAACCGGTGTACTTGGGATCATTATCTCGCATAAATACAATGTCTTGTCTAATCCCCATTTTCACTCCAGGGGTACGAAGATTGGTCTTCAGTATGTTTATATTCTGTATGTACTGTAATCCATCACCCCATATATAAAATGCAAGGTCCCGACTCCAGAGGTACCCATGCATCCCCTTACTAATAAAGAACCGCCACTAAATTTCACAGTGGGTTGGAGATTTTGCTTTTGTAGCGCTGCATTTTAATTCCTCCAGAATGTTCTTCTTCCATCTGAGCAGAAAATGTTGAATTTTAGGCTCGTCAGTAAAAATTACTCTTTATAAAATTCTTTGGAGGTGTTTATGTGTGTTTTAGCGAAGTCATTTTTTTTCTTTCAGTTCTATTCACTTACGAAGCATTTTCTACGGGTTGTTTTCACATGTAGTTCGTTAGCTCGTAGGTAGTTACGAAAATTGCTAACAGAAATATTAAAATCATTCTTGGTACTAAATTCTAATTTAGGTGCACTACTTTGAGGTTTTTGCTTTACTTTTTCAACATTAATATACAATGTTCTAGGATGCTGATCTGTGGCTATTTTCGAAAGATTTTCTTTCACCAACTGTATCAATTATATGCTGAATGGTAGCTCTTGACCTTACAATTATTTCATTAATCTCATTATTTATTAATTATGCAAACGAAAAAAAATTTCCCTTTCTTCTACTGTAGTCTCTCTACTTTGCGCCCCTAACCAGCGTTATTCTGCAGCCAGAACACACACAACTACATGCAAAATACTCAAGGCTAGAGTGATCCAGATCCACCCCCACGCGACTGCAAGCACACATTCTGGTTGACTGAAACGTATTACCGTATCAACAGTTTTTTGTTTGTTAATTTTTATTCTTTATGTTTAAATTATTTTTTACTCATTAATTGTCATGTTAATTCAGGGGAAACTGCATGTATTTAACGTCATGGAGTGCAATTTAAAGGTGTATTTTTGTTTTGTTTTCGTATATAGTAAAGAAATAATTATATTATTTATTTTTGCCTGTAATATTTTTAAGTGTCTCAATACTTTGTACACTAACTGTATTCTTTGATATAAGAGAGCAGCTACCACATGTACAGTAAAAGCTCCTTATTCGATGTTCTCTTATTCGCGTTTTCATTATTCGCGGATTAAAAAATTGCGATAGAGTTCCTGTATTCGCGGCTAAAAACGTATTTATTGGCGGTTTCAGTCGGTATATTAAAATAATTAGTATCTTTATTAACGCATCGGCAGTGTTTTTTTTACTGCAGGTACGGCCAAGGCCACTTTTGCAAAGAGCGATTAAAACTAAATGGACAAATTAATATCAAGATAAAACAAATCTTATTGTCATTAAGCTAAAATTCGTTGTTAAAATCCACCGCCGTCGTATTTCACGCGCCGCTATGTCCGATATAAATGCCGCCCTCGCCACGATCAGTGTTTTATTGTTTCAACTTGTCATTCGTTGCAATAATTTTCATTTAACAGCACGTCTCTCTTCTGCTTCGTCGACTAAAAGTAAAGAAAATTAGTTCCTAAGCGGAAAATAGTAGTGTTGCCGTTTAAAGTAATAATAGAAATGCTTGCCCGTTTACGAGTTGGCGAGTCGTTTGCGTCTATATCACGCTGGTCCAATGTTAATCAATCAACTGTACGATTCATCAAGAAATCCTAAGACAAGAAAAGGAATTCTATCGCTGAATTCACAGCTGAATATCAATCTAAATTGAAAGACCTTTTAAAAGCGGCAAAACAGGGAAAAAAAAAAAAAAAACTAACTCCTTTAAGCCATTGCCTAAAAGCCTTACAGTAATAAATAATAGAAATTGTTCAAAATCTCTCATTAATTGATTTTATTTTGATAATTTTTATTTTATTTTGGTACCTTGGAACGTATCCCCTATATACCCATACAAATTACCATTTCATATTCGCGGTTTTTGTATTCGCGGCATATTTGCGGAACATATCCCATACTATACCTCAAGTGGTTCGTCGACTAGATATGGCCCTAAATATCTGTATGTCTGAAATGTTTCAGTCTGTAAGTAGTAACCGTTCATTTACTGCCGCGTAATAAATCATTTCTTATGTGAATGCACTCTGAGAGCGAACATATACTTTTGCAGTATGCAAAACATGTTTCCAACAATCTCTAAATAAAAACCTGTTTATGTTGAGTCTCGAGTCTACAGTTGAGCCTCGAATCAGAGTAATCGAATCGAGAACTACAAAAAAAAATCTATTCGAGAAAGAAATTAAAATGTTTCTGCAAAATTAAAATTTGAATAACTCTTGAAAATATAAAATTCTACCTTGATGCCGCGTTATTCGAGGGAACTTAACTATTTTTTCCTTTAGAACTTTGGCTTATAATGTATTGTTCTTTTTATATACTGTCTTTACAAAAATACATTTTATGATGTTGTCCTCCTAGATATTAGGATTTACACCCATCATAGGTCTGTAAGTGTAGGTAATCTAATTTTATTTTACCTTTTACAAACTAATGGTATTGGCGATTTATTTCTATTGTTTTCAAAACATATAATGTAAGTAGCTTAGTTTTATGATGGGTCGGTGAGATAGTCTATAAGATAATTTATGTAATTTTAGCTCTATATTTAACTGCTTGGAATTTTACAATATTATTAGGATTAATAAAATTTAATTAGATTATATTTTAGGAAATAACAAAAATGCAGAAGATTTCTTGGTTAATTTTTTCAATTTTATCACACATGATTTTATAGAGCTTTAATTTATGGACTTCAACTACTCTAAGTTTATAAGATTAAGTTTGATCTCCGTTGAGATAACTAACTCACTGGCACTATCGAACCCGCAGGTTCATGGTCGAGCGGATATAAGCTCTCCATACATCCCTATCCTAAACAAATGTTTTCTAATCATTCCCTGTATAATCTACTTCCCTCAATTCATAGTTTATATATTTCTCCCACCTCATTCTTGGTCTACCAACAGAATCTTTTCCCTCTGGTTTTCCTACAAGAAGCTTCTATGCACGTCTTTCATTCCACATTCGTGCCACATGTCCTGCCCATCGCAGTCTACGAGACTTAACTGTTCTTATGATATCTGGCTGGAGATAACTTAGTTAAATTGCACAATTGTACCCAAGTGACCCAGACGATCTCAACTAGACTAATAGATTATAATTTAAAATTGAGATGGCCTTTCAGAACGTCGACGATGAAAAGCGTTTATTCAAGAATATGCTTCGTATTGTGAGGAATTTGTAGAGGGGGTTGTACGTAGTCGATAGGTATGTTTTCATTTAGAATTCTTAAATTACCGGCTTCTTTCAAATGTATATGTCTTCCAATGTTCGTTTTCGTTTGACGTTATTTCCTTTCTGGTTATTTTTTAATTCAAAGATATTAAAATTTTAAAAGAAGCCGGAACAGGAAGAATGTTATATGAAAACATACTCATCGATCAACAACCCCCACTAAAAAAACTCTTACGATATGAATAAACACCGAGATGGACGACGCTACGTTCCAAAAGATATTCGCAATTTAAAATTTTAGTTGAGGACGACTGATCACTAGGCAGATTTTGTAAAATTGTCTTCAATTTCTACTGAATAGCTCAGAGGTATCAGCTTCTCCTTTTCTCTTGTCCTCTTTAAACATGTTATTTAACATACACAAACCCAAGAAGAATGAGAATAATTCCCTTTAGAAAAAATCCGTTTCGACAAGATTGGAAAAATAACCCGGACCTCTATCTAACAAGGTTCCCTGAACTCAGACCAGAAGGTCGGTCATTTTGTAATAAAATATTTTTACACTGTTTAATGTGGTTCTAATTCTACCAGAATGGAATGTTGGAATGGAACCAGCGATTTATTTCGTGTTAGTAATTTGTTTTACAGTAGACAGGATACATTAAAATCAAATACAATAGTATTCTAGCAGAATTAAACCAACCAGGATCCCTGATTGGAGATAATCGAATTTATAATGTTATTTTAACAGCTCATGCTTATAATTATAACAACAACTATAAATAATAATAATAATAATAATAATAATAATAATAATAATAATAATAATAATAATAATAATAATAATAATAATAATAACAATAATAACAATAATAATAACAATAATAATAATAACAATAATAATAATAATAATAATAATAATGATAATAATATTCATACATATATGGATTATTAACAAATTTAATAATTATTAATACTGCAAGATTATTATTTTATTTACTTATTCATTCTTTTAGCCTGGTGGAGTTAAGGCCATGTTATATTCAAATACAAAAATCACAGTAATATTAGATACTAAATGATCATTTGGCCAAATTGAACAATCATAAATGTAAGATCGAATAACACAATAAAGTTAATGATAATTATAATTAAAACTAATAATGAATATATACAAAAGGAATAACAGAAGGTAATAAAATGTAATGAATTAACATTTTACATCATCATCATCATCTTCTGCTTCTTCTTCATGGTAGGCCGTCGGTCTGTTCCGCTCTCAGAATTCATCTTCCCATCGTCTTCTAGGACGTCCCACATCTCTATAGCCTTGAGTTTGATACAACAGTGCTTGTTTTATTAGCATAGAAGAGTCCATTCTTAAGTACAGTATGTTCATGCCATTTTTGTTTATAGTTTTGCATTTTTTCATTTAGATTAAAAATTTTGAGGTCTTGCCTAATTGTTTCACTAGGAATATGGTCTCTTTAGAGTCTATATCCTGCAACGTATCTGAGAAACTTCATCTCTGATGTTTGTAGTAATCTTCTGACTGATCTATTCGTGACCCAATTCTCTGATCCTTATGTCACAATGGGAACTTCCATTACCTTATAAAACTTTAGCATTGTTTATTTTGTTTTTGTTTGTAGTGTTCCTTTCATAGTCCCACACACACTTTGAAATTTATAATTTATTTCATGTATATCATTTTCCCAATTGTAAGATACGTAACATCCTTAATATTTAAAACTCTGTATTTGTTCGATAATTTCATCGTTCAAAACTAGTTTCGATCGAACTGCATATTTTCCCCCAAAAGGTCTTGTTTTTTGTTTTCTTCGTTGAAATCTTGAGATTATATTTCACCATGGTTATCTTGAGCAGTGGTGTGGCTTTTTGTAATTGATTTTCTGATTCTGCACATATGACCTGATCGTCTGCAAAACATAATTGTGTCTACAATGGTAGTTCCTAGTTTAAAATATATATGCATGTAAAATGTTACACATAGCAAACATATATATATATATATATATATATATACATACAGGGTGTATCAAAATTAATAGCGCAAACTGAAACTTTTGAAAGTAGTAGTAGTAGGACTTTATTAGACAAAAAGTAAGGTATTTACAATATTATTTACAAATATGGGTCGCACGGGCAGTAAGCCGTACGTGATGTTGACAGTCCGTTACAATAAAGTAATAATTGGTACTAGTGTAAAGAAAAATAAACAACAAAAACAGCAATAACATTACAATTACATAAATAAAACACAATAACAATATTACAATTAAATAATAACACAATAGCATTATACACTAAAAATATTAACATTACAATTACATAAAGAAAACACAATAATATTGCAATTAAGTAATAACACAATAGCATTATACACTAAAAAACATTAATATTACAATTACATAAAGAAAACACATTAATATTACAATTAAATAATAACACAATAGCATTATACACTAATTAATTTATATATAATTGTTAATAATTAATGGTATTGCATTTTGATAACATATATTTATTCATGAATGAGTGTTGTCCTTATTTTTCGCGTTTTGTCCAGAAATTTACCGAGGTTTATCCAATTTTCTGGATTTACCAATAACTCGTAGCATGCCAATCTTTCCCGATTTGAATTTAGAAATCTTTCCGGTAATAACTGACGTCTCCAATATTCTAAATCATTACATTTTCCTAATATATGTATCTCATCTTCAAACTTTTGAAAGTATGTGGTAATAGAAGCAAACAAGTTTCAGTAAACATGAATCCGCAAACAAACCGTGTATGAGATTTATTATTGCGAATATGTGGTTATGAGCCGCCACAGACGTAATGACTTGCCAATAATTCCTGAATGATCAGGGGTGTTTAAAATAATTAGAAACTCTCAAGAGACGAGTAAAATATTGCAACCGGAAGCAGGCACAACATTTTAAACATCTCCTTTAAGAGATACGAGTATACAGTATTACTGCATAACATGTAAAGTAATGACTGTGTTTCTTGGTAGGTTAAGCTATGAGTGAATTTTGAGGCAATATAGAATGGCAGTTAAACGAAACGTCTACTTTTCTAATTAATTTATAGTAATTAGGACGATGTGTCATAATGTGGTTTATAACCACACATTTCAAATTATATCTCACATGACTCATTTGCGGATCCATATTTATTATAACTTCTATTATCGTATACTTTTAACAGTTTTAGTTTGCGCTATTAATGTTGATAGACCGCATATGGTATTAGGTTGAAATACTGATAACTATTAATACTATTTTTTAAATAAAAGAAAAATAAATTATTAATTGCTAAATGAATACTATAAGCGAGGTGTTTCTGTTAGTTAATAAATAATTTCCAATTTAAAAATATTATGTAACAGAATTTGGTGAAGTATAGACACTGACCAGACTATAACTATTCATTCCTCTTTAATTTACACTAGTCATGAGATGCTCATAATACTTGTATACAAATTTGAAATAGATATTTTGCATTTGTCCTTATTGCTAAGTCTCAGATTTCCACAGGTTAATAATAATTATAGTGTACTATCGGGGTTGTTTTTGGTTACACTTGATAAAAATTAGAGTGAGTTTAAGTTAACTGGATCGATTTCAAGAGCAATCCATAAAAATCTTATTTTTATGGTGATTATTTAAATTGAATTACTTAAAGTTGCGATTCAAACCACTAGTCTATTCTGTATAAACGAGTTTATAGGACATATACTCCAAATTCTAGTCATTTGAAAGGATTTAATAAGATGGTTATTTGGGAATAATCTGTGTCGATTCTTCTTTAAAATTAAGAATAGCACTCGCAAAATTTAGTAGCGGTCTTAATCTAATGAAGTATTTGCGAATGTTAAGATTTGTTAATAATTTTGTAGAATAGGGTCTATTGCTCACTGATGTTCATAAATCCTGATAAAATAGTTCTTAATTGTGTTCATATACACCATGCAACTTATATAAGAAATAGATAAAAAACTAATCAAATGAATACAATTATGCAATCCATACATTTAACGAATCTAACTTCAGCGTTAAGCTTCCATGCTTTGTGTAATAGGTTTCAACTTAGCCTACATCTAGTAGAAGCCAATCGTGACAGGAGGGATAGCTTTTTACATCCGACTATTTAACTCATGCCCCAAATAGGACTCAATGGCCAATCACGTTTCAATGATTTCTGTTTTACAACCAATCAGAGTCGTATTTCACGAAATATTTATCAGTGTTATAATTACCATTTTAAAGAAGGCTCCTCCTTTTTAATATTCTGAACAGGTCTGACCATTATTTTGCAGTGACTGAGCCTGTGAGGAATACGGCTACCAGATTGTATATATAGTGAATGAATGTCAACACGTGCCGCATGCGGGAGTTAATATAAAAACATTTGTAGCAATTGATTATACCACCAAAAAAAGAAACCACTGTTTGCACTTTCTTAAATGTATTTTTCCCAGGTAACAACCCAGAAAAATATAATTGTCATATTTACATCATACGACATCAGAAATGAATTAATATACAGTTTGATGTGTTTCATTTTTTCTCCACTAGAGAGCATTCTTACAATATTGCGTTCCTTTGGCAATAAATAGTATGATCTGGTTGCAGTGATAAACAAAAGAAGCAGATGAAGCGTACCTATCGCTTCTCATTTGTTTTCAAACATCGCCGTTTACATTAAATATATAAATATTTTAAGATAACTATAGTTAAATAATGATTTGTTAGTAAACAGCTTAATTTTATTCGTTAAATAGTCCTAACAGATGCCACTCTTGATTTCCAAATTCTCTAGATAAATTCACGACTCACGAAGTGAGGAGTGAATTTATCGATAATTTGGAAATCACTCGTGGCATTACTTGGATAAATTTTTGTCTGGATATATTTATATACCGTTATATTATATGGATGCGAAACATGGGATCGTACTTTAAGAGAGGAGAAAATAATACAAGTATTTGAGAATAAAGTTATTAGGAAAGGTTTGGGACAAATGAGAGAAGAACAGACAGGGGAATGGAGAAGGCTCCTCAATAGTGAGCTATATTATCTTCATAGGAAACCAAATATACAATAAAAACAGTTAAGTCTAGTAGATTCAATGGACAGGACATGTGGCACGAATTGGGAATGAAAGAGGAGCATGGAAGCTTATTGTAGGAAAACCAGAGGAAAAACACTCAGTTTGTAGACTAACAATGATTTGAAGGAATATGATTATACAGGGGACAATTGGAAAACTTAGCTCAGCATACGGAAGTATGGAGAGCTTATATCCGCAAGCCAAGAACCTACGGGGTTAGAAAGTACCAATGTGTTAGTTTGTTATAGTTATATTTTTATATCAGAATGTAACTACATTCTCGAATTATACTCGCGCGGATAATTCAAACGATCTTACTCATGATCGATCCATGACCACAATGATAAATATTAGGCTATTTAATTAATATTATTATCTTAGATATCTAAAACTAATTCATTAACTGACGAAATTAGGGACTGAATTAAAATTGTCTTTAAGCACACTGAAAGTCTATATTTCTATTCACTTTACGAGTCACACCAGTCAATTATTATATTTCATGAGTTATAGAGTACTATTTTTCAATTCTATGTTTATCCAAAGGTATTCATTTTTTTAAAATACCTGAATATGATGTTAATATTTCTATCCTAATTAAATTATATGCAGTTGCTTTATGCATTTATTTAAATTTTCTTATGATTTTTCATATTTTTCTAATATTGGTCGACATGAAGAATATGTTAAAGGACTTAATTCGGCGAGTTTACCTTAAAATGATGATAATAATAATAATAATAATAATAATAATAATATAATAATAGTCCACCGCTGTGGTCTCAGGGTAGCGTGCTGACTTGTCACGCAGCGGGCACGGGTTTGATCCCCAGTCGGATCATTTTCCTGGGTGAGGTTTTTATCGGGGGTTTTCCTCCTCACCTGTAAGACAAAGTCAGGAAACTTTAAGGCCCAAACGGTCCCCAAACATTATATGGCCATCGCAATCAACATCATTCAATTTCATCTTGGATTAAGCTTAGGATTAAGGACTCTCCTGGAGCATCACTAGACTTTCTTCCAAAATGAATAGTTATTCAATCTATACTGTTCAACATCATCACCCATCATATAATCGGGGAACGTAATCCTGTCTTCCAGGAGCCCCATCCTTATAAATGGGTTACAATTATACCAATGCCAGAAGAGAACATCAGAAATGTCCAAAAAAAAGGACAAACCTGGAGCATTAAAAATATATTACAATAATAATAGTATAATAATATAATAATTATTAATGTTAATAATTGTTTATTATTTTTTTATTATTATAGCAATTGTCGTTGTTGAGTTTCCGCTCACTAGATAATGAATGGTAAAATAAGTTGCTATTTTTTAAATTGTCCACCGCTGTGGTCTCGAGGTAGCGTGCTGCCTTGTCACGCAGCGGGCCCGGGTTCGATCCCCGGTCGGGGCAGTTTTTCTGGGTCAGGCTTTTATCGGGGTTTTTCCTAACCTGTAAGACAAATGTAAGGAAAACTTTAAGGCCCAAACGGTCCCCGAAATCATATGGCCATCATCCTTATTATTATCATCCTTACCATTATCATTATCATCATCATCATCCTTCACCGGTATGGAAAGCAACGTGAAGCTACCACACCTACACAATTCCCTAGTAAAGCTGCAAGCATAGCATGAAAATGCTATGATTGCAGTGAAGGACCTGCCTTCGGGCAGAATTACTATGGATGGATTTTTAAATTAGGCATATTTGTAGAATGATTGTAAAATTATAGGTATACTCTTATGTATGGTCAATCGGCCTCTGTGGTCTAGAGATTATGCTCATTACCTCTGGTCCCGGAGTTCGCGGATACAAATCTGCCCGGGATCGACTGATTTTTAGGATGGAAAAATCTAAGGGACAATTCTTCATAACTGAATTGCCTTTAATTGGTATAATACCCGCAAACGAGCACCCTTGCCCCGTGTGGAATACAGATTATCAGACAGACATCAATGGTCATAGAAATAAGTAGTAATAGTAGGACTTCATTAGGCTAAAAGTAAGATACATACAATGCTGTTTACAAATATGAGTCACACAGGCAGCAAACCGTACGTGTTGTTGACAGTCCGTATCAATAAAATAATGTCTAGAAATATCTTAACAAAACCATCTATAGAATTAAGTCATTAAAAAAAATCCCCGCCAAAAAGGGTATTCCACATAGTACAAAATCATAAATTATTAAACAAGATCAAGTTAAAGGCATTTGAAAATAGAGGTTCTCCATAAAACGAATGTCCTGAGAATCCTTTATTGAATGAATAACTAAGAATATAAAATAGATAGAATTAAAAAAACACAGATAACAGTACAATTACACTATATATTATTAAGTATTAATGTAATGATATTACATTTTGCTTATATATTTATTTATTCTCGAATGAGTGTTGTTCGTATTTTCCGCGTTTTGTCCAGAACTATACCCACGTTTATCCAATTTTCTGGGTTTACCATTAACTTTTAGCTTGCTAATATTTTTTAATGGATATAAATAGGCCTAACTAAATTGGCCTGCTCTACTATCAAAGACAAGGGGGAAAACTGTTATGTTTCATTATTATATACACTGACAAATGAAGGGGTACGTTTATGGTGGTAGGGATATTTCAAGAGGATGGCATCTGATAGAATCTCTAAGAAGATCTTGGAATGGAAATACCTAAAGATGGTTGGATGAATGTTATATATATATATATATATATATATATATATATATATATCCCGTCCAGGCATTTATTTTTCTTATCATACCATATATATATATATATATATATATATATATATATTTATTTATTTATTTATTTATAATTATAACATCGGTAAAGCGTCACTGCTATAAAGTAAAAATATTCTCTTTAATTTGCTTACTTGTTATATAGTAGTAGCTACCAGATGGCAGTGATTTCTCGCTACATCTCGTAATAATGTAAGGTCCACTGCTGTGGTCTCGAGGTAGCGTGCTGCCTTGTCACGCAGCGGGCCCGGGTTCGATCCCCGGTCAGGGCAGTTTTTCTGGGTGAGGTTTTTATCGGGGTTTTTCCTCATCTGTAAGACAAATGTCAGGAAAACTTTAGGGCCCAATCGGTCCCCGAAATCATATGGCCATCATCATCATCATCCTTCACCGGTGTGGAAAGCAACGGGAAGCTACCATACCTACAATTCCCTAGTAAAGCTGCAAGCATAGCGTGAAAATGCTATGATTGCAGTTAAGGACCTGCCCTCGGGCAGAAATACTATAGATGGATATGGATATATATATATAAGAAAAAAATATTTGCATTAGATTTGTCCGGTGGTTTAATGGATAGCACGGTGGAGTACCAATCCAGAGGTCCGGGTTCAAATCCCGTTCAGGCACTTATTTTTCTTACCATGTCATATATATATATATATATATATATATATATGGTATGATAAGAAAAATAAATGCCTGGACGGGATTCGAACCCGTTATATATATTCTGATTTTTCTGTTGTGTCAACTATTAGACTAAAAATAATATGGTCTACGCATTAAGCAAATTTTCCAATTGCCTAGCGAAGATATATCTACTCTTTTAGGCTCTGTCTGTTTACAATATTGATAGATGTTTGGCATGGCAAATAAAATACTATGTACAAAATTCGCCTTGCCTAGCATGGTATGTTTCCTGAATACAGGGATTTCCAGATTGTCAAATGATGCATAGGTCATAATGTTTGCTAAATGCACAGTTCCGTACTAAATAATCGCTTCACTATTTGACCCATTGTGTAGTGTGTATGCGCGGCAGAATAAATATCATATGTCAATACTGTTCATTTACATACGTCAACACGGCTAAATATGGCATACTTCAATCGATTGAGTGTTTATACAATTTTTAACAATTACGCCCTCTCGATTAGTTCAAATATTTATCAAACTTTCCAGTTTGATGCCGAGCAGATATTCCAGTTTCAGTTCGCTTATAATTGGTGTTTGCTACGTCAGAACTACGAAAAAGCGCAATCTTGTTAAAATTCCTTTCATCAAGGAATTTGTAAACTTTTATCATACAAAGGGAAACTTATTATTTCTGTTCCTAATTGAATGAACTCTAAATTTAATATCAAGAAAACAAGAAATAAGCACAATTAGGCCTATCAAAATTACTGGCCCAAAAAAACCTTTGCACGGATTCATCGAAGCTTGCATATATGTTATATTTCAGATTTTGGCGGATATAAGTATGATTAAGAAAGTATCATTCCTTGAAAATGGCATGTGGGATCATGCCTAAACGTCGGAATCAGTGGCCAGAGGCCGAACTTGAATCCATGACGAGGAAAATCCAAGAAAACTTTCTTATTCATAAATATATATATATATATATATATATATATATATATGTGTGTGTGTGTGTGTGTGTGTGTGTATATATATATGTGTATGTGTGTGAGAGATACCACTTCCTAAACCACATCAGTATTTGTCATTTCTAAAAAGAGTTAAATTGCACTTACAATACAACATACGTAGATTAGATTATAATGAAGTAAAAATAATCGAACGTAACTTGCATACATAAGTATATACCTAGGCCTATATATATACACACATACACACACACATATACCTATATAATAGTGATGTAAATGAGAAACAGGCGAACTTGCTCTCCCCGCTTTAGGGTCTTCTTTTTTGTCCTCTTCGGGTTGTTTACAAATGCGTTGTTTGTGAGTTTTTTTTAAATTTTTGGTTGTGATAAAAACGTTTATGTTGTGTTATGTCCGGCCATAGAGAAGAGAAGTTGTTAGAAAATTAACATGGTTGGGGAAAGTGAAACTTTTTGAGGATTTATGTTTGATAAATGTATTACTGATCTCTTGTGTATTTGCACCATTCAGGAAGATTTGATTTTGATACTCATATATCGAATTTTACTTAGGCCTAAGCTTAGAGTTTCAGTTTGTAGAAACTCACGTTCTTAGTAACCAAAGGGGAGTTAGTTGTAGTTCCGGCAAGTAACTTTATTACTGTATGCTACTGCTGCATTCCTCAGTTATTTACTAAATTATACAATTACTGCTATATAAAAAACTAACTTCAAAGTGTTAGCTTGTATATTATCTAATAAAACGTTTAAATGCCAATTCTTTCAGAATTTGTAATAGTAAACATAAATAGGATACTAAAAAAATAACTGAAATTTGGATGGTTACAGACAATTGTTTTCGTTGATGAATGCCATGAGTAATACTTTTAATTACCTATTTATTTAATTTAGTTCTTCTCCACTTTCAGGTATTTTTATGTGCCTCATGTCATCCGGGGCTTAAAGAGAGTTTCAAACTCTGGATCACATACATATTTTTGACCTGACAAGGATATGGAGGACCTCCCCGGACGATGATCAGTTCAATGCCAGAAATATTTCCGAAATAAAATAAACATTTAAGACACATACATTCTTACTTTTACAAGGCGAATATATAAATACTCGAGAAATTTCTCTCGAGCGGGAATCGAATCCGGGACCGCTACCTCTAATAATAGTGGTTGAGTTAATAACAAATAGTTATCCAAAATTGTTTATACTTTTTTTAAGAACTGAATTTAATATATTGACAGATCCTATAATATTTAAACCGATATCGAGTTCATGACGATGGTAAGTTGCAATCCTTAAATCCTGATCCTTTTTCCTTGCGGTTAGTTGTCCAGTTAAATGTCCTCTTGAATATCAACAATGGATGTTTTATAGGATATGAGTGTCAACTCTATGCTAAACCCTTCAGGCGGAGAACCAGGTCTCAATTTTATATTCTCTATGTCAGAGTGACCCGACTGCGCAGTATTAAAAAAAATGACACTAATTAAACATGAGGGAAGTATAAGAATAAGCAGACCGAAATTGACATGGTTATCAGGAAAAAATGGAAGTGGGGAGGCCACGTCACAAGAATACAGGACGACAGGTGTACAATAAAAACAACCATGTGGGACCCGTACACAGGCAAGAGACAGTGCGGAAGACCAAGACATGGGCTGACATCTTCAAAGAACGAGCAGGGGCGCAATGGTCCAGAGTCGCCAGATGCAGGAAAAACTGGAGAACGATGGAGAGCCAATTGTGCATTAACTAATCACAGAACAGATAGTGTATACAAACCAAGTGCTACATCCAAGTCAACTTCTCACCACGGAGTAGCTCACCGGGTGACACTCTCAAATAGAGCTTAACCCCTGTACAGGGAGGACTTTGCCCTAAAGGGACATATCAGGCTTTATTTATTTATTTTAAGTGGAATAGAGAAAATAAAAGCTGGCTTCTTGAAGGCCACGCTAGGAGTGTCTAAACACACTCTCTCCAGTTTGGTGTATGTGCTCTCCGGAGAGAACTTCTCGATAGAAGAACTTAGAACGAGATTTGACCTACCTTCCATTCCCAATTGGAAAAAAAAAAGAAGAAAAACCATGAAACACTAGATGAGAGGACAAAGAGCAGGTAGAACATCTGGGAAGAATTCTTCACAACGAAAACCATGATGACCAGGATCTGGAGAGGCACAAATGAAATGTCTAGCCGTTCACGGATACCAACCCAGAATATGAACGTTGAAATAAACATTTACACGAGCTAGACGACAAGTGAGCGTAAGTTCTGTTTCACAATATATGTGATAGATACCATATCCTGATTTGCAGAAATAGAAAAATATCTCTGATTAAATAAGTGACAAAGCAATACTTGCACGACTTGTACTCATTATTATTATTATTATTATTATTATTATTATTATTATTATTATTATTATTATTATTATTATTATTATTATTATTATTATTATTATTATTATTATTATTATTATTATTATCATTAATGGAATGAAAGAAGATCTTAAGAAGAGAATCAAAGTATTGGACATGGATGAATGGAGGAATATCTTATCAGTGATCAAGGGTCTAAATGGGTGATGATGGTAATGATGATGATGATGCGCTTTAAATAGGCCTATTTTGGAAATAAAAATCGGAGAGAGCGAAATAGTACAGGAGGATTATGATCAAAGTAAGATTTTAATTTTTTTTTATTCAATGCCACTAAGTTGTCATTCGACATTCTGGTATTGTCTCCTAGCTTGGCGTTATTGTAAGCAGTTCTGAGGTTGAAGCCTGGGAGACGTAGTAACACTATCCCGATGATATATGATAGCTGATGATGATGATAATGATGCGCCAGGAGAGGCCTTAATCCTAAACTTAATGAATGTGTTTATGATGACTATTTAACTCATGCCCCAAATGAGAGTCAATGACCAATCGCGTTTCAATGAATTTTGATTTACAACCAATCACAGTCGTGTTTCACCTGGAATTTATCACATAAGTTTCTTTAAGAAAGCTCATACTTTTTAACATTCTGAATAAGCCAGAGCATTATTTTGCAGTGACCACGTAAGGCATACGGCTACCAGATTGTATATATATATATATATATATATATATATATAATGCACGAATATAAACATATACTGTTTGCGGGATATGATAGAAAAAACATTCGTAGTAATTTATTATACCACAATAAAAAGAAACCACTCTCTGCACTTTCTTAAACGTATTATTCCCAGGAATTTGCGTTTCAGAACAATATAGCTTACATCATAGGACATCAGAAATTAATTAATAACTTATAATGCTGGTTATAAACAGTTTGTTGTGTTTAATTTTTTTTCCACATGGGTGCATTCCTACAATATTACGATCCTTTGGGAGTAATTAATATGATCTGGTTGCAGTGATGAACAAATGAAGCATAACCAAAGTTTCTCATTTGTTTTCAAACATCGCTGTTTACATTACATATATACATATTTTAAAATAACTACATTTAAATAATAATTTGTGAGTAAACAGCTTAATTTTATTCGTTAAATAGTCCTAACAAATGCCACTCTCGATTTCCAAATTCTCTACATAAATTCACTCCTCATTTCGTGAATCTTGAATGTATCGATAATTTGGAAATCACTTGTGGCATTACGTATGATTATGATGGCCACGTGATATTTGGGGACCGCTTGGGCCTAACGTTTCCTGACATTTTTCTTATAGGTGAGGTAAAACTTAAAACAAAATTATCACCCAGGAAATTTGTCCCGACTTGGGATCGAACCCGGACTCGCTGTGTGACAAGGTAGCACGCTACCTCGAGACCACAGTGGTAAAAGTAAAGTGATCCCACAACAGGTCCGGAGACCCTTGGGGTAGTAGGAGGTTAAGGCTCCCACTTTTTCTAGACAATCGGCACTTTATGTCAGCCGAGTTGTCAGCCCTGCGTGACGGCCGCATTTACACCCAGAACAAGCGTCTGGTACTCATTTACGTTAGAGGCTGAGTCGACCCCAGGGCCATAGTGCCGCCAGAGGGTTTGGGTCGGTTTAAAAATCCTGACCCCAACGGGACTTGAACCCTTGACCCTCTGGCTTGTAGCTCAGTGCCTTAACCACTACGCTAAGGCGTGCCCCTTCACAGTGGTGGACAGACATTAAAATAATATATAATGAATATATATATATATATATTATAAATATATATATATATATATATATATATATATGCATATATATTTACAGTACATATTTGATATTGTTAAATACATGATGAGATAGAATTCCTTGTTTAGGCAGCCACCTCATAAATAGGTCATTGGAATCTCCTTCAGCAATAAGTCACGCTTCATAATCTCCCATCATTTGTATGAATTACGTAATTTTTCTTTAACAATTTTTACTCATGTAATAATTTAACCATCTGATTTATTCACTCTGTTACTAGAGATTTTGCAGTGTCATTGTTCGTCGGTTTCAACTTTTTCTCTAACGCTGTTTGTTTATCATGCTTTGCCTTATGTGGCAGTGGAGAATGTTCAAGTGGGCATGAGGCGAGAAGTTTAAGCTTTTGCATCTGTAAATTTCCCGCCTCTAAAGGTTAGATTTATCCTTTTGTCAAGTGGATAAATAGTCATGTGCACAAAGCACACCCACATCTTTGGTTTATCAACTCTTCCATTACAACATCTGGTAAATAAGGAATCATGTAGTCGTATCAATTTTAATAAAGCAAAGTGGAATTTTCAAGTTGCTAATTGAATACTTCATCACTCAGAAAACCCAAACATACAGTAATAACAATAATAATAATAATAATGATAATAATACTACTACTAATACGACTACTACTACTACTACTACTACTACTACTACTACTAATAATAATAATAATAATAATAATAGCAATACTAATAATAATAATAATAATAATAATAATAAGTGGCCCGTAGTGGTCTAGTGGTTATGTTTTTTGCCTCTACAATTGAAAGTCAAGAGTTCAAACCCGGCCTGGATTCAATGGGTATTTAGGGTGGAAAAATCAAAGTTACAAGTACTCCGGCGGTGACTTTAAACCGTGGGTCCAGAGTCTCAAGATTATCAGGCTCATTAGAGAACATTAAAGCTAAATAAAAAGATATCTGGGCAAAATTTAACCGACCTTCGTCAATCCAAGGTAATACCTCAGTTGCCTACTAGCTGTTTCATTGAGGCGATGTGCTAACCACATATAACTCGTTGGTATCTGTAGGTAAATAAGCGTAACTAAATTAGTTTGTTATGAAACTCCCCCCAGGGAGCACCCCATTCCCCACGAGAGAAAGTATTGCGTATATAGATAGATAATAATACAGTAATAATCTTAATCATCATTTATTCGTCTTATTCTTTGGAGATATGATCCCTTGAGTCAAGTTAGTCTTCCTAATCATCTCCTACCATTCTTGCCAGTTTTGATCCTCATTCTCTATATTTTAATACCAAATTTCATGATATTATTGCACATATTATCCATCTGTCGTAATCTTGTCCTTCCATATCTTCTCTTTCCAACTATTTTGGCGTCCAAAGTAATCTTGGAACATCATTCATCCTGACATGTCCTAGGCATTCCATTCCTTTTATTTTAATATTCTACACAAACATCCGTATGTAGGTTTTACAACCCTATATTTGTTCAAGTTCGCCAGATACAATTTTAATATTGATTCATACATTTCTCAGTATTCTCCTCTCCCATATGCTTAATATTGATTTGATATTTTCTGGAAACACCAACGACTTATTTCCAGATGCCATAACAGGTTTCGTGACTGTTCTTTCTAATCTTATTTCAATTTTCTTGACACTATATTATATTTATTTTATTGTATTATCCAGAGAATTGTGACAGCGCGAGCGGTTAGC
This sequence comes from Diploptera punctata, assembly GCA_030220185.1. Lineage (NCBI taxonomy): Eukaryota > Metazoa > Arthropoda > Insecta > Blattodea > Blaberidae > Diploptera > Diploptera punctata. The sequence goes on along the minus strand of JASPKZ010001211.1, from coordinate 1,244,248 downwards.
TGCTCACCTTCTCACATATGTCTTTTTGTTATCAAATATAATATTGAACGAAACATTTTTAATTTGACACTTTTACCATATTTGATATTTAATGCATATTATTAGTGGTTGTTTGTTTTTTTAAAATAAAATAATAATAATAATGACATGAGGCACGTATGGGGAATGAAAGAGGGGCATGGTAATTCCTTGTTGGAAAAGCAGAGAGAAAGCGCCCAGTCGGCAGGCCAAGAATGAGTTGGGAGAATTATATTAACATTGATTTGAAGGAAGCAGATTATACAGGGGATGATTGAAAAACAATCAGCTCAGGATAGCTTATATCCGCACGATGATTAACCCACGGGTTCGATAGTGCCACTGAGTTAGTTTAATAATAATAATAATAATAATAATAATAATAATAACAATAACAATAATAATCATAATCATCATCATCATCCGGTATCATGGCAGCTCCCGCCGTCTTCCGGAAACCAAACGCAATTCCTCTCTGTCCATCCATTGATCTTCCTCCAATCCTCTGATATTCATAGCTGCTTGTACCCCTTCTATCCAAGTTTCCTTCGGTCTTCCTCGCTTCCTCCTTTCCATTGGGATCCATTCCATAACAATTTTAGGCAATCTTTGCTCTGGCATTCTTTTGACATGGCCATACCACTGTAATATTTTCTTTTCTATAATGTCTATGACTTCCGACTCCTCTTGTACACCCATAATTTCCCTTATTTATTTCGTATTCTATATATTCTAGATTTTCTAGCTGACCTTCTTAAAACATCCATTTCTGTACTTAAAATTATTTTCGTTTCCCTGGCAGGAATTTGCCAGATTTAAGCATCATATGTTAAAATGCTCTGAATTATGGTTTGATATACGAGTATTTGTAATTTTCTATTTTTTTAAATATTTTTGCTCCACCAAGCAGAGGCTAAAGCATTTATTGCTTGTTTTGTTTGAGCGATTCTATTTTTAATTTCCACTGTGTTATCGCCTGAATGGTCTAATTGTGTTCCTAAATAAGTGCATTCAATACTAGGTTTTAGTTCTTCTCCATTGTTGAAATTTATATTTTCCATTTTTTCTCCTATACACAGATAATAATAATAATAATAATAATAATAATAATAATAATAATAATAATAATAATATTAATACTACTACTACTACTACTACTACTACTACTACTACTACTACTACTACTATATAATAATAATGAACATGAAAGTAATACTGAATCATGTGTTATAAATATTCCCTTGGAGTGGTGTATAAGTTTATAAAACATTAGGGTGGGTCTATAGACTTACACTGTGCTTATAGGCCTATATTGTTGAAGAAATGTGTTTTATTTTCTATATATTCTAGATTTTCTAGCTGACCTTCTTAAAACATCCATTTCTGTACTTAAAATTATTTTCGTTTCCCTGGCAGGAATTTGCCAGATTTAAGCATCATATGTTAAAATGCTCTGAATTATGGTTTGATATACGAGTATTTGTAATTTTCTATTTTTTTTAATATTTTTGCTCCACCAAGCAGAGGCTAAAGCATTTATTGCTTGTTTTGTTTGAGCGATTCTATTTTTAATTTCCACTGTGTTATCGCCTGAATGGTCTAATTGTGTTCCTAAATAAGTGCATTCAATACTAGGTTTTAGTTCTTCTCCATTGTTGAAATTTATATTTTCCATTTTTTCTCCTATACACAGATAATAATAATAATAATAATAATAATAATAATAATAATAATATTAATACCACTACTACTACTACTACTACTACTACTAATAATAATAATAATAATGAACATGAAAGTAATACTGAATCATGTGTTATAAATATTCCCTTGGAGTGGTGTATAAGTTTATAAAACATTAGGGTGGGTCTATAGACTTACACTGTGCTTATAGGCCTATATTGTTGAAGAAATGTGTTTTATTTTGAGATTATGATAAAAGAGATACTGTAAGTAAAAGCTCGTTGTTCGCAGGGGACATGTTCCGCAAATATGCCGCGAATACAGAAACCGCGAATATAGAATGTTAATTTGTATGGGTATATAGGGGATATGTTCCAAGGTTCCGATATATAATGGTAATGCCACGAGTGATTTCCAATTTCTAGAGAATTTGGAAATCAAGAGTGGCATTTGTTAGGACTATTTAACGAATAAAATTAAGCTGTTTACTCTCAACTTATTATATAATTATAGTTATTTTAAAATATTTATATATTTAATGTAAACGGCAATGTTTCAAACAAATGAGAAACGTTATGTTTCGTTTGTTCATCACTAAAACCAGATCATATTTATTGCCAAATAGAATCGCAATATCCTAAGAATGCACCCTAGTGGAGAAAAAATGAAACACATAATTACAGGTTATTAATTAATTTCTGATGTCCTAAGATGTAAATATGTCTATTAAATTTTCTGCGACGTTAATCCTTGATGAATAATAAGTTTAAGAAAGTGCAAGGAGAGGTTTTTTTGGTGGTATAATCAATAGCTTATCTCTATTAGCTTTTTAGCATTGAATTTTTTTTCTGATGGGAGGGAGCTGGCCTACCGCATCAACCCCCAACCTGAAGGACCAGGGATTTTTTCAGGTGTCCATCCTTAGATCAGTTGCTTTCACTACAGCTAAGAGCCTGATCTGCCCTTTAGGAAGAATTTGACAGAAAAGATAAGATGAAATGATCCCCTCGGTCTCGAATACTCTAATAACATCGGGGTCAGAAAACAAGTGTTCAGTCCAGAGAGACTGGATAGGAAAGATAACCAAGAGATATGGTATGGAAGTGGAAGTAATACCATATCGGATAATATCTCACCATGCTGACCAGTGCGATTGGTGAGTAGCCCATCCCATCCGTTCACCACATAAGTTATACGTATAAGTTATATGGTTACTAACAGCTGCACCACGTGAAGGTGGGATTGGACACTAGGAAGATGTGCAGGTCGGTTCCTCTAAGTCTTAGAATTTAAAGCAATTAGAGGCTCTCCATCCTCTTAGCATCTTCCCTTTTACAATCTGTTTTGGAATGAAAACCTGAGGGAAGACGAAGCAGAGGAAGACCTAAAACCTCCTGGAGTCAGGGAATATGTTTATATATGAAAGAGAAGCATCTACAACCAGGGTATTGGATGGACCGACAAAACTGCCTATTAGGAATCGGACGATGTCAAAGACATTAATCAACCGATGATCTATCCATCTATAATCAATAGCTACGAGTTTTTCTATTATATCTGCAAGCAGAATTTGATTACATTCGTGCACTATATATACAATCAGGAAGCCACTTGATAAAATGAAAGCAATAAAATGAATGTGCTAAAATCGAGGTGAAAAACAACTGTGATTGATTGTAAATCAATACACAATGAAAAATGATTGGCCATTTGAGGCATAAGTTAAATAGTCAAAATAAAATCAATCAATGAAGGATTTTGCACAATTTATATTACTTATTACTGTCAGGCTTATGGAAGGGCTTAAAGGTCTTAGTAATTTTTTTTTCCTGTTTTGCCGCTTTCAAAAAGTATTTCAATTCAGATTGATGTTTAGCTGTGAAGTCAGTAATAGAATTCCTTATTTTGTCTTCAGATTTCTTAATGAATCGTACAGTTCATTCATTAACACTGAAACATCGTGATATAGATGGAAACGACTCGCCAACATGTAAACAGTCAAACATTTATATTTTTACTTTAATCGGCAACACTACTTTTTCCGCTTCGGAACTAAGTTTCCTTTTACTCGACATTATAAATTGGCAGCAGCGTAGAAGAGACACGTGTTATTCAATCAAAATTATTCCAACGAATGAAAAGCTGAAACAATAAATCACCGATATTTTTCAACGGAATTAGCAGCACTTGAATTACGGCGGCGGTGGCTTTTAACAACGAACTTTAGGCTTTGTGACAATAATGTTTGTTTTACTTTGATATTAATTTATCCATTTGGTTTAAATCGCTCCTTGTAAAAATCGCCTTGTCACAAGGCTGCAGTTAAAAAAAGTTGCCGAATTATTAACAAAGGATACTAATCTTTCTAATACCGACGGGATCCGCGAATAAAGAAAAATGTAGCCTCGAATGCAGGAACTGTGTAGCAATCATTTAACCGGCGAATAATGAAAACGCCAATAAGGGAACCGCGAATAAGGAGCTTTTACCGTATTATGGATGTTTTTACGATACAAAAATAACCATTGTTAAAATGGTATAATACTATTAAATTTATGATAAGTAATGACACGAGTGACTTCCAATTTACCTAAAGAATTTGCAAATGAAAAGTGGCATGTTTTAGGACTATTTAACGAATAAAATTAAGCTGTTTACTCACAAATCATTATTTAAATATAGTTATTTTAAAATATTTAAAATATTTAATGTAAACGGCGATATTTGAAAACAAGCGAGAAACGTTTATTGTTTCATTTGTTCACCACTGAAACTAGATTATATTACTTATTGCCAAAATATCGCAGTATTGTAGGAATTCGCCCTAATGGAGAACAAATGAAACACATCAAACTGTTTATTAATTAATTTCTGATGTCCTATGATGTAAATATGTCAATTATATTTTTCTGGAAAGTAAATTCCTGGGAAATAATACGTTTAAGAAAGTGCAAACAGTGGTTTCTTTTTATTGTGGTATAATCAATTACTATAATGTATTTTCTATTATAGCCCGCAAGCAGTATCTGCTTACATTCGTGCACTATATATATAATGTGGGAGCCATTTGCGTTCTATGATTCTTATATCTTAATATATAAATTGCTGTATTCAACATATTTCTTAGAGAGTCACTGCCTATTCAGAATGTTAAAAAAGGAGGAGCTTGATTTCAAAATGATGAAATTATTATGATAAAATCGAGGTGAAAAACGATTGTGATTGGTTGTCATTTAAAATTCATTGAAATGTGATTCGTCATTGTCTCTCATTTGAGGCATTAGTTAAATAATCTTACTAATAATCGATATAATATTATATTTACTACATAGACTATAATTTATGTTTTTCTTTCTACGTATACAATACCTAAATTTATTCTAGTCTGTTACACAGTAATCATGAATTATATGCTCTATTTACATTACTAAATTCTTAGCTTTTAGTGGCGATAATAAAACATATACTAATTGATGATTATTCCTACGATAAAATATTAATCCGAATCCTGATATCATCATTGTTCTCGTAATTGGACAAGTTTAGTTAAGAGTAAAGAAGAACATTGTTTTGACGTCATAGAACGGGTTTCTATATCCCTGAGTTTATTATAGTTCTGGTATAAACTATTATTAATTATTATTATTATTATTATTATTCCTATTATTATTATTCCTATTATTATTGTTATTATTATTATTATTCTCTTCTCTTTCTTACGAATTTCTCTACAATACCGTAATTTTGCGACAAATCATTGTAAATGTTAACCCACTATAAATCCATATGCTCTGCATCACTCTCTGTTAATCCTCTCGCGCCACAATACCAAATATTCTGATATTATTGCACATATTATCCATCCATCGTAGTCTTGGCCTTCCAACTCCTCTCTTTCCAACTACTTTGACGTCCAAAGTAATCTTGGATCATCATTCATCCTGACATGAACTAGGTATTCCATTCCTCTTCTTCTTCTTCTTGGTCTTCTTCTTCTTCTTCTTGTTATACTTGTTCTTCTTCTTCTTCTTATTATTATTATTATTATTATTTTTATTGTTATAACAGCTGATTACTTGGGAGGGTAACAATAGAAAATTTTTACTGAAGAAATCGCGGGGAAAAGACTATTAGGATGGTTTTGTGTTTTGGCAGGAGGATAATGAAAGGATGGATATTATTAATTACAAAAAACGTTCCTCATTGGAGGATTGCCACAAGGACAAAGTGATACAGACAATTAATTTTCGAAATAGATAGAATACATTTTGTAAATACATTTAAAAAATTCAAATTTTAATTGAAATTTTGTAAAGATGTTTTCTTAAAATTGAAATTGATCCTCTAATGGCAGCGATTACAATTTTAGAAAGATGCACCCTGTCCAAATCTAAGAAATTCCAAAATTTAGCTACGAATCCTGGTATAGTAGGCCTACATTTTGCCCCGATCATCAATCTTGTGACAGTTATACTATCGAATTGGTATTTATCTTTGTAATAATCAACTGTTGGCTAGTATATGGCTTTCTTTTCACAGTCAGTTCCCTTAGGTGGCTCTCAAAACGGATTGTGGGATCTAATATCATACCAATTTTAAAAGATGGTCTAAATGCAATAATATCTATTCATCTCGCATTAGAACTTCCTCATAAACTGAGTATACATAATCTCGCAAGGCTTCTGCCATCATGTTTAGAATAGTGTGGCGCCGAATGTTTCTCAGTGATTCCCCAAACGGACAAGCCCCAAGGACGTGTGCAAGGGTTTCGTGATCTCTGCGACGTCTACAGCGGGTATCATCCCTAGACCTGCCCGATGAAGAACGCACCGCCGACACATTGGTTTGCATTTTAATTGCTTCTCTCCATTCGAAACAAGACAATCCCAGATGTTTACGAATCCATTGATTTGCTGGTGTATATTTACTGTAGAGAACAACGCATTTTCCTTTATGATGTAGTTTACTCCAGATAACTGTTGATATCGAAAGTATGGTATAGATTCAGTTGACGGGGATAGGGATCACTGGATAACATTAGTAAATTCGGTGTTAATTTTATGATTCTATGAACAATAAATCATAGACTTAGCTGGTTATTCCAAATTCAATACAGGCAGGCGCGAGTGTTTCCGTTCTGATAGGGCCCCTCGTTATTCTCCTCGTCATATGTTTTTAAAACCTCTTTCTAAATTTATTCTTTTTAGCGAATTCCGAATGAATATAGTTATTGAAGTTGTACTCATGAAAATATTTTTGAAAACACTTATAATTTCATCAATAATAACAACCGGACAATTAGAAATGAAACAAAAATAACACTGAGCAACAAAAAATAAACTTTTTTTGTTTATCAAAGAAAAATATGTGATTCTGATAGAGTATGTTTTCTCCTGAATTCAAATATGATATCCGTTTTTCTCCATCACGAATGATTTCCGAGAGACAGGTATTTATAATTTCAAACACTTTAACATTTTATACATTCGTAACTACACAATACTATAACATTCGGACTCGCCTAGAAAGTAAGAAATGACGATTTCCTGCTATATTTCGCCTGTGGAGCATCCCTCTTGATGGTCCATCAATAATCGGCCAGCACATTAGGATTCCATTTGCCTTGATATCTCTATTCCATAGCTGAAATCTGAACGGTACCATTTGAGTTAGCTCATTTGGTTTTTATTTTACAATGGACAAATGGACGAAAAAACGTTTATTAAAAAAGTATTATTTAAATCCATTGATTGAAATTGAAATAAAAAAACTGTGGGTGATGGAGAAATTCCGAATACATATTTGAAAACATGATAAAAAACTGCATTAAGTACAACTATTGGTACTCATGAGACAAAAATCATGTGACCACTGTAATTGAAAATTATAATGAATAAACCATTAGATTTTCCGACAAAGTTATTGTTTAATATGTTTAAGGTTTTTAATATAGAACAACTATTTTTACATTCAGTATAAAAATGTATTCATAAAAATTTAGAATACTTTAACAAAATCAAACACCAATATAATATGAAGTGGAAAATTGTTACAAATTTAATAGAACAAAAATGTAAAATAACAGCAACGTACATGTATTGCAGTTACTATGGACCTAGAATATGTAATAAAAAAAGATTTTAAAAATTAACAAAATTTATAACAAAATATATTCAGTAATTATAAAAGAGTTTAGAAGTAAATATCAATTTAGTTTTATTTGTTCAAATAGATAATTATATAACTGAGTTGTATTAATTATAAAATATTTTTAATTAAAGTCAAGATTGTTGTACTGTTCAAATATAAATTATATAACTAGTAGTCAGGATCACAAAAATAATATTTATTGTAATCAAGTATGTAAATGGGTTGAAAAAATTATCCAATAGGATACATATTTTTATAATTACATATAGAAGTCGTCTTATGTTTTTTGTTTTGTGTAGTTATTTTGTTAATGGTTCTGTTTATGTTTTGGAAAATTAATATGTATAAGAATCCGCCCCTGTGCACAAGACTTTAGTCTCATTTAGGGGTGGCTAGATTAAATTTAATGTTTAATTAATTGTATTTTAATAGTTTCTAGCAATAAATGATTATGATTTTGATTTCGATAGTAGAACATAAAATGACCATAGCATTACGGCCGTACTTATAGTTTTTTTCGTAACAAAACTCGGTAAAAAAAATAAGGGTGGTTTCGTTAAAAGCAAAATCGGATCATTAATAGTGAGGATTGACCTGATTTTTTTTTTTTGCAACAGAGTTAAACATATTATCACTGGAATAAAAATTCAGTTAAATCTGTTGTAAACAAGGGTTTACCTTAAAATCAAAGTTTAAAAATCTCTATAGCAACCATCATGTTTTTTTAATAATATGATTTATCGACTATCATAACAATAAGTGGTGTTTTAGTTCATAGTTTCTAGGCAACAATAGTTATTTAGAAGGCTAGTAATTAAACTTAATTTTGTAACTTTTTTCTATAATATTTTATCTACATTCAGGGTATTTTAGTACCGGTATATGTTATATATTTAGTATATTTAATGAAATTTATTTATTGTGAGAACAGAAAGCGTAATGTGGGTTTTGAAAATAATAGACATGATAAATTAACAAACATTATTGTAATGTGGGCAACAAACCTTGTTATATATGAGTCACCATTAAAGTGTATTTTACGTTTTGTTGAACCTGTATTTTATGTTTTGATAGCTTGATTTGTGTTTTGTTATAATATAAAGTATAGATTTTGTTGCCTAAAAACTACGAACTAAAGCGTCACTGATTGTTATAATAGTAGATAAAACCTATACCAAAGATGCCTATATTTTATATTCTAACAAAACACGCTATCAAAACATAAAATACAGGCCCAATTAAATGTAAAATACACCTTAATTATTATTGATAGTTATTGTAATATTGCAATAATTACAATTTTCAATACTTATCAGAAGTATATTAATAGTTGCATCTTAGACTGCTTTTAAATTTTTTCCTGATGAACCGTAAAAATCACTTTCTCAGCTCATTTTTATTTTAAATTCATGTTTAAAACCACCATAAACTGCAGAAATAACACAACAATGTTTGTTGATTTACCCCACAATACACTTTCTCTAAACATATCGTTTTCGCAATAAATACATTTCATTAAATATACTAAATATACTACAACATATACTAAACTAATCTGAACGTAGATAAAATGTTGTAGATAACACGTTACAAAATTAGGTTTAGTAACTAGTCGTCTAGATAATTATTAATTAACAAAATAAATATATATTCTGTATATTAATATTAATTAATATGGATTTTCATCGAGAAAACATCAACTCAATTGATTATATATTCTGTAAACCAGTACATCTGACCATAAATTCGACTTGCTGAGAAACTCGCTTAGTTTGCGCAGTTCCTGCGTGACGAACTTTTTAACCAGGTTATTGAAGATGGACAACGAATATATTTTCTGCAGTTTCCGTTTTACAGGGGACGTTAGAAAGTCTTAAACCAGTATCACTTCACATAAATAACCTTATCCATTCATCCTAAATGCATTATCTGCCCATTACATGCAGTAAAAGTTAGTTCGCGTCGACGAACTTCAATTCATTTTTAGGTCTACATCAAGCTATATCATCGAGAAAGTTATAAAAATTCAGCAACAAACAAACTATTCCCTAGACGTTCACGACCCATAAAAAGATACGTATGCATCAAAACGCATTTTTATTTCTTTTTTCAAACCCATAAAACATATAAGTCCACTGCGATATAGACCCTTCTTCTCCCAAAGCAAATACATAAAACCATGTCTTGGCAACATGTACATTTTTTATATTGTGAGCTATTTTTCTCCAGCGGAGAGTTCTTTAGCATTCATGACCACGCTCTTGGTAGGACGGTTACAACATCGTTACACCGAAATGACCACTGGGTTCTGATGTTAGCGCATTCTGCTCTTTCAACTGTTCCTCGGCTTAAACAAAGCAAACGAATGCTGTTAACAAAACTAAACTTAAACTCAACTACATTGTGAATTTGTTTGGAAATACTTTCAGATTGTAGATTTTCAATTGTAAATTTTTAATTTATTGAAAATAAAAAAAAAGTGGAAGGATATAATACACTAATCTAGATTCGTTATTTGTACTATATTTTTTTTCCAAAGCATCTAACAATAAATTACGCTTATTACAGCTATAGGATATTTCATTTTACTATTTAATGAAATAGACCTAAAGCTCCATACATATATTTTAAAATTAGAATACTATTTATTACACATCATTTAATTCTATGTACTGTATATATATATATTATATATATGACATGATAAGAAAAATAAATGCCTGGACGGGATTTGAACCCGGACCTCTGGGTGGTACCCCAGCGTACTATCCAATACACACCGGACAAATCGAATACAAACATTTATCTTTCTTTTATATATATATATAAAATTCTCCATTATTACGAGATGTAGCGAGAACTACACGCACACACGCACGCACACACACACACACATATTATATATATATATATATATATATATATATATATATTTATTTATTTATTTATTTATTTAAACTGGTAGGGTAATCTCTCTAGCACTACAATCTGAAAATGGTACTATACTCAAGACTGATTCTGCAATTTTTTGTTCGGCCTTATTCTGCTCCGCTCCCTTGGTTGTTACTCAGGCTCTGAATCATGAGAAAACATATATCCCCACAACATATATGTTCAACACCTGCAGTTCACCAAACCAAACTATTTTTATGTTTTATGTAACGTGAAATGAGGTGAAGGGTGATATGAAATAAATTAATAAGAAATGTAATTATTTGAAGGAGAAGTGAAGTGGAATGGAGAGGCACGTCATTTAATACTAACATCTAAACACACACAGGCGTTCTAATGCACAAATAACAGTCTATGATAAGTTGAAGATAAACATTTTAAAACGCACACATTATATAGCCCTAATATATATTGTATCACTTACAATGGAGGGCTATCGTTATTGTCCCAAAAGTCTGTATTCTCTTTTTGATTGTAAAAATATATAAATACTTTCTAGTAACAAGTCATTTCCGACAGCGGTTTAAGTCATTTAAGGGTGTGTGAAGAAAGATGAATAACTGTTAAGAATATAGTCTGGTCATGTGTTACGTATTTTGAAGTAGGTAGCAAAGACTGATATTATGGTCTAGGGAATTACGCAAACCTCCAAGGTTAAAATTTAGTGAAGGATATGGTTAGGAGGGGTGCAAAGAATGGTTTATTACTTTTAAGGAATACAAAGGGGGAAAAATGTAGCCTCCACAAATCATAGCGAACAGCTAGTAAGATTATTGACCTCGAGTAACTGAACCTGGATAAGGAAGATAGTCCTGTAAAGGACACGCCCTAAATTTAGTAGGCCGATATAGACTTGAACATATAGCCTATAAAGGTGTGGCAAAACAATTATGTTATCCAATCAAAATCCTGTATCAAAATTTTAATGGCGACGGAAAAATAAGTCAAATCCACAACTTTCTTAAATAATGCTAGGCCTATATAAAATGTTACGTAAACTATAGTCAAGTAAGTGGAGCGAGGGCTCCATATATATAGGCCTACAAAGTGTGGAGCTGACACTTCGACTCGAATAACGAACAGAGTCACTGCGAGTATCAGGAGGAACTCGGAATATAAATTATCATTAAAGTCGATATATGATAAAACGGATATTCAAAATTATCATGTTTTAAAACTTACATAAGTCGTAGTTTGGCAGTTTCCCTAGCTACGTTAACAGTGCTGGGTACTAACAACTATTGAAAAGAATATATATTTAATAAAATCCTTCCATCACGTCGCCTAAAATAGTTTTATCACTAATTACCATCTATAGTTCCTTATCTATCACCGGCTTAAATCATACAATTCAGCTCGACCCTATAGAAACTTACAGAAACTCATAGCACCGTAAAGTTTTGTTACAATATATATATATATATATATATATATATATATATATATATATATATATCCACCGCTGTGGTCTCGAGGTGATGTGCTGCTTAGTCACCCAGCGGGCCCGGGTTCGATTCCCGGTCGGAACAAACTTCCTGGCTGAGGTTTTCTTTTTTGGGGTTTTTTCTTCACCTGTAAGGCAAATGTCAGGAAGCTTCGAGGCCCAAACGGTCCCCGAACATTATATGGCCATAATCATTATCATCCAAGGTGTGGAAAAACAACGAGAAGCTACCACACTTAAAATTCCCTACTAAAGCTGCAAAGCATAGCATGAAAATTCTATGATTGCAGTGAAAGACCTGCCCTACAGTAGAACACTATTATATATATATATATATATATATATATACAGGGTGAGCATGATCTCACCGACAAAATTATAGGGATGATAGGCCATGCAAAGAGGATCATGTTTTGTGAAGGAACATATAGTCTCAAACATGTTATTTATGAGTTATGCACAGGTGAAGGTGTTCACCCGTATGGGACGGAATACAATACAAATATTTGTATACATATAATTTTATTGAAAAAGATATATTTTTACAGTAAGTGTTCAAACAGTCGACCCTATGCCTCATTGCATATTTGATATCGTCGCAGCAACGATCGGCCAGCACGGCCGATCTTGGCAGGATTCTTTTTGACATCGTCAAATGCAGCATTTAGTCTGTCAATCAGTTGAGTTCTGATGACCACTGGAGTTACGTAGATTATACGTGTTAAATTGCTGTCCGCAATCACCAGCAGAGGTTCTCCATCAACATTTGATCTGGAATTGTTGGTACTCCTCTGCTGGGACCTGTAATTCTGCCAGGAAGGTTAACAGGGGCAGCTTATCACAGTTACTGCAGACCACCCTTCCTGACCTGTAAGATGGTGTACCGCTTTGCTATGCGCCGCAATTTCTGGTTCCAGTATGATAGAGCTCCAGCACACTTCAGTTCAGTGTCAACGCACGAGCACAACTGACCGTCGATTATGGAAACCGGTGAATTGGACGAGGAGGACATGTTTCGTGGCCAGCGCCTTGGCTTCATTTAACGACCCTTGATTTATTTTTCTTTGGGGACATGTAAAGTGTGGCCGATCGTTGTTGCGACGATATCAAACATGTAATGGGGCACAGGATCGACTGTTTGAACACTTATTATAATAACATGCATTTTTCAATAAAATGATATATGTACAATTGTTTGTATTAAATTCCGACCCTTATGGGCGAATACCTTCATCTGCACAAAACTCATAAATGACGTGTTTTGCGACTTAGGCCTATGTTCCTTCACAAAAAATGATCCACTCTGCAAGACCTATCCTCCCTATTATTTTGTCGGCGAGGTCCTGTTACACCCTATATATATGTGTGTGTGTGTGTGTGGTTTTGTTCGAAGAAAGTAAAGAAGGAAAAATAACAAATATTGAATGAGAAAAATGGAGAATAAATTACCCAAAAATGTCATGAGGTTTTGGTACGTAACGTTGGAAGATAATTACTTATTAAGTCAATGGATACAATAATATAGCCAACTTATGAAAATACGCTAGAAACTAAAAGTGTAATACACGTTAGCTTTAAACTTAGAAAATACTCAATACGATTCACACTAATCTTACATTTGTCCGATTTGTGTAGTATACAATATGTTGTTTTAAGGGTTATAATCAGTAGGGCTCGGACATGAAGTTAGATTATGTGCACTCTTACTATACATAATATTGCTTGATGAGAGAGTGGTAGGGGTGTAGTAGCACCAACCTGACTAGTATGGCATTTGTGCTGTACTGTTTACAGGAGGTATAGGTGGGTAAAGAAATAAGTAGCTAATTGTGGATTACAAGTTTATTTTGTTGCTGAAAATGTTATTTTAACTTCTTTAATTAAACGCTACAGTACAACAAAAAGTTAAACAAATTTATAATTTCCGTACATTAATTATCTTTGTGGATCTATAACAATGCTGCATATAGTATTACAAAAAATAACAACTTCATTATTTCTGCACAATTATTTTCTTCGTACTGTTTTAAAAAAGAGGTAACACAAAAAAAGTATGTGCACTATACATAATATTTTTAAAACCCTGTTAGTTAAACTCGTTTCGTTTCTGTAGAGCTGTTACAATGCATAACAACGTAATTCCGTAAAGTTTCAAAAGAAAAACTTCTTCGATGACTGTTCAAGCAAAGTTTATGTTTAGAAAAACTCATTTCTACTTCACATGAGGTAACTGATGCAAAACGAAAGTAGGGTGTATCACGGGTATCTAACATGGAGACAGTACATGCATTCTTGTTTTCCATTAGAAAATCCTTTATATTGCAAATAGCTAAGTATCCAGCGTGTTTCAGCAATACACTTTGCAATTTCTCTTTTACAATTTCAGATGCCAAAACTACCTCCTGTTTCATCAAAATGTCGCGATAAATTTTCTACCAGTTTTATGGAATCAATCAATGCTATATGTGAAGATTCCAGTTTTTTATTATTATTAAAGGAATATCTTTGTAGACTTTGTTGATTACCTGCAAATTTTGATACAGTTTTCCTGGCATCAGAGATTTCACAATTTTTATCGCCGAACTTTCTTCAGCATCAAATGTACGAGTATTAACTACTTTAACAATCACTTCATTATGCTGTAAGTAGAATGCAGTGGTCTGCAACCAAGTCCCCCATCGGGTTAAAACAGGTTGAGGTGGTAAAAGAATTTGTGATGCAATTTCCTTAAATTTCTGTTTCCTAGAAGGGGCCTTTAAAAACATTTTCTCATGTTTGATACAAAATGTCCACATCAGAGAAATGCAATCTAATTGTCTCGGCTACTCGGTGAAGTCCATGGGCCAAGCAAGTTAGATGCATCATTTTCGGATATCATTCTTTAATTCCGGAAGATACTTTAACATATAAGGGGCTGCGTCTGTTACAAATAGAAAAAACATTATCTCTTTTTATTTCATTGGGCCATAGAAGAGACATAGCATTTTCAAAAATTGTCGATTTCAGAATGGTTGACTTTATTTAAGACCTCGGTAGTTAACAAAAATTTGTTCCCGGGTTTTCCTACAGACCTTCCGGACGCATCCTGGGTTCATTGCTTGACACCCTTATTTTATGATCTGCCGCAGCATTTCTAATGTATTTCAGAACGTCGTCATAACAAGGAGATAAATAGGCCTAATACTTGCGTAAAGTTGTTTCACAAGGAATTTTTCTTCCCGTATAATTCTCAAAAAAAATATAAGCTGGATTTTGCACTTTATTGAAAGGAATATTCGCGGAAACTAACGTTTCGCATAAATCCTTGTAACATTCACGATGATTACAAGTGTCAGAAACTCCTTGTTCAGATGACTGTATTTCATCGTCAAGCTTATGTTTTACATTCCCAATGTGTGTTTTAGGTTTGCAATGGCTCTTGATAAAAATTCTTCTCTCCACCTTCAACTCTACATTACACAATTTACAAAATATTTTATCTTCTTTTAGGCAAAAATACTCACGGCCGTACTCACGTACAAGTGAATTCATCTTCTGTGTTTGTTGTAAACATTCATCAGATCGTGATGATCGGTATTATAATTTGACTTCATACTATACTTGTAGCAGCACTGCAAAGACGTCACTGACTGTGGCACTGCGCACGGGACAGGACTTGTGTAGCAACTGTTTGAAAGCGACACGGCAATGAAGTCCGAGCTCTAATAATCAGTTATTAAATGAACGCAATATTTTTATGTTTTTTTATTTTAACATAATATACAACTCACCTACATTTTTTATAGCAATATTATTAATTATTTACTTACTTTATTATACACATAATATAGTTTACTTAGTATTATTTAATTATTTGCTGTTGAGTTGTAGATCGATATAAGAAATAAAATAAACCTTCATACATATGGAACAGGAAGTAAAAATATGGGATTAACAGTAAATCCAATGCAATTTAATATAACATTGCTATAAGAAAAGGAATCATCAATGTGAATTTAGAAGAAACAGTCCAATAACAGATCAGATTTTAATTATAAGACAGATTTTAGAAAAGAAGTGGGTATATAATGACACTCTATACTTATTAAATTCATTGTTTATTATTTTATATCACACCATTGAGGCTATATTTTTATTATAAAATGTATAGGCCCATACATTTTTTCTTTTTACAGAAAAATACAAAAATATAATGGTACTGTACATAAACTATACGTAGAATTCAAAAAGGCATACGATTCAATTATGAGGGAGAACTTATATAGTATCCTGCTGGAGTTCGGAATTCCTAAAAGGTTAGACTTATACGAATGTGTCTAAATGGTCAAAGAGTAGGTTGCGTGTAGGCAAACAGTTTTAGGATACTTTTGTAATCCAGAATGGGTTGAAGCAAGGAGACGCACTATATCCTCTACTATTTAATTTTGTACTAGAGCATGCCATTAAATCTTAGAGGATGAAGAAGGCTTACAACTCAATGGTATTAATAAGTTGTAATTTATGCTGATGATGTAGTACTATTGGCCGATAGCGAGGATATACTAGTAGTAGTAGTAGGACTTTATTAGACAAAAAGTAAGATATTTACAATATTATTTACAAATATGGGTCGCACAGGCAGTAAGCCGTACGTGCTGTTGACAGTCCGTTACAATAAAGTAATAATTGGTACTAGTGTAAAGAAAAATAAACAACAAAAAACAGCAATAACATTACAATTACATAAAGAAAACAGAATAATAATATTACAATTAAATAATAACACAATAGCATTATACACTAAAAACATTAACATTACAATTACATAAAGAAAACACAATAATATTACAATTAAGTAAAAACACAATAGCATTATACACTAAAAAAACATTAACATTACAATTACATAAAGAAAACACATTAATATTGCAATTAAATAATAACACAATAGCATTATGCACTAATTAATTTATATATAATTGGTAATAATTAATGGTATTGCATTTTGATAATATATATTTATTCATGAATGAGAGTTGTCCTTATTTTTCGCGTTTTGTCCAGAAATTTACCGAGGTTTATCCAATTTTCTGGATTTACCAATAACTCGTAGCATGCCAATCTTTCCCGATTTGAATTTAGAAATATTTCCGGTAATAACTGACGTCTCCAATAGGAGATACTAAAGGCCAACACGCACTCACTATTGAGTAACACTAAGAAATTGGGTGTAAATATCAATGAAACTAAATATGTGGTCACATGTAGAAATATATTATATAATGGAAATGGACAGCTAATGACAAATGAGGGACATTTTGAGGAAGTCGCAGAATTCAAATACCTAGGACCAATAATCACAAGTAGGAATGAAATGCGAAAAGAAATTAAACATAGGCTCAATTCTGGAAATGCGTGCTATTATGCATTACAGAGATTCTTGACGTCCTAACTCCTTCCAAAAAAGGTAAACTAAAAATATATAAAACTATTATTCTACCAGTTATATGGGTGCGAAAAATGGACTCTTGCTTTAAGGGAGGAAAGGAGATTACGAGTATTCGAGAATAAAGTTCTTAGGAAAATTTTTGGACCAAAGAGAGATGAACAGACAGATGAATGGAGAAGACTACATAACAGTGAACTACATGGTCTTCATTGGAAGCCAGATATAATGAGAACAGTTAAGTTTCATAGACTGCGATGGGCAGGACATGTGGCACGATTGGGGAATGAAAGACGTGCATGGAAGATTCTTGTAGGAAAACCAGAGGTAAAACGCCCAGTCGATAGACCAAGAATGAGGTGGGAGAATAACATTAACTATTATTTGAGGTAAGTAGATTATACAGGGAATGATTGGAAAACATTACCTCAGGATAGGGATGAATGGAGAGCTTATGTACGCGCGGCCATGAATCTACGGGTTCGATAGTGCCAGTGAGTTAGTTAGTTAGTTAGTTACAAGGAAAGGAAAGTGATGGGAAAACTAGCATAAATTTGAAAGAATTGATGGAGTTAAATATTTTGTCACAATTATCACGCAAATAATATAAGCTCTGATGAAATATCAGAAAGATTTAAGGAATGAAGGATACGTTACATGGCACTGTGGGTTTCTTTTATTTCAATTTTTATCTGCGATGATTTTGTTATAACTTATAACGTTTCCTTAAGTTATGGCTATTATCATTCCTCATCGGTAAAGTTCGGCGTTTCATAACTTTTTCAATTCTGGACAAAACGCGGAAAATAGGAACAACACTCATTCGTGAATAAATAAATATGTAAGCAAAGTGTAATAGCATTAATACTTTATAATTTTACGTAACTTAATTAAAGTATAATGTAATTGTGTTATTATCTCTTGTGTTTTTGTCTTTTTTATCTAATTTATATTATCAGTAGACATAATGTTATTGACATGTCAATAGCAAGTATGGCTTGATGCCCGTTTGACCCATATTTGTAAATACCGTAACATTCTGTATATCTTACTTTTAGTCTAATGAAGTCCTACTAATACTTACCTCCTTCAAGAAATTTGATGAAACAATCAGATACTCTCTTAGTATTATGTACATGTGTTTTATATTCAAACTTTATTGAATATCGCGCAAAGTGCACCCCTCAAATTAGTCTGAAAGTTATATATAGTAGTAGTAGTAGGACTTTATTAGACAAAAAAGTAAGATATTTACAATATTATTTACAAATATGGGTTGCACGGGCAGTAAGCCGTACGTGCTGTTGACAGTCCGTTACAATAAAGTAATAATTGGTACTAGTGTAAAGAAAAATAAACAAAAACAGCAATAACATTACAATTACATAAAGAAAACACATTAATATTACAATTAAATAATAACACAACAGCATTATACACTAATTAATTTATATATAATTGTTAATAATTAATGGTATTGCATTTCGATAACATATATTTATTCATGAATGAGTGTTGTCCTTATTTTTCGCGTTTTGTCCAGAAATTTACCGAGGTTTATCCAATTTTCTGGATTTACCAATAACTCGTAGCATGCCAATCTTTCCCGATTTGAATTTAGAAATCTTTCCGGTAATAACTGACGTCTCCAATATTCTAAATCATTACATTTTCCTAATATATGTATCTCATCTTCAAAGATCCCGCACATTGGACATGTTTATATATATATATATATATATATATATATATATATATATACACACACACGAGTATGATGGAGCAAGGATGATTATATGTATATATGTATATATATATATGAAAAGAAAAATGAATGCTTGAGTCGGGATTTGAACCCGAGTATCTAGACTCTGTACTTTTAGTGCTCTAACCAACTGAGCTACCCTGAGCTGATTAGAGCGCTAAACGTTCAGAGTTTAGAGACGAGTTCAAATCCCGACTCAAGCATTCATTTTTTTTCATATCATATTTGCCTTCATTGCCAAATATCAAAAATATAGTTATAATATATATATATTAAATTAAGAAGCCCTAGTTGTCTTTACATAATCTCTTACGAATACAACTGATGTGGCTAGTGATTTTATTGAGAAAACGAAGCTCACATTTCTGTAATTTGTTTTTAAAGTTATGAAAAACATTGAAAATCTCAACCAGGAAGAAAATCCCGACCGGAAATTGAACCCAGGCCAGTTGTACGTAAGGTAGCGAAGTTCATTACTCGATTTTGATACACATTGAAATAATGTTTTGCAACCATAGAGTCGTTATAAAACACATACTGCGTACATACATTTTCTTCCAAGCTTCTCCCGATATTATTAAATTTCAGAGTTAGATTGACATTTGAATAGGGTTTCAAATTATAAGCACCAGATTTTTACAGTATAACTTTTTAATCACTAAATAAAGAAATAACAAAGCATTATAATTATAACGATTGAAACTTCAAGCATTGCGAATATTTAAAGAGGTTATGGTTCATTCCTCCAATGAACTCCAGGTTACATATTCATGATTGCCGGAAGTAGAGAAACAATGAAATTTTAATTATATTTCCGGGTGTTGATGTTATCCATGGCTATGCATTAATATCGTAGGAATTATACGTACTGTACGATCTCCATCAAATGTAAAATCATAAAATAATTTAACAATTCAATTTGTGAATCAACAGCCTCATTAAAATGTAGGCTACACTTATAAATAATAATGAATATACCAAGGTTCTACTATCGAACATAATTAGCTCACTTCATTGCTTCACAGGCCTACAAAGAAAGGGCTTTGGCCTACCATCCGGCTATTGATCCCATGTTATATACCTACTATAAATGTGGATGATCATTCAGCCAATATAATGGATATATGTGGTCAGCATATCTAGTCCTCCAGCAATTGTTTCTACATTCGCTACTTATTGTAGCTACCCAAATTCCTCACGTTACTGAAGATATATCGGTATTGGAGAAAATATAATTTATGTGTGTCTCCTAGACAATGCTAAGGGAATACACCTAGATTTACTATGATAAATATATAATGATGTATTGTATTTATATAATTCTGAATTTATTGATACACCTGTAAACAGTGGATATCATTGAATGAATCCGGTTTTAATATATTGGAATAGTTGTATGTTTTGTGTAGGCTTATATTTAATTAACGTTTCTAACTTAATCATTATTTGTAGGATTTTACAACAGTGAATGTAAAATATCGTTCGTCGGGTGGCCGATTAGTTCTAACTCTTCATTATGGCTTTCCGATTTCAATTACCAGCAAAATAGGGTTTTATAAATCACCAGGTTAAGTCTAAATAAGTGTCCCTAGTCTTGTCCTGCCCTATGCTGTCTTCGGCAGTGGCTCTAGCGTAATGTTAATCTCAGATCGAGAGTGACACTCCACTGTGAACCTGTCTAATATTAGATTAAAAATTACTGTTTTGTTCCTGCACGTCCCCTGCTTGGAACATTAGTTTGCAAATCCCATGGAGTGCTACATAAAGGAGGGCCAAAAAATAACGAAACATATAGAGAAGTGGCAGAGAGAGGGTAATTGTCCATCATGTTCTAGAATTGTGAAAAACACTATGACTATATCAGTATCAATAACCACTTTCAGGGATAACTTAATATCATGTTTAAGTTTTATTGTGTAACTAACTAACTCACTGACACAATAGAACCCGAAGGTTCATTGGCCGGACGGACATAATCTCATCAGATATGCCTCTCCTGAGCCAATGCTTTCGATTCATTCCCTGCATAACTCACCTTCCCTAAATTAATGTTATTGCTATACTCCAACCACATTCTTGGCCTATATTCTTTTTCTCCTCGGGGTTTTCATTGAAGTTTATATACCTACATTAAGTTTCCATGCCCATATTTCATTCCCATTCTGTGTCATATGTCGTGCCCATCGCAATCTACCAGATTTAATTGTTATTATATCTGGTTACCCATAAATATCATTCAACTCACTGTTAAGTAGTCTTCTCCATTTACCTGTCTGCTCGTAACTTTTTGGTCCAAAAATATTCCTGAGAACTTTATTCTCAAATGCGCAAATTTTTTTCCCATCCCTTAAAGTAAGAGTCCATGTTCCGTGTCCATGTAACTGGAAAAAGAGGCGTTTTATTTAACTTTTATTTTATCGCTTTTTAAGAGAATTTTCGATGACAAGAGACCTTGTAACTTATAGTAGCGTGCGTTCCCATAATTGAGTTTACCCCTTTGTTCCATTTCTTTCTCTATCTTATTCTTATCTGTAATTATTGACTCTATGTATTTTAATTCACCACAGCTTCAAAGTGTCTCTGATTTTGCATTAAGTGTACTTTTCCACTATATATTTCTATGTGTGACCATGTATTTAGTTTCATTAATATTTATTTCCAGCCCCAATTTCTCAGTGTTACTCAATAGAATGTGTGTTTTGGCATATTTTCTCGCTATCGCCTAATAATACCACATCGTCAGCATACAATAGCTTACTGATACATTGAGTTCTTGGCCTAATTTAACCTCTGAAGATTGATAAGATGTTCTAGTACAAAACTGAATGGCAGAGGGGATAGGACATATCCCTGCTTTAACCCATTATGAACTCCGAAAGTAAGTGAAACCTGTTTGTCTATCTGCACCCTACTCTTTGAGGAATTTAAATATGTTCTAGTATTTCTAAACAACTTCCCGGAATTTCTAATTCTAACAGAATATTATTCAACTTCCTGCTCTTAACTGAAACAAATGCACTTTTGAAGCCTGCATTTAGTTGATATACATTTCCATTATTTTACTATTTATTTTATAAAATCTGTCTTATACTATGATAAGTATTATTATTGTTATTATTGTAAAAAATGTTGTTTGCCTATGAAATTTACATTGTATTATTTATCTACATTGTCAAATATTTATTTATATTTGTGCTGGTTGAGTGGAAGAGATGGCCTTATGGTCCTAACTCTGTCAGAATACATAAAACATTATTATTATTATATTATTATTATTATTATTATTATTATCATTATTATTATTATTAAAACTTTGATCTGTTGTTGACCTATTTCCTCTAAAATTGTCACTTATATCGTAATATAAATTACTTGATAAATGGCAAATTATTATTTAAACATTTACATATAGCTACTGTAAATTTAAAATGTATTTATTTTTAAGTGTATTTTTTATATTAGTGGGCACAAGTTTGATATTTGATCACAGCGTGTAAATTAATTTTTGGTTTTCTTATTTCACTGGTTGAATTGAAGAGAAGGCCTTATGGCATTAACTATGCCAGCTTATATAAACTATTATTATTATTATTATTATTATTATTATTATTATTTTCTTTATTATTATTATTTATGACAAAGATTTGGAGTTAAAGATACATGAAAGTTTTGTGTGAATCAACTTTACTTAATTTAACCGTTATCTGCAGTATATACTCGTAAACCAGATATTGTATACACCGCCCCCTTTGTTTAATGATGCTGTCAAACGTTGAAGTTAAATTCTATAAATTTTGAATACCTAATTCTGAAATAATTTGAATATCGATCATTTTGAACGTCAGTTTATAGAATTCTGAAACTTGAATTCGCTCTTTAAATTGAAGCCCAGGTTTTTAAAAGAAAATCGTAGTAACTACGTAAATAAAACATGCAGCGATAATTCTAATTGCTATTGTGTTTTATCGTTAATCGATCATAATAGCGTCAATCCATTAGCTTTTTAGAAGCAAGTTTAGAATCATAAACGTAATTATTGAATAATTGATTACTAAGTTTACCTGGTGAAAACCCTAATGTATCGGTGCTTAATGTAGACTGGCTAATGATTGACATTAATGTTTCCACAATCAATTTGACGACCATCAGTCCCGTTTGATATCCCCACGTGTGTGGTTTATCTCAACATTCATATCATCACAGAGAATACAAAATTGAGAACTGATTTCACGTCATCTAGATCTGATGTTAAATCACTACATTTCCAGAATTTTCTCCTTGCTGACAGAAATGCCTGTCATGCAATGTAACATTACTGATAAACTTCCTAGTGTTGTAACCAAGGGGGATGTAGATCAAACGAGGTGATTGTTTGAATTTCAGGTTGCTGTATCATGATGATGGGGTATTTCATAACGTACATGGATATTATCCTTACGCGATTTGAATGACTGATCATTTAAGTGCCCTCAGGGGGGTGGAAAGTACATTATGTTTATTTATACATGTGTGGTCTGTAGAAAACTACACTACTGCACTATAATAAAGTTATAACGGATTTTTACGTGTTTCTGAAAGGATTGCATCAATCATTCAGCGCCTTAAGCTCGGTTCAACCCTTCTAATTTGTGAAGTGCTCCCAGATTCTGTACCGGTAGCATATCTTTACCAAGATAATGATAGAATGAACCTGTTATATCAATGTTATTTAAATGTGATATATTGATATATTTGATATATCTGGAACGAGCGCTGAGAGGCTGAAAATGTCAACAAATGGGAATACCAACGGAGAATATATATATATATATATATATATACATACATATACACACACACCCAGAGAACGATGGAGAACTATAATTAAGAGAAATTTGTGAATGTTTGTTGCAAACAAATAGTCTA
Organism: Diploptera punctata; assembly: GCA_030220185.1. Lineage (NCBI taxonomy): Eukaryota > Metazoa > Arthropoda > Insecta > Blattodea > Blaberidae > Diploptera > Diploptera punctata. The sequence goes on along the minus strand of JASPKZ010001211.1, from coordinate 1,219,906 downwards.
TAAGTCCGTAGTCGTTTACTGTATGTATTTTTTAAATTCATATTAATTACTAAGATTGGTAGGAGAAAACCCTCAATGATGAGGAAAATTCTCAAAATGAATGAATAAATGAATATGTGTGTGTGTGTATGTGTGTGTGTATGTGTGTATGTGCGTGTGTGTGTGTATGTGTGTGTGTTTATGTGTGTTTATGTGTGTGTGTGTATGTATGTGTGTGTATGTGTGTGTGTGTGTGTATGTATGTGTGTGTGTGTGTATGTATGTGTGTGTGTGTGTATGTATGTGTGTGTGTGTGTATGTATATGTGTGTGTATGTATGTGTGTGCATGCACACGTACGTATGCACACGTACGTACGTATGCACGTATGCACGTATGCACGTATGCACGTATGCACGTATGCACGTATGCACGTATGTACGTATGTACGTATGTACGTATGTATGTACGTATGTATGTACGTATGTATGTACGTATGTATGTATGTATGTATGTATTTATGTATGTATGTATGTATGTATGTATGTATGTATGTATGTATGTATGTATGTATGTATGTATGTATGTATGTATGTATGTATGTATGTATGTATGTATGTATGTATTGTATGTATGTATATGTATGTATGTATGTATGTATGTATGTATGTATGTATGTATGTATGTATGTATGTATGTATGTATGTATGTATGCGTGCATGCGTGCGTGCGTGAGTGCGTGCGTGCGTGTGCGTGCACGCATGTATGCATGTATGCATATATGCATATATGCATGCATTCATGCATTCATGTATGTATTCAACTGCACGCTCCATTACGTGGAGTAATACTACATGCGTGGTGTTCTTATTATATAACTACACTGCTCAAAACAATTAGAGGAACACTTGTAATAAAATGAATAAGTAATTGTTTTTAAAGCTGTGATGCAGAAAGTTGGACAATATGTAAATTGAATTATTAATTTTATCATTGGATACAAATTTTAAAGATCCATGACCTCAAATAACAAATATAGAGAACATTTTTATTTTGGAAGGCACTGGTCACTTCTAATTGGTAAGCTTCCTGATGTTCCTATAGTGACGAATGTTGATTATTGCCTTGTTTATTGAAGTCTCTGACAAAATGAGGCATTTAAATGAGTTTGAAGTGTATCATGCTCAACATCTTTTACGACAAGGTCAATCTCTGCGACAAGTGGCTAGAGAGCTTAGGGTTTCTCCTTCCGTGGTGTCCAGGTTACGCAACAGACACAGAGAGACAGGTCAGTATTGTAGAAGACGTGGCCAGGGCCGTAAATTTAAAACAAGCCCCCAGGATGACAGATACGTTGTTCTTTCTGCTCTTCGACAGCGTACAAAAACTGCAAAAGACCTGCAGAATGACCTTCATATGGCTTCCGGAATCCGGGATTCAGACCAAACCATAAGGAACAGATTAAGGAAAGAGAATATACGTCCAAAAAGGCCCGTTAAAAAACCACGTTTAACAAATGGGCATAAGGCAGCAAGGCGTACGTATGCTGAAAACCATGGTGATTGGAACCTGAACCAGTGGGAGTCTGTGCTCTTCTCGGACGAATACAGGTATCGCCTTACACGTTGTGATGGTCGATTGAGGGTGTGGGGACGGCCAGGAGAAAAATTTTCTGCAGAGACTGTACAGGAAATTGATAGATTCGGAGGAGATTCCATAATGGTGTGGGCCGGAGTTATGTACAACAATCGTACGGACCTTGTACTTGTTCCCCAGCGACTGAATGCTATCCGGTATATCGAGCACGTTCTGGAAGAGCATGTAGTACCTGCTGCCATTGGTGTAGGCCCTGGATTTCTGTTTATGCAGGATAATGCCAGGGCACATTCTGCGGCTGTCACCAGGGATTTCCTGAGGAGGAATGAAATTGAGGTAATGGAGTGGCCAGCGGTCAGCCCAGACCTCAACCCTATTGAACACTTGTGGGATCTTCTAGACAGGAAGGTCAGGAACCGACATCAAGCTCCACAAACTCTGCAGCAACTTGGAGATGCTCTGAAGGAGGAATGGGAGAATATCCCGCAAGAGGAAATCCAGAATCTTATTGGGAACATGTGCCAAAGTGTCATCGAATGTCGTGGAGGCCATACACGATACTAACTCTATATAACGAGTGTTTAACTTTGAAAAATGAGCACAAGATTCAAATGCTTACATAGCGGAATTATTTGAAAACTTAATTGTCAGCGTTATTCATTTTTTTTTACTGACATGAGCAATACATAAAATATAAATAACCACAAATAATGTACTTTATTAATTTCATGTTTGTACCCCTATCCAATGAAAAAATATTTTCATATTTCATAGTGTTCCTCTAATTGAATTGAGCAGTGTATAAAATTAAACAGTGTTTACAATTAGATTATCTTACTTAAAGCTAGTTGGTTAACCATATGCAATACTATTGTTCTATGTTTTACTTAACGTAAAGTGTATCAAATTTTATTTAATTTGAATATATTGAAAATTCTTATTGTAAGTTTTAATGAGTTCATTGTTCTTAATTGGCCAATTCTGGTTTCTTAAAACTACTGATTTGAGTTTATTTCTTTCTTTACCTAATAATTTACATTCCATTAATATGTGTTCTTTATCTTGGACTTTGTCACTGCAGGGACAATTTGGATTTTCTATTATTTTGAACCGATTTAGATAGGATCTGATGTTTTCATGACCTGTTAGCATTGTAGTTAATTTATATATTAGTGTGAGTTTTAATCTTAGCCTATCTTGTATTGTGGGAAAGAAAGATTTGGTTACTTGGCCCTTAGTGGTCCTTTCCCATTCATTTTGCCACTTTTGTACAATTGTTTTGCACAGTTCACTGAACACTACACTTTTCGGAATATTCTTGTAGCTCTCCTCTAGGTCTCTGCTCGCTGCGGCTTCTTTAGCTAATTGGTCCGCCAACTCATTCCCTTGGATCCCGATGTGGGCCTTCACCCATTTGAAGTTTATTTTACAGTTTTCCCGCTGCATGGGTCAAACTTGTCTTCTGATTTTTTCAATCAAGTATGAATGAATTTTGTTATTTTTTAGTGAGTCAAATGTGATGTAAATGTCTGTATACACGGTCGTTTTCTCCCCTCCCGTCCCATGTGTTCCAAGGATTGCAGAGCTTTTAGTGTTGCTAGCTGTTCGGCTTGTTTGTTGGTGCATTTTTCATTTAGTTTGAATTTACATGTTTTATTAGAGTTTTGTCTTTATATATAGCCACCCCTGATCCTACTCCTTCATTGCTCTTGCTGCCGTCTGTATATATCTGAATTGCGCTGTGGGTGTCTTCATTTCTGTGATATCTTTAATTGCCAATGCAGGATGTGGCCAATATTTCGGTTCCATATTGTTGTCGACGACATATTTTTCTACTCCGATCTTCCATATATATTGATAGAATATTCCAGCCTCTTCAATTTTGATTGTAATTGGTATTTGTGCTGTTATTACACAGAGTGCTTCGTTGGATAAGGTTCTATAAGATTTTTCTATCCTTAGTAGTACAAGTCTATGCACTCTGATCAGTTTGTATGTATGTATGCATGTATGTGTGTTGTTAAGGAATGTTTTTTGCTGCGGTGCTTTGTTTACGCGCTGGACAAGTTAATGGCATTACTGCCTCCCACCCAGTTGGTTTAGATACGTAAATTACATTTGTGTACAGTATCTTATAAAGGAGGGGGCACGCCGTAGCGTAGTGGTTAAGGCACTGAGCTACAAGCCGGAAGGTCGAGGGTTCAAGTCCCGGTGGGGTCAGGATTTTTAAACTGACCCAAACCTTCTGGCGGCACTATGGCCCTGGGGTCGACTGAGCCTCTAACGTAAATGAGTACCAGACGCTTGTTCTGGGGGTAAAGGCGGCTGTCACGCAGGGCTGACAACCCGGCTGACATCAAGTGCCGATTGTCCAGAAATAGTGGGAGCCTTAACCTCCTATTGCCCCAAGGGCCTCCTGAGGCCTGTAGTGGGATTACTTTACTTTATCTTATAAAGGAAACACACGAAAGAAACAAAACAAAGACGCTTCAATTCGGTTAGCATGTTTACTTCCTGAGCTCATCGTTGTGTTTCCTTGGCATTGTGCGTTAGTTTGCTGGAATGGCTGCTGCATACTAGTTTATTTACAACATGGAAAGATAGATGTGGAATGAGATGATGGACATGCTGTTGGTGTATGAAAAAGCTGGTTCGGGTCGTGCGCCTCTAAGGTTTTACCAAGAACAATTCCGAAACCGAAGAGTTCATCATCACACTATATTTGCCAGCATTGAACGTAGACTACGTCAAAGAGGCTCCTTAGATAGACGAGCAGAAGGTCAAGGACGGCTACGTTCTGTACGGATTCCTGAGAACGAGGAAGATGTGTTGCGGTGCATTGAGAACAATTGTACAGCTTGCACTCCCGCCATCGCTCCACAATTGCACCTAAGTCGTAGCACTGTGGGAAGAATTCTCCAGCAAATTTTGTTGCACCATTTTCATCTTGAAAAGGTCCACACAATGAGGCCTCAAGAGTATCCTCTGCGACATCGATTTTGTTAGTGGTATCTGGATAAAATTGAAAACGATGTACTGTTTGCATCCCATGTCATGTTAACAGATGGAGCATGCGTCACAAGTGAGCAGTTATTTAACAGTCGGAATTCTCATGTTTGGGTCCTCGAAACTCTCCATGCTACATTTCAGAGGTCACATCAACTGAGATTTGGTGTTAATGTGTGGGCCGGTATTGTGGATAACTTCTTATTAGGACCATACATTTTGGCCGCCCGACTCATTGCTTACAATTTCTTAGTATTTCTGCAACAAGTTTTGCCGATCTAATGGAAACAGTTCCCCTTCATAACAGACAGGACATGTGGTTTCAACATGATGGGGCAACAGCTCACTTTGGTACTGAAGTACATCGCGTCGTCATCTTACGGCTACATACGGCAATCACTGAATAGGCAGAGGTGGACCCATTGCCTGGCCGGCACTCTTCCCTGACCTTACTCCACTTGATTTCTTTTTGTGGGGGCACATGAAGACTATCGTGTATGAAACACCTGTTGAATCCGAAGAGGACCTTGTGGCACGAATAACCTGCGCAGCTGGCGAAATCAGAGAAATGGCCGATGTCTTTGTGGGTCGGAGGCAATAATGGCATTAACTCGTCCACCGCTTAAACGAAACACCGCAACAAAAAACCTTTCTTAACAAAGACATAAAACATAGAAAAACACAGTTGTACTAACAAAAAATGCTCTAAATTCTATATGGTGGAACAAAAGTATACAAAAAATTGCACTAACAAAAAAAGCAATAAATGCTCTAAATTATATTTCATGGGTCAAAAATATTACAAAAAAAACAGTTAACCACATATACGAGTATTCTATTCTACAGGCCCTAGGGCAGGTCTTTCACTGTAATCATAGCATTTCCGTGCTATGCTTGCAGCTTACTGGGAATTATAGGTGTGGTAGCTTCCCGTTGCTTTCCACACCGGTGAAGAATGATGATATGATGATGATGGCCAGATGATGTTCAGAGACCTTTTGGGCCTCAAAGTTTCCTGACATTAGTCTTACAGGTGAGGAAAGCCCCCGAAAATACCTCACCCAGGAAGCATGTACCGACCAGGATCGAACCCGTGCCCGCAGCATGATAAGGCAGCACGCTACCTCGAGACCATAGCGGTGGACACTACAGATATGTAGAACGATAATTCAAAGCATTTTATCATATAGTTAAGGATCTTGGAAAAACTTTACTAGAAAAAGAGAGAGTATTGAGTATATAAATGGATGTTTTGAAAAGATCATCTGGAAAATCCCGAATGGAAAAAAATAAGCAAGAAGGAGATAAATGATGGTAATGCAAGATGAACCAGATATAATAGAAAATAAAATGTACAATGGTATGACCAAATTAAGAGAATGGCAGAAGAAAGAATGCCGAATATTATTATGGATTGGATACAAATAGAGAGAAGAAAAAAGGGGCGATCGAGAAAGACTTGGATTGAGGGAGTGAAAGCAGCCATGAATACTTGAGGACAGGAACGGAACCAGTGGATGGATAGAGAGGAATTGCGTTTAGTTTCCTGAAGACGGCGACAGCTGCTATGAACCGGATTTGATTGATTGATTTGAATTTGATATTCATAAAAATATCCAATATTTTGAGAAGAGATATGCATTTCATTAGAAAAAAGAAAAGAAAATTCATATAAACAAGAATCATAAAATTGATATATTCTGAGATGTGAAAAACATTTTCTTATCACTTTTAATTTGTGTTAAGTGCAGCGTGGCTTTTATTGTTAGCATCCTGATAAAAAAGTATTATTCGGAAACGGATTGATCGGAAAAGAGCAATATTTGGAATGTCTCTCCCTCTGATCTTCATTCATTATATTTTTATTAATAGTGAGATTGAAGGACATTCGCAGATCTCCCCTACTCACTATGACAATACTCTTAAATTAATGACGAAACACCATTAAAATATAAAATAGATACTGTTCTCAATAAGCCAGATACACTCACTTGCTTAATGAGAACACGCCCAATGACATCAACCCTCTCTACAAGGTTCTCACAAACAACTAGTACCAATTTACATATTGAGGATGGAACATATGTTCCAAAAGTACTTCACATCTTACAGTCATTATAAAGTTGAGGACGGCTGAGCCATCAGGTATCAATTTTATATTTTAAATTTCACTATGACAGCCCGTCATTAACATTTTTGTCAAAGATGGTAGTAGGAATCAGGGACCTCCGAAATTAGTAATTCCTCACACGTAAGAAACAAGGTTAAATTATGCTGAACGGAGGTTAAACTGATAACTCGAAATAGTGAAAATTAGTATGTGCAACCTGTTATACTTCTCTTCTAAGTTACGTACAACTAACAGAATCCCAAATTTAAGGTAGTCAGAAAATATTAATTTTATGAGACATGATGTTTCGACATAATTTATTCTCTAGGAAATGAAAACCCCTTTTCAGAAGTTCCTGTACCTATTTACTCTTTGGATTTTTTAAATACATTTAAAAATAATCTTTATTGTTAATCAATAAACATTTATTTTTATTTATATACATAAGATAGGTTCCAAGAATATTATCGGCCTACAGTTACTTTTTAGTCTTGTAATTTAAAATATTAGGGTTACGTCGTAGCGAAGTTGGTTAAGTCAAATGCTACAAGATGGAAGGACACGGATAAAGTCCTGATGAGTCAGGATCTTTTAATGTTCTAAACCGTCTAGCGGGATCATAGCCCGGGGTCGACGCAGCCTCTAATGGAAATGAATACCAGACTTTGTTTAGGGTAAAATACTCCTGCCACACAGGACTGATGACATCTCGTGCCGACTGTCTACTAAAGTGACAGCCTTAACCTTCTACTAGTCCAAGGCCTGTAGTGAGATCACATCATCTAATTGCAAATGTTTTAAACAAAATTATTGTATTAATTCTTGCAAATGAAACAACTCACAAGAAGCATGCTATTATTTTAATGGCTGCTAAGAACGAGACTTACATTGAAATGATCAGTAAAAGGAAATTTGGAGATGTAGAAACATCGCCTTAATGCGACAATGTGAATTTGTGAGTCAATCGGTTGTAGGGTCTCCCCAGATGTCACCTACCCCGTGATTGATAACACAATAGTTTTAACGGTAACCGGTCCTCTGGCATTCTCAAAACATGATTTGTTAAATATGATAATTGAAAATAATGAGATAAAGATAAATGCTATTAATATTCTTGTACCAATTAGTGTTTTAAAAATCTTTACGAATGGTTTTCATTTAATCTGATACTTGTATATGTCCTTTACAAACGCTTCCACATATCAATTACATCTTAGATCTTCAGTACGTATGTTTGTCTCTGAATGTTACTCCACTTAAATATCGCAGGAATCTGATTTGAGAACTACTTTTTATTGCCTTATTATGCTGATACAAGATCCACCGCTCACTCATATACAAAAGAGCTTGCTTTGGTATTATGTTGTGAAACCTTATTCAAATTTCTTTCTCGTTTGTTCACATAAATTCGTTTTAAAACCATGTATTTTATTATACTTTATTAAATATCCGGGGGCACGCCGTAGCGTAGTGGTTAAGGCACTGAGCTACAAGCCGGAGGGTCGAGGATTCAAGTCCCGTTGGGGTCAGGATTTTTAAACTGACCCAAACCCTCTGGCGGCACTATGGTCCTGGGGTCGACTCAGCCTCTAACGGAAATGAGTACCAGACGCTTGTTCTGGGGGTAAAGGCGGCCGTCACGCAGGGCTGACAACCAGGCTGGCATAAAGTGCCGATTGTCTAGGAAAAGTGGGAGCCTTAACCTCCTACTACCCCAAGGGCTTCCGGGCCTGTTGTGGGATCACTTTACTTTTTTTATTAAATATCCTTGACATATTTTTGAAGATTAAACTGAGACATATGACATCCTAAATAAATAAAATCAATTATCTGTTCAAATATTGCATTATTTATGACAACTGGTACTCATAAAATACATATCATAAAAGAGAAAAATATGATACATATATTTCCTGGAAATAACTAATTGTTGAGAATATACAAGAGAAATCTAACCGAGCAAGAACTGAACCTGAGATCACCGATTGAGAATAAGCGATGTTTTACCATCAACGAAAAGCTTCTTCTTATTCTTTATTTGTAGGATTTTCATCTCGTTTATTTCCCAAATCACTCCTGGAAGGGTGACGTATTGGACTGGTCTTCCTCTTGCTCTTCTCCGGTCCATTGGCATGGGGTTTGTTAGTCTTGTAAGACAACCTTTCTAGGAGAGACAACTACGAAATAAAACGGGGCAGGCTGAGCTCTGGAGCTAGGTGAAGGCAATTGTTCTAAGGAGGAAACCCCGAATAATAAACCCGCTATGAAAACAGGCTAGCAACCAGCTTCAAGATGAATCTTGCACATTGCTCGCGTCCCTACGCAATTGTTAATTTAATAATTTTATTCGAATTTAACAGTTGACTGTGAAGTTTTATTTAAATTATTTTCAATTTTCGTTTTACTTTTTTAGCCAAATTTTGTGAATATAAATTTTCAATATATCTATTAGATAATATAATTATATCCAAAAAACATCTAATTTACTTTTATTCAGCAGTCTTTTACGCCAAGATTTAACTTATATTTAGAAATGTGTATAGGTCCAATTAGTAAATGATATGCATTTGAGCACAGATTTCTGGATTATGTTCCAATGCAACCCACTCCACTTTTCGTCTAGAGGGTTAGATTTCTAGATAATAAGGTTTAAGACATAAAAATGATTGCGAATGAAAACGATATTATTTTGCAAATAGACTGAATTAGCATGTAATTCACTCTCATCTAAAGAGACACAAAGGTGAAAAGGAAAGGAACGCGTTCTTAATTCACGCTTTAGAGAAGTTCGACTTTCAAGTTTCATATTCCTTTCCCTCAGAGAACGTCAGAGAAACTCAGATTGAAGTGAATTCATGTATATGAATACGCTTTGAACGAGAACTGATGCGAAGAAAGTGTAAATAGCTCTTTTCTGCAGAATTTCAATAGTTATTTACTTTTATTAGTTTTAAATAGTAGGGTGTTCCATTTTACTGGCCACAAATATAAATAATTAAATTACAAATTTCATTTTATTCTCTAATATTTCAAGTTTTAAACGCAATATTATTTAAATTTATATAATTTATGCTGATGAATATTCTACTGTCATTGGCACTCTAGGTTAGGTGCTCACTAAAAATATTCCATTAATTGTGGAATGATCATAAATAATTAACAGATTTGTGATAATGCAAATTTAATCCTGCGTTTTATTTGGCAATTCAGAAGAAAGACTTTAGCTCTTTGTTTGAAACTTCTCAAATTTCATTCACCAGTTTTTTATATTCATTCATTAAGAACTTAAATTATTCTTTCGTCTATTATTCTAACAGATCAGATTTCAATTCTATACATTAAACAATGTAATACCACTGTTTTATAGAATTTCAATTGTGTATTCTTCCTTTTTTTAAGTCATATTGTTCTTTCCATAGTTCCACTGAAGTACCGAATTTTATATTTTATTTATTTTATTTGATTAATTATTCTTTTGCGATATTTCGCAGTCTAAAAAACTTGTAGTTTGATAAGAATGGGGAATGAAAGAGATGCACTGAAGCTCCTTGTGGGAACACCATAAGGAAAACGCCCAGTTGGTAGACTAAGAAAGAATTTTTGAATTGTAAGCCCATGTTTTTCCTTTACAGAGATTTAGGCGCTCTCCCCCTACAGGGAAGAATTTGAACCATTCTAATTTTAGTTATACTTGTTTTCGTATAAATGTCATTTTGAGTGGTACGTGGTCAGCGTTCCACCTCATACTGACATCTAGGAAACCAAGGTAGTACTAGGACGGGAAAATTCGGTAAATTTTGCTTAGAGGCCTTTTCATTCAGGCTTAAGGATTTTTTACGAGCCTGAAAATCTTCAGACTCGGGACCCACGGCTTAAAGTCCCTCCCGGAGGACTTGTTCCTTGAATGTTTCCGTCCTAAAAAACTCATCGACCCCGGCCGGGTTTGAACCCGCGACCCTCGGGACCAGAGGCAAGGAGCATAACCACTAGTCCACCGCGGCCGATATGAGATGGGAAAATAAACAGTGACCATTATTTGACGGACGTAGACTATACAGGGGATGATTGAAAAACATGAGATCAGAATAGGGATGTGTAGACAGCTTCTGCTTTCGCGGTCATGAACTACACATTCAATAATGCCAGTGAGTTAGGATTCTGTCATTTTATTGTTATAAACTAATTTTTTACATGGCATAAATCAACGATACGTGATCCACGACTTTCTTTGACATCCAAATGAAACCATACTCAAATTGTTTTGTTCATAAATATATATTAATCTTGTCCGATTTGAATTCAAGAATCCAGATGAACAGGTACATTATTAGATCACCGGAAGTGACACAATGTGAGGTCAGTGAGTTTGCAGACAGCCACATCAATCTTTTGCACCCAGCATTGCGATGACCACTCAATTGTTAAGGGTATTCATGTATGTGCCAGTGAAGAGTATGTAGTGTCTCACATTGTTAAAGTAACGAGCTTGACTAGTCTTTCTTTCTTGAAATCATGGATTGAACTATTGAAGAACCTGAAGTAATTCACACTGTACGCAGTAGGTTCATCAAAAAAGAAAAGAAAAAGACGTAGATCAAAGTTTAAACTTCCGTCAAATTGTAAGTTATAAAACTTTGCTTGGAGAGAGTATTTACTCATACTTCCTGATGGAAATCGCATTGTTATGACCTTAATAACTACTGAGATAGAGGGTTGAGGATTAGGAGCAATAATTTTGAGACATGATATATGATGCCGGGCACTGCGATGTTAGAATATATTGCTGGATGGATTAGCAAAGACTTTATGAAGTCTAACTGTACTCTTAAAGCAAGAAAGTGCATGACAAACGACTATCAACATCAAGCATTCTGGTGGTGACATTTCCATTTATCGCTGCTGCCACAAGAGCTTCATGAATTTTCATGCAACCCTAATCACAATACCAATAACTGCGATATAAACTTCTCATAACTTCACAGCTGGCTCACCTGCACGTCTATACTCAAGACAAACTGATCTGTAGAGTATTTAAAATCATAAGAAATTTCAATTAGTATATTTAAAACACACGCTTTATAAATTTGATATAAATTTATTTCACATGTTGGGTTTCAGTATAAACATCTTTTGCTTTATATGTCTACTTTAGTTGACTTTAATAAACTAGCATATTAAGTATGCATGAAACTTATCTATTTTTCACTTATAATTAAAAAATCATAACATAATATATGAATAAATAACCCTGTACGATGCACATAATGAGAAAATCCATCATAAGATAGATTGTATTATACAAATCATAAGACAAGTAGGTAATAATGTTCATAACATTCGATTATAATCATATTATGTTTTGATATAAGTGGATATCATCATCATCATCATCATCATCACTCCAGGGATTAGGCAATTGCCCGTTCCGACTTCATAATGCATCAGCCCAACGTCTTCTAGGTCTTCCAACATCAAGTCTTCCTCTTGCTTGATAATTTCTTGCTAACAATGGATATCTCTCCTTACTCATTCCATCCATATGATCAATCCATTTCTGTCTGTAATTCGTGACCTTATCCAATAAAGGCTGTACTTTCAATTCTTCTCTTATATCCTCATTTCTTATTCTATCAAGTCTTGTACATCCTTTTACTTCTCTTAAGAACCTCATCTCCGCCGTCTGTATACTATCCTTCTGTCATTTCATTGGTGCCCAAGTTTCACATCCATACAATATTGTGGGAATCGCCATAACATTATACATTTTTATCTTTGTTTCTTTTCTAATTTTATTTTTGAATGTTCTCTGTATTGTTCCACACACCTTCTGAAATTTATTTATTTTGGAGTCAATATCTCTTTCCACATTGTAGCCAACATCACAGCCCAAATATTTGAAACTAGACACCTATTCATGGAAGTGGATGTACATTATGGAATAAAGAGGCAGTACAGTTAATCTAAATAATTTAAAGTAGATTATTGTAGATTAATGAAAGTTATTAATTCAGCCAGACCAACTTAGCCATTATTTCATGCAAAAGCGCATTCATTCAGTCCACCGCTGAGGTCTATGTGGCGACTTTCATGCCTCAGACACGGCACAAGTTTCCTGAGTGAGGAATTTTCGGGGGTTTCCCTCACCTCTAAGATTAATTTCAGGAAACTTTAACCCTTCAGTAGGGAGGTGATAGAATCTTACTCAACTGCGGATGTGGGTGGTAACAACGACGCAGAAAGAATGACTTTTAAAAAATGTTACTCCAAAATTGCACAGAATTTACAAATATTTTACTTTAAGCATCTAGAACTAGAGTGTCTGTGTTATAAATGTTCTAGAAATATGAATAATTACTGAAATTATACTGTTGTAAAAATTTGTATTATTTGGTCTGATTTAACAGTGAATTTTTAATTTATGTAGTCATGCTACTTAACTTCCATATTAAAATATAAACACCATTCATTGTCTTCGCAATGAGAAGCGAATTCTCATTAATTAAGCATTATTCGGATTCACCTCCGACTGCGGTAATAATATTCAATGTGCTTGTTTTTTTCTGTTTAATACATATTTACAGGACTACAAAATTGTTACCCAAAGCACGGCCAGCAATAGAATGACAATTAATTTAGCAGTATATGCATGCATGCTGGTGTATATTTATGTCCCAATTTTGGCATTTGAGTTGCCATTCATTTCGTATTTATCGTACGAGTGTTCTAGTATTAAAAATGAAAAAATATGGTGGTCTAGACGTAAGAAAAAAGGAGCATAAAAAACAAATATTGAGCTTATAGAGTGGAGTGTCATTAAATAGATCTTAGAATATTAAAATTATGTTTCTTTAATTATTAATTAAATAAAAATAAAACGTAGTTTTTCTTTAATTATTTGCAGCCCTAAGACCCTTTTCAGAAATATACAAACTTATTTATTATGAGTACGTGGATGATCGTCATTCGTTTACATTGCTTATGGAATTAATTCATTCATTTTTTCGAATCCGACGATCTTAGTTTGTTTTAGGCCTAGTGTATCATTTAATTTTCCTGATTTTCTCATTTCAGGGCAGAACAAGTTATTCAGCTGTGATGAAAGCAACTGTTGTAGGGGAATGTATCTCCGACTTCAATTCTCTGGTTCTCTAGCTTGGAGGTTGATACAACGGACCATCTCCTCATTTATCAAGAAATATGTAAAAAGATAAAATATCCTTTTACTTTACTTTCTTATCTATTAATACAGTAAAACGTGTTTAATACGGAACGTGAATTATGCGAAAATCTTTCCAATGTAAACAAATTTATTGGTCCCGGCAAAATAAGAGTAATTTTACTTGTATTTATTTTGCATAAAACGGAATCTGTCCATCGTGGATGCGGAAGGATATTTCAACCCAATTCATGAAAAATTGTTCATAAGGCGGAAATATAAGGAAATAAATTAGTTTCCACTTCATTGAATTCCCGTTAGACGAATTAACCATAAGTGATGACTTGCTTCCTGTATCTGTAATTTTCTTTCGGCCTCACTACACACCCGTTTTGCGAAATAGAAGTTCGTTTAACAACTATTTGGCGTGTGACATCTAGCTTACAATTAATCACTGCACTGTGAAATCTTAAATTAGATTAAGATCTGAGATCGACTGTGTACGTATCTTTCACAGGTAGCGTTCTGAATTTTCGGAATGAAGATGGCTAAATCGTATGTATCATTGTCATTAAACGAAAAAGTGAAAGTGATTGAAAATAAAGAACAAACTCTCAGGACGCAAAATAAATTTAATATGGAAAATCCAAAGTTTATGAAATTTTAAAACACAAAGAAAAAATAATTCATGAATGGATGCAAGGAAATGGTAAAATGAAGAGAAAAAGTATTTAAAAAATGAAGAAATCAACTAGGTGTGAGGGTATTTTACAAGTGCACGATCAAAAAATCTCTAAATTTCCGGACCGATGCTCCAAAGTCAAGCTCTGTAGCTATATCCCTAGGGAATAATGATTTGAAAGCATATTCAGATTGGTTGTGGAAAGTTTTAAAAGACGACACAATGTAGTGTAGAATGAAATTTGCGCGGAATCAAAGGGTGCCAACAAAATTATAGTTAGTGATTGGAAACCGAAACTGCATACTTTAATTTCAGGATACGTGCCTAAGAGTAATTTTAACACTGACGAAACGGGATTGTTTTTTCGCGTGTTACCGTCGAAATCGCTCGTACATACAGTACTACACATTCCAACGGCAGCGGAACTGCAAATAATCCAAGGTACATAAAAAGACATATATGGTGCTCTATAATCTAAGATTGGTTAATATTTTTTTGTTTTTTTTATAATGCGGAATGTTGTCTAATGCGAAAACAAAAAATTGGTCCCATGCGATTCCACTTTGAACAAGTTTTATTGTATATCATTATTCGCTGACACTATTAGAACTATTTAAAACAAATTGTATTTTATCTTAATTTGATGAAGACAAAAAATATTAAATAGATGTAAATATCCTCAACTCGTGTTCAACTCAGGATCGGGTCGAGGGATGAGATGCGATGAACCCATATATATATATGTTATAATTAAATTTTTAACATTGAGCAAAGCAAGCTTAATATGACATGATAAGAAAAATAAATGTCTGGACGGGATTTGAACCCGGAACTCTGGGTGTTCCGGGTTCGAATCCCGTCCAGGCATTTATTTTTCTTATCATGTCATATATATATATATATATATATATATATACAGACATAGACAGAGAGAGAGCGAAGGAGGGGTCTGTGAATGACGCACCATCACACGAAATAAAATGAAATGGATGGGTATGAAGAAATTGTGGAATTAAATTGTGGCATCGGCCTCGGTGGACTAGTGGTTATGCTCCTTGCCTCTGGTCCCGAGGGTCGCGGGTTCAAATCCGGCCGGGGTCGATGGATTTTTTAGGACGGAAGAATCCAAGGAGCAAGTCCTCCGGAAGGGACTTTAAGCCGTGGGCCCCGAGTCTGAAGATTTTCAGGCTCTTAAAAAATCCTTAAGCCTGAATGAAAAGGCCTCTAAGCAAAATTTACCGAATTTTCCCGTCCTAGTACTACCTTGGTTTCCTAGATGTCAGTATGAGGCGGAACGCTGACATACCACTCAAAATGACATCTATACGAAAACAAGTGTAACTAAATTAGCATGGTTCATATTCTTCCCTGTAGAGGGAGAGCGCCTAAATCTCTGTAAAGAAAAAACATGGGCTTATAATACAAAAAAAAATTGTGGCAGGGGAAAACTGGAGAAACCCCCGAGAAAAAACCTGTCCAAGCTCCGTTTCGTACACATGGACTCGATCGCGGGATCCCAGTGGTGAGAGGCGAGAGTCTAATCGCTTGCGCCATGAAGCCGCCTCACAAACAGCATTAACTATGCGAAATGTATTTGAAAGTAAATGAGCTCGTAGATATGATTAGACTGGGCTAATACTAGATTATACTAAACAACATTGAGCTAGAACACTTTAAGGATTAGAAATTCATATAGGGAAATAGATTCCTGTAGTTACTTAATATCCCGGAGACATAATTCTCACAGCCGTGCAGGAACAGAGAAGAGATATCGGACAATGAAGTAACTTAAATGACACACTCATATTTATGCGAGATCACATCTCAGAAGAAATAGAGCTAAATCTATTTGAATAAACTGGCAGGGTTCAGGTATTTCGCTCCGACAGTTCTACACTGAGGCAAATATATTCAACCTGGATTACGCGATGCATCACATGGCTGAACAAGAAATTCATTCTGACAGGGGCACTCTAAAATATTTTCAAGCGTTTTCTAAATTCTTATCTCAGAGATAAAAATGAAAGATGTGAAAGAGTATTTTATGTATCAAGAGCAGTGCTACAGTGTAGCGAGTTAAATCCTCCATGTTTCCTCTCTGGATAGCAGTAACTCAATTCCACCCCCATTCTGCACTTTCAATGTGAAAAACTGTGTAATATTCCTATGTGTCAATATACATAGGCCTACTTATACCGTAGGTATAAAATTATCCATCCTGCTAATTTTCGAAATAAAATATTCTGCTTAGCTTCATGTTTTACTGGTATACTACTAGAATTTCCAATAAATGATCAAAATTGATGAGATTTAAATAAATTATAGTAGATAATACAAGTTACTTCTAACAGACAAATAATTAGAATTAGAATTATGTGCAGATTCAAATAAATTGATAAATGTCAAAGTGACACATATGATGCTGTCCCTGAACTTTGGTTTAGATTTCTTAATCAAATTTCGCAATCTGTCGATTAACGTAGTTATTCAGTTTTTTCATGGTGTATAGTGGATTCCATTCCAAACTATAGGTCTATATTTTAAAAAATCTATAAAAATTCTGGGAATCGAATCCGAAATACTTGGTTTGCTAGTAGCAGCAATAGCAGTATTAGTAACAGGAATAGTTGCAGCATTATCAATATAAGTAGCTGTAGGCCTATAAATAGTAGTCTAGTAATAATAGTAGTAGTAGTAGTAGTAGTAGTAATAGTAGTATTAGTAGTACTATTTTATTAATCGACGCTCTTTAATCACTTAAGTCATTGAGTTATTAGTATCATGGTTCAAAGCTGGGCGTGAAAGAGCTGACAAATTTTCTTCAGAAATATCTTGAGGTTTTTTTTACGTGATGTAAAACTATGATTCTGGACCCGCAGCTTTACTTGCTTTCCAATGTAAGCCATAATCAGGGTTTTTAACCTCTTAATAAATATATATATACATGAACCTGATCGGATTTGAACACACAAATTCGAAATCACCGCTACATAACTAGTCAGACAAGCTGAAAGTTATCCCGCAGAGATAGCCTTGCGTAAATAAAATATGCATTAATTTACTATAATTAAATATGTCCCTGATATTAACTTTACCGCATTCTTAAAACAAGACTTTTCATCCCTTATCAAACAAAATAGAAATATATTGATATATTGAACGTATAAGTCAATATTATGATTAAATTATAAAATGACATTCCATATGAGAATTGTGCATTAAGACTAGAAATCGTACTGTACAAATAATGAAATGTTATTTTTCACAGCAAATTATAAGTTTTCTTAAAATATAAAAATGCAAAGAACAAAGAGCAAATTATGTAATCACTGAAGAAAAAAAAAATCCTTTTACCACTTTCAAATTTCACAATAAAGAACAAGATCTATCAACCTGTCAACGCTTGAGTTGATAAAAAACATATAAAGAGATCCTAATAAAGACAATTTAAGTGAAAAGAGTTTTCTTTGTTCACTTAGTTTACTGAGGACCACAAGATGTCATTAAAAATTTGTAATGTTAAACAAATTTAATAAATAAGAATAGGAAATAAAGACAAGAAAAGTATTAATCCTGAGGACTTCTTACAATATGCTATAGAATGAACATATTTATTTGACGCGCTTATAATTATTTATTTATTCATTTATTGGTAAATTGAGTATATTTGTGAGGTAGTTGGTTTAACAAAACTAATATTTTTATAAAAGGAAATGAATAACAATATGTTCTTAAAATTGAATAAACAGAACTGAAAATCATATTTTTTTTACAAGTTGGATGAATAATATTATAAAACATACACGTATTCTTAAAAAAAACGCACGTGTTCAGTTATGCATTCTAAATTGAAATGTATATCACACGAGATTTTTTCTCAATGTTGTTAATTCATCTGTACCAATTAGCATCCTTTAATCAAGTAAAACTAATATGCTTCCTTGAAAATAATAAGTTCTTCGCTTTAATATTTCAGTTGTGTAAAACGTTTTATCAAAACTAATTTACTTATTGGAAGACGAGGGTTTCAATTAATATTCCGAAAACATTAAACCGAAATCCAATGCAATTTTTAATTTAAGAAACAAAAGTATAGTTTAGTGGAGAAGATTTTTAACACAACTAAAAATTTTATCATCTTCTTGCCTAAAGTACATTATAAAAAAAAACATCCGAGGCTAGTGAGAGATTTGGAATCAAGATCATGGTGTTTGTAGGCTTGTTGATCGAGTCGGATTTTTTAAATATAAGAGAGCAGCTAGTTTCTTAGTTTTCAGCCGAAAAATTACTTATTCATCTTCTCTTAGTGTTCGGTCTAGCTTTTCAACTTGCTGAGTAAGAAACCTCGAAGTTGATTCCCGATTTTGTCTCTACAGGGAAATTGGATCAAGGTGTGAACGAATATCTTTGCGTAAAACGTACACAAGTGATAAATGGATTAATATTGTTAAGAGGATCTATAGTAATACAGAAGCTAAAGTAAAAATACAGAATAATTTAACAGAGGAATTCACAGTGAATAAAGGCCTTAAGCAGGGATGCAGTTTGTCACCAATCCTTTTTAACATTTATTTAGACCAGGCTCTTAACTTGTGGTATAAAAAATGTTCTGAAATGGGTATTCCTATAGGAGGAAAAGTACTGCATTCATTGTTGTTTGCAGATGATCAAATAATTTTTGCAGGGGATGAAGATGATATGAAATATATGATAAATAAATTAATGGAAGAATATAAAAAATGGGGACTGAATATAAATTTACAGAAAACAGAATATATGTGTTTGGGAAAGGATGTGGATGACCTCATACTTGAAACAGGGAAAATAAAAAAAATGTGAATTTTTTAAATATCTTGGGTCAATAATTACGAGTTTCGGTACCTGTGAGAGAGATGTACAGGCTAAAATTTCAATGGCAAAAAATGCAACTAAGACATTACATGGTGTAATTTGGAACAAAAATATTACAAAGGAAACTAAAATGAAAATTTATAAGAGCTTAATACAGAATATTTTGTCATATGCAAGCGAAACTTGGTCTTTGACGGAATTGCAAAAGAATAAAATTAGAACAGTTGAATTCGATTATTTTAGAAGAAGCCTCCAAAAAACAAGACAGGATAAAATAAGAAATGAATTCCTTTGGAGAGAAATGAAGGTCACCACATCTGTTGTTAAGAGGATTGAAAATCAAACGCTTAAATGGTATGGCCATGTACAAAGAATGGAAAATGAAAGATGGCCAAAAAATATATACCAATGGTCACCCCCTGGAAGAAATAAACGTGGTAGACCAAGATGGAAATGGAAAACCTACGTCAGAACAATAATGGAGGATAGGAATTTGGAAGAGGGAGATTGGAATGATAGAGATAAATGGAAACTGAAGACGGCAAACCTATAAGTGGGGGAAAGCCAAAGAAGAAGAATAAAACTTACACAAAATAAAACAAAAACAGCAATACGCCAATAGGTAGAAAAAATAAAAATCAATAAAAGTATATATAAAAAATCACACACCATTCATGAATATAGGCCAATGTTGACCTGTTTCGATCTCAACTAGACACCGTCTAAAAGTCGTTTTTGTGGACCTCCAGGTTGTCGTCGTCCTCGTGGACGATACCGAAGAACTGCATTGGGGATCCTAGTTGGTGACATTAGGGATACATGTTGCTGCCAACTCTCTCTGTAGGTGGATATATTTTCTTCTAATGGTTGCATGTGGAGTTCCTTTAAAATATATTCTTTATATTTATGCCCTTATTTGGGAATGTAATTCAGGGGCGACTGTGCACTCGGTAAACAATAAGGATAAAAGTAAATAATTTAACAGCGTTTGGAGCTAATTCTATAGGTTCACCTGACTGTTACTTACTAACTTGAATATAAACTAAAAACTAAAAATTAGAACTTAATTATTTTGCAAGAAAAAATTGGCACTGCATCAAAACGATTGACATTTCGTTGAACCTGACAAACTAGGAAACATGCTCATGCTTCTATAATACAAGCTCCCCCATGGGTCATATTTCTGTATTTACTGGGCAGTAAATGTGGAATGTGGCTCATCGAAATCACATATTCATAGTCACGATCTTTTCAATTATGCCGACAACTCCCTTCATGGACCTCACCTAGACTCGAACGATGTGAGTGAACTCTTCATCTCCATGACAACTTGGAAGTTCGTCCTTTGACGATCCTTCATTAGCATTCTTCTGATGGAAAGAGAATATCTCTAAATATGTCGATGAGATAATCCAGGAAAGGAGGCATGACAAGATCTCGGTATTCTTAGTAATTGCATATTTTGACATTCGTTACGGTATGATTCATAAGCGGAATTCTTACAAGATATAGCAATTTTACGTCATGCAAAATTAATTTAATATGCAAATTTATTTCTTTTGAACGAAATTCTTGGTGTGCAGAAAGGAGAATCTTACTGAAATAGGATATTAAAAAACTTGCGTAGTCGATTTTATGATAAAAAGAGAGTTCTGGGAATTAATTGTTAAGTAAAAATATGGCTACAATGAGGTAGGTGAATCGTAGCGTTCTTTCATGCCCTCTCCGCATTCTAAAGACATTGGTAACGTAAGACTTCAACATTTTCCAAATTATAAAAATATTTTTTCCTGGAATCGCTAAAGAATAGTGCACGTTCTCGGCTTAAAGTTGATTTCCTAAAAAGTAGTGACTTTATACTTATTCCCTGTGACCACAGATTGTTTCAAATATTAACTTGTACTTTAGTACAAGTTCATATTTTAAACAATCTGTCTTTTTACCAGATTTTACATAACGAATGTTAATTGTGCATTAATAATTAAACTTTCTCATTAATAAAAGCAAAGAAAACTGTGAAGTGATCGAATTAATAATAAGACCAAGAGTTACAATTTACAAGAGCTATAGAAAATGGATATATCCCATTTAGTAACATTATTGAGACTTAAGCATATCAGCTTTATATACATATATAGCATTAAATATTATTTTAAATATTTATTACATCCGTTAAAATTTGAGATTGTAATAATAACTGGAAACTGTAAAACAAATTATAAAAATACTGAACTTAGGGCTCATAACATTTTTTTACAAAAGTCAATCTATATTATATGTTAGGTTCGATATTTTCATGCGTGTTTTAAGAGTTTTCTTTTTTGTTTATTCAATAAAAGAGATAAAGACTTGTTATAGCCTAAGAGGATTAGTGGAAACAATAGTTAAACACTCTACGTAGCAAAAGAAAATCCACACGCTAGCATCACACTCTCAAAAGGCTTATAGACATTTTCTTTTTTGCATTTGCCAGGAAATTCTCAGTATAAGATAAAAAGGACA
Organism: Diploptera punctata; assembly: GCA_030220185.1. Classification (NCBI taxonomy): domain Eukaryota; kingdom Metazoa; phylum Arthropoda; class Insecta; order Blattodea; family Blaberidae; genus Diploptera; species Diploptera punctata. The sequence continues at coordinate 1,198,025 of JASPKZ010001211.1, read as the reverse complement.
TTTTCTCAGAACAACGTGAAACTGGAATGAGAGATCCCCTTTTATTGTTACTATGGTTTAAATAAGAAATTAAATACATTAAGATGCAATTAATTGAGTTGGTATTTACTTGATGAAAATCCACATTTATTAATTAAATAAAAATAAAATTTAGTTTTATTTGATTTTCATATTTATTAAGATATATTCAGTGACAGCTATTTCGGTACACTGTACCTTCTTCAGACATGTTAACAAAATGTATTGTGTTATTATAGTACATATCAACTGATCTAAGCAACAATACAACAATAATTTATTTAATTTTTTTAATTTAGAAAGGCGATTCATTCAAATCAAGTTGAGAATTTAACAGTTCATTACTACTTTTCAATTTATTTATTTCTACAGCCTCCGAAAGGTCAAACATCTTACCCTTATCACAAACGTGTAAAATTTCAAAATTTGGATCGAAACAATGATTAAATTGGAATAGGTGGTTAGCATATTTTGAATATTCTAAATTTCTGTTATATGCTCTCATGTGTTCCTTTATTCGAGAGATAAAAGTTCTACCAGTTTGTCCTATATAGACATTGTCGCATGTGCCAATTTGTATATAAATATATAAATTGAAGTGTGGCACATGTGACAATGTCTATATAGGACAAACTGGTAGACCTTTTATCTCTCGGATAAAGGAACACATGACAGCATATAACAGAAATTTCGAATATTCAAAATATGCTCACCTATTTCAATTTAATCATTTTTTCGATCCAAATTTTGAAATTTTACACGTTTGTGATATGGGTAAGAAATTAAACCTTTTGGAGGCTGTAGAAATAAATAAATTGAAAAGTAGTAATAAACTGTTAAATTCTCAACTTGATTTGAATGAATCGCCTTTGCTAAATTAAAAAAAAATTAATAAATTATTGTTGTATTGTTGCTTAGATCAGTTGATATGTACTATGATAACACAATTCATTTTGTTAATATGTCTGAAGAAGGTACAGTGTACCGAAACAGCTGTCACTGAATATATATTAATAAATATGAAAATCAAATAAAACCAAGTTTTATTTTTAAATAATGAATACATTAAAGATGTTTTCCCAAATTATATTTGTATATATGATCCACCACTCTGGCTCAAGACAGCAGCATGTATAGAAGTTTTAACATGAATTTTTTTCAATCTCAGAGAAAGGAGTGGTTGAGGTGACGATTTACAATACTCATAAAGTTGTTTATAAAATTCAGTAGAACATAAATGTGTTGTAAACATATTGTGCATCATAATATTGGGAGCGATTCATTTAACGCAGCATTTGTGGACATTAGACCTGGAAATCTTCTACTTCTTAATTAGAGTAGGGTAACAAAATAGTACAGTAAAAGTTACCCAAGTTTAATCATATTTTCTGTTCACAATATAAACACACATGCAACGTAGACTGACGCAACAGCACGCTGCATAAATTTAAACATACCTGGGGTCGACTCAGCCTCTAACGGAAATGAATACCAGACGCTTGTTCTGGGGTAAAGGCGGCCGTCATGCAGGGCTGACAACCCGGCTGACATAAAGTGCCGATTGTCTAGAAAAAGTGGGAGCCTTAACCTCCTACTACCCCAAGGGCCTCCGGGCCTGTTGTGGGATTTAAAAAAAAATATATTAACGACTCACATGCCGAGATGGGGACCCGATTCAAAGGAATTGGTATTGAACACATACAGAGATATATTTACAATTATTAATGAGAAATTAAGCCAGTAGGTATTTTGGATAACACTTGATAATAATTTGAGACTACCTGAATATTTCAATAATACGTTATTGTCTTACATTTTCTTTCGGAAAATTATGAATCTGCAAGTCTTTGAGACCTTAATCTATGATTACATATTTAGCATACGATATTTGATACATGAATTATAATGTTTATTATATATTCATTATTTAAAAATACTTGCGTTTTTAATTATGAATTTATTTATGGAGAACAAAAATTGATTTTTTCTTATTCTAATGTAATTTTCCACGATACGTAATTTTGCAAAAATAATGAAATAAAAATATAACATTATTCTCAAATTGTCCACCGCTGTGGTCTCGAGGTAGCGTGCCGCTTTGTCACGCAGCGGGCCCGGGTTCGATTCCCGGTCGGGACAAGCTCCTGGGTGAGGTTATTTTCGGGGTTTTTCCTCACTTGTAAGACAAATGTCTGGAAGCTTAGGGCCCAACGGTCCCCGAAAATCATCCGGCCATCATCATCATCATCCTTCACCGGTGTGGAAAGCAACGGGAAGCTACCACACCTATGATAATTCCCTAGTAAAGCTGCAAAGCAAAGTATGAAAATGCTATGATTACAGTGAAAGACCTGCCCTCGGACAGAATTACTATGGATGGATGGATTCTCAAATTGAACCATAATTAAAATTAATAACAATAAAATAAAACTCTCTAGCCAAATAACGTATTATGAAGGTCGAATCACATATGTATGTCTCAGAGGTAGCAAAACTGTATATAAAATGTACATGATAATTTTTCTAACAAAATTACAATATATACAGTGGAGGAAATTGGTATAAAGCCACTAACTTTTAGTAGTAAAACAACCTGAAATATTTATGCAAATACCGTATGTGTGTCATAGATTACATATAATTATCTTGGACATAATTTCATACAGGTCTCCTCATTTTGTATTTATTATATATGTAAATAATACGTAAAATCTAAGAAAACGCTGTCCTAGGGGTGGAAATCGGTATAAAGGCAGGTCAACGTCTGGCTCTTACAGAGACATAAATGTAAACAAAACACTGCAATTACATGGAGACGACGTGTCTGTGAGCATCGTTCATCAGTTACAAGTCAGCAGTACGTACAATGCCACGTGGAAAGCCTCTATCAAATGAAGAGAAATCAAGAGTTAGTGCCTTCAAGGAGATGGGCCTTTCCAATAGACAAATACCTACGAAATTGGGGCTTCAAGATGTGTCATTGATAATTTTGTCAAACTGGGCTCACAATATGGAAAAAACGGGAAATATGGACGGACAAGAAAATTGTCTGAGCGCACTAAACGTCTCATTTTACGTAAAGCAAAAGGTAAGAGTATGTTTTCTTCTCAAATCCAGGCTGATTTGAAGTTGCCAGTAACAGCCAGACGAGTAAGACAAATTCTGTCAGAAGACAAGAACCTAAAATTAAAAAAAGTCTTAAAACACCTCTGAACGATGCACATAAGAAAGTTAGAATGACTTTTGCTGAAGAACACATGTCCTGGACCTCAGAATGGAATAAAATAATGTTCAGTGATGAGAAGAAGTTTAATCTGGACGGGCCTGATGGCCTTCAGTATTACTGGAACGACCTCCGTACTGAAGAGCAAGTTAGAATGAGTAGAAACTTCGGTGGTGGAGGCGTTATGATTTGGGCAGCATTCTGCTTTAAAGGAAGATCAAAAATAGCATGGATACGCATCAAGATGAATTCTGAGTCCTACACTGAGGAGCTTCTGGAGTCCTAATTGATACGAATGTATGAGGAATTTGGCGAAGATCTAATTTTTCAGCCAGATAATGCTTCCATTCACGTGTCTGCCAAATCAAAGGAGTGGTTCAGGAAGAAAGAAATACCACTTTTGACGTGGCCAGTCAGAAGTCCTGATTTAAATCCGATTGAGAACTTATGGGGGATCCTGGCAAGGCGTGTGTATCGCAATGGACGGCAGTTTGGGACAGTGACTGAGCAGAAAAATATTATTCAGGAAGAGTGGGCTTCAATCTCAGTGGAAGAAATAAACACCCTCATCAAGTCAATGCCAAAGAGAATCTTCCAAGTAATTAAGAACAATGGAGGTTCAACTAAATTTTAGAACTTTGTTGTAAATTTTGCGCTCAGTCTTTTTGGTTTAATCTGTGAAATACACAAAGTGCCTTTATACTAATTTCCACTCATATGTGAGAGTGGTTTCAGTTTTCATGTACTTTTTTGGACGGAAATGGATAATTAATGTTGACATTATTTGTGTGTGTTTTATACTTAATCACCTCCTAAGTTAATATAAAAAAATGCCAAAGAAAGAGTAAATAAACTTGTGTTAACCCTTTTAACAAGTGGCTTTATACCAATTTCCTCCACTGTATAAACTCATTTTATTTCGTTAGGTGAGAGAATATGTAAGTGAGTGCATACCAGATTAGTTTACATTTTATTGTATTTGGCGGCCCATTGTGATTAGTTTGCTATTTTGTTTGAATAATAACTAATGCAATTTTTTCAATGTAAATATTGCCATTTTAGCTTAAGTTGCCTCAAATTTTCAACCAATTTTAATGCATTTCTCACATCATTTTAGAAAAAATTAACATATCTGCATATTTTCCTCAGGTTATTATTCACATAATGCGATAATAATTTATGCGTTTCTCACTTTTTATTTCAATTTATGTAGATGCTCTCCTGGCATAGAACCCCCTGAATTATTGTTAGGTACCGTATAATTCATAACTTTAAACCATCTTAGTCCATAATCGATTTCGGTGAACTAGTGGTTAATGTACTCACTTCTAGTTCCGAGTTTAGCGGGTTCAAACCCGTGTTGGGTCGATCTATTTTCTCCGGGCATAAAAATTCTTCGGAATGTGAATAAGGGCATGGGTCCTGTTTAAAAGATTTACTGAAAATAACAGAGAGTAATAGGCTTATGATTAAAATTTGTCACCCATTATATGCTCAATTGTTAATTATGACTTTAGCTCTAAAAGAACATAGCGTTATTAAATATAATACCATCAGTTGGGTTCGCAGTCAATAGAATCCAAGCCCGTCATTGTCTTTAATATAGAAGAAGGGAAGCCGGTATTTCTACAGAGTTTAAAGCCACAGTTATCAGCCGATTGTCTCAGAATTACTAAATAGAATGGGGAAGAGTGAATTTGGATTCATTTCAATGATCTTCGGCATCGTAATTTTAATAATATATAACTAATTTAAAAAAGAGGAGCTTTATTAACGAATGGATGAAGTTGGAACACGATCATACTGAGTGTTCTCCAACTCACACGTGGGAACACAGCTGCGTTTTTAATGTTTCGTATTGTATACTTAATCCTTGTTAATAATTATGTCCCGAAATTAGCAGTAGATATAATTATAGGCCTCACAGCAATATTAGCGATATTAAAACTGTATTATCAATAGAATAGTTTATACCATGCATGATATTGCAAATGTTTCATATCACATTACTAAATAGAATTACTTATTAATGTGTTTTTATTTATTGAACGATAAATATATTGATTCATGTATTTTATGTCTTTCGGGCTAAATGGCCGTGGTCTGGTTTTATTAACACTCGATGTTTCGTCTACTACTGCGGTAGACATCCTCAGGAGATTCTGCGTGTTCTTTGATCTCTTAACTCTTCAAATGTTTTTATAACATAAGTAGGCCTACATAATGATTTAGTATATTTCTGTAACAAAGTCTTAATCATGACCCAAGTTTTAGAATTTTCTCTTATTTCTGCTACAAAATAGAATCGATGGACGTTAATGAAAAAACGAAGTTTTGTAATCATTGCCTTCGATTTTCTGTTTTTAGTTGCTATGGAAATAGAAAAATAAAGGAAACCGTGTCCATGTATCAGATTTTCTCTTCAAATTATTCTGTGTTTATGAGTATAACCTACGACACGTTGTTTTATATAAAAGCAATAAATGTCACCATACAAAATAGCAAAGTAAACATGTATGTTTTTGTAAATATCCAGGGATAGTAGTCGAGTTGAGTTGAATATGAAGTTATCTATGCATGCATTACATAGACGTTGAAAGGCATTAAACTAGATCTTTGATAAATTATATCCAAAAATTTGTACGAAATAACAAATAAACTAAGCAATTCATTGTTGTGTGTTCTCCTGTAAGGGAACTGTTCTTAATACTTATGTGATCTCTTTGTACTGACAGCGGATGTGGTTGACTTGAATGTACTGACATATTATAGCAGAACCGTGACAAATTTTTCCAGTCTTAAGCCATCGCTCTCCCTGTTCCTGGTAATAACTATCAAGAGTAACTCCGTTTCGCTCTGTAGACTTATCTATATTTTTATCCTATTTCACTGCAAAAAGAAATATACACTTAACGTGTGTATCATGTAAATGTTAAGGGATTAAGAGGAATTCAAATAGTAGCTGCAGCCGAGCGGTTTAAGGCATGATGATTTGGTCCAGAGCCACGGGACTATTTCGAGTCCCATGGGGGCAGAAGTTTTCTCAAGAAATTTCCACTAATTTGGGACCGGTGTTCAACCAGCATTGTGAAAAAGGTTAAGGGCCTTGTATGCCTGTCATGTCAATTTTTCTACTGTGTGTTTCTGATTTAAAATTTTTGGAATTGGTTTATGTATTCTCCGCCTACAAACTAATAGTATTTGGAAGTATGCCTTTTAATGTATTTTATGACAAGCCAAGTCACAGTGTAGAAAGCTTGTAGTAATGTTAAGATTCTGATTACAGGTGAAAATGTAATTTCCATATAGTGTGATGATAACCAGTCGAGATATCCACAGAAAAATTATAGTACGTTCCTATTCATTCCAAGTAGACTCAAATTTTAGATGATAACAATTGACACAACTTAGTCGTTACAAGTTTTTGAGAATAAAGTTCTTAGGAAAAATTTTGGACCAAAGAGAGATGAACAGACAGGTGAATGGAGAAGACTTCATAACAGTGAACTACATGGTCTTTATAGGAAACCAGGTATAATGAGAACAGTTAATTCTCGTAGACTGTGATGGGCATGACATGTGGCAAGAATGGGGAATGAAAGGCGTGCATGGAAGCTTCTTGATAAAAAACCAGAAGGAAAACTTCCAGTTGGTAGACCAAGAATGAGGTGGGAGAATAACATTAAGTATGAATTGAGGGGAGTAGATTATAAAGGGGATGTTGGAAAACATTAGCTCAGGATAAGGATGTGTGGACAGCTTATGTCCGCGTGGCCATGAACCTACGGGTTCGATAGTGCCAGTGAGTGAGTTAGTTAGTTGTTAAAAGAAGAAGAAGAATTCGAAAATATTCTGGCACTTATCTTGTCAGATGAATAAATGTTTATAATAATTAACATCAATTTACTACTGCAACTATCAAGTTCGTATTGATTTTAACTTTCTCCTTCGTCCATGATGTATTACATCTTTAAAGTTTAACTTACAGAACTTTTGTTCAAGTGTCAATGACAAATGGTACATCTAAACTGATATAAGTTTTATTCAATAATGTTTTATAGGCCATAAATTTATAATTGTTTGAACCTTAATAATATATTAAGATATCGCTGCAGATTTATTGCAGCCAACAAAGTCAAAGTTTAATATACCATCTACAGTATCTATCTCACTTTCTGACAATGTCACATATGACATTTCTTAAAGTACATATAACACATCAGTTCAGGAATGTCAGTAACTTTGTAATTCAACAAGAAACGATACCTATAATTAATTATCAGAATGGAAGTAAAATAAGAAAAGTAATTTAATTATCAATTCTTGTGGTAAGTAGATAGAATGAAATTATTAGGGTTATTAATATTACGCAAGGAGACGTGGTAACATAGCAAAGGCGTATCAGTATTTTTTCGAAAAACAGCTGAGAAAAAGTCCATTTCACGTCTTCTGAGTACAACTAGTCCAATACAGTACTATCTAATAACATCATGCACCAATACACTTGTGTACATTTTTTTTCCTGATCCAAACAGTATATTTGCGACCCAAATATCACCATACATTTTGATTATATTAGCCGCTTAAATCTAATATACAAAAATCAATGTTTGTATTGTTTGTTCGTATTCTATGCGCGGCCATACCGTTGATCCGATTTTGATGTTTTTTTTTAATGTTCAGGAGATTCCCGGGATGAACATAGGCTATAAGAGAGTTATAATACTCAACCCCTTCACCCCTAAAGATCACTCTTTGTAGTGAAAAACATGAAATAAAGTCCCTATTTTGACGCTTAAATGGGTTTGGTTGCCTAAACCAAAACAAATACACCAAATTATTTTACACGGAATTGAATATCTCAAAACAATGCAAACAAAGTCCGCGACATCATATGTTTATCTTTTACGGATAACTCACAATAACCATTTTTAGATCGGGATAAGCTGATTCCCGGGCAAGCATAGCAGCTCAAGGGTCTTCGTAAAACACATTAACATTTATTTAGGGGTAGTAGCGCACGCCAGGTACTAGCTAGTTAAAATAAATTCCTAATGTAAGACATGAATAATCTTTACCTGTGAAAATTATACATTTCAATACCAAGGTTACAAGATACATTGAATATAATTCCCATTTTATGCCCCCTATGTACTACGAAAATCAGCCCAATATTCGCATTCATTTGAATTAATGTACTAATAAACTTCTGCTGTTTTTTTCTGAGAAAATAGTAAGTTTACTTCCCAAAGGACACATTTTATTAGTTTATGTTAATTACAATTCCGTTATAATAAAAATTTGCGCAATTAAAACACATCCACCCTGCATATTTAATATGTATATTGATGTAAATTGACGTATAAATGATAATGTATTATTATTTTACAATAAATCGAGCAAATATTACAGCTATGTATTTTAAATATTATTTGAAATTAAAGTTCAAAGGTAATGAGATAAAATATATGAACCATGCAATATTTCACAATACACTTTATTTTTCAATTTTCATACACACACACACGCATACATATACATACCATTACCTCGGTAAATTTCTGGACAAAACGCGGAAAATAAGGACAACACTCATCCATGAATAAATATGTTATCAAAATGCAATACCATTAATTATTAACAATTATATATAAATTAATTAGTGCATAATGCTATTGTGTTATTATTTAATTGTAATATTAATGTGTTTTCTTTATGTAATTGTAATGTTAATGTTTTTAGTGTATAATGCTATTGTGTTATTATTTAATTGTAATATTATTATTGTGTTTTATTTATGTAATTGTAATGTTATTGCTGTTTTTGTTGTTTATTTTTCTTTACACTAGTACCAATTATTACTTTATTGTAACGGACTGTCAACAGCACGTACGGCTTACTGCCCGTGCGACCCATATTTGTAAATAATATTGTAAATATCTTACTTTTTGTCTAATAAAGTCCTACTACTACTACTATATATACCATTATAACCTCATTTCGTCATAATTTGCAAATAAAAAAAAAAAGCAAATCAAAATCAAATTTGTATTATGTTTGATATGTGTTTTATTTTTCTATTATGTATAGGAAACGATAGGATGGATTGATAAAATCAAATATGAGAAATCATTAGGGAAAAAATGTATAGCCTGTGAAAAGAAAATTATGGCGCAACTCTTGATAATGGAAAGTTAAGAGTTTTGAAGAGCGATTCACACCAGAACGTTGTTACATGTACTGACTCGTTAGAGTATAAAGTGGACGGCGTAAGTCTCTCTTCATGCAGCATTCGTATCGTTCGGTTCAGTGGAGCAGTCGGTAAGATGCTCTTTTTCCGACGACGCGAGCCCACATTCGATTCTGGTCAGGTATATAGCTATATTTTTATTTATTATTATTTAGTAACGTCGTTAATTTTCATAATGCCTACACGTTACCAGGCTTCGTTATATATATATATATATATATATGGGCATATTCCCGGTTGGGACAGGCTCCTGAGTGAGATTTTTCTCGGGGGTTTCCTCACCTGTAAGATAAATGTCAGGAGGCCCAACGGTCTCCGAAAATAATCCGGCCATCATCATCATCCTTATCATTATCATCATCATTCTTCACCGGCGTGGAAAGAAACGGAAAGCTACCACACCTATACTTCCCTAGTAAAGCTGCAGAGCATAGCATGAAAATGCCATGATTGCAGTGAAAGACTTGGCCTCGGGCAGAATTACTATGGAATGGAATATATGGAAATAAATAAATTAAAGGAAACAGCTCATACCTACTGAAAATGAATATGGATTGTAACGTCTCATTACTTTTTTTTACGAAATAATAGAATTATTTATTTCCATTACTAATACAAAATGCGTCTGATTAATTTAAATTAAGTTAATATCTAATTTCATTATACAAGTAAGTCCTGAAGTACTGCATCGCTTCACACAGACAATTTCTACGAGAGATGTTTGTGGTCTAGTGGAGAGAGCTTCTGGTTCTCGTGCATGAGGTCGCATGTTCGATCCTGCTGTCATGTTTTTTCTCTGTCTCGTCCTTATTTCAATTAATTTTCTTTATTTTTTTAAATTTATTTTGCTTTGTTTTATTTTCTTCATTTACCGCACTACTTATTTACACGAAATTATTTTTCATTGCACGACACACAACGAAATAGAACGGACTTAGTTTCTCAAATAGTTGTATACTTGTGAACCAAATAGCTGATCTCTGATCATGCGCAGTGGCTTCGTTCTGAGACTTGAAAATAATCTGTGCGCCATCAATTATTTCAAAGGCTGAACGTAATACATTTTTACCAACTATATGTGTATTTGCATTCTTTGTGACGGGAATATAGAACCTCACCAATAAACTTTTTGGAACAATATAATGGTCCATCTTTGTAAAAATTTGGTGTAAGGTTAGCAGCGGGCTGACAGACCAAGATCATTTTATGCTAGTCGCGTATGGAGTAAATAAATAGGTTAAGTATAGAACATATAGAGAGGAACACTTTTGGTTAAGGAATTTTATGGAATATATACTGCCAAGCACGCCGTTTACGAGTTCTGCGCACCAAGGTACGTAAGAATATATATATATATATATATATATATGTAATTATATATATATATATATATTTTTTTTTTTGTGCACGTCAAAAGTAGGTGATGCAAGAAACTCGAGTTGTCACCAGAGCACAGCTGATTGCCCGATTCTATTGTGTTTTTTGCCACACTGAAAATAATTTTGCTATACTCTACGAGTTGGATGGTCGTTGCTGCGAAGTAGCAAAGCACACAACGACTCATAGAGCCGACATAGTAAACTCTCAGAACGCGAATATCAATATTTCTTTTGTTTTCAATTGTTTAATTGAATGTTCGAAACTTGTGGGAAATTATCTCTATCAATTTTCAGAACTCACGAATGTCCTGTTTGGGGATATTTTATGTTCTTTACCAGAAAATTGCCATGTGTACCTTATAATTAATAAAAGTTTGTAGGAGATGTAGGTTTCCATTTTAACGTAATACATTAATCATATAATATTTATTTTAAAATATGAATAAGGAATCTTTCGTATTAATTTCCAAATATTTCCTGCATGTCTTTTTACCCACAATTATCAATAAGGACCATAAATGTAACGTAATATACACATACATTTTCAAAGGTAGATTTATATAAGTTAAAAAGTAAATATGCAATAGCATGCTCGAGGCAAAACACAATGGGAGTATAACAACCTGATTCACTTCTGTTCGAATTGCACTATCGAGAAACTAAATGTATGGAAATAAAATATTTAAATTCATCAACTTCGCCAACACCGCATGTACCATTAAACTTTATCATCGTGGGGGGAAACAGTTCTGATAGAATCGAGGTCTCTCTTAAACTTAACACATCTATCTCTTTCTTCAACTTTTTCTACATCTTCTGACACCAAATGTTGTTAAATCCTCATTTACAAAATTTTACCATCTCAATATTGGCCCACCCACCAATTGTCTTCCTCTTAATTTATCTTCCAACAAATTATCTCCATCCATGTCCTAACCACTTTAACCCTTTTATCATTAGCATTCCTTGAATGTATTTAATTGTTTAAAACGTTTAATAGTTTCGTATTAAACGTGATATTTTGTGGACTATTTGGCTGTGGTTCCAGAGTTGAGTGGTCCTCGATATTTTGGCCGCGGCTGCTACAGATGTCTTCAGGAGGATATATTCTTTCTCAGAGGTCATTTTAGAACTCTCAGCAACCCTGATACTATGGCCAAAACACTCGTAAAATGTTAAGTACAATACGAATGACACCGGCCGTGTAAGTATTCGTTGTTATAGTCTCAGTTTAATTCTAGTATTCAAAATTCACAAGTTTACGACCTCAAAGTAATGTGATCAGTTAAAGGGAAAACGGACAGTTCAAAGTTGTAGCAGTATGTTAATACGATCTTCTATATATACACATATTATCACCACAAGAAGAGAACAACTTTAAGATCCGTCCCTTTAACCGTGGAAATTAATCTCCTTCTAGTACAATTTTTAATTAGATGCTCTTAAATATCTTTGCTCATATCGAGTAAAAAAAATTAATATAACTTATACTAGTAGATTGTATGTATGAACCATTATACGTTATTTATGTATGTTGTATAGGCTAAATTCACGGGAAAGTATTTTCAAACAAAATATGTAATCCCACTTTGGCAAACAAATGTTAACAGAAACAAAATTACGTTTACATAACATTATTAAAAAATCTACACTCCTCTATGACAGCGAAACCGGTGTCTCTTATAAAAAAAGAACACAGAGAAAATTAAAGTGGCACAAATTAGGTTCGAAGGATCATTATTATGTTTTACAACGTTATACTGCCAAGAAATTTAGATATAATGGAGAAACTAAAGTAGACAATACAGTAGAAGACACAAAATGTCTGGAAAAATGGCTCTAACTCAGAATATGCCAAACCCCATCGTAATTAGCTTTAAAATTCTCGATTACGGGCCGGATTTCATCATTTCATTCTCATTGAAAACCTCCCTGTTGATAAAGAGAGGCGCAGCACACCTCATATCATTATCTATGGTTATAGAAGGATTACAATTAAGCAATTGTTTTATTTGTATAACGTTTCAAAAAATTGCTTCACTAATAGTAATATCTTACTCAATTAATTTTAATGGGTTTATTATGTTAATCATCTTTACCTCGACGATATATGACTTTAGATGTTAAAGACGATATAAATAAAAACCATAGCGAATACTATCAGTGGCATGGCGATCCAAGGAGCTTTACTGACATACTGATATCTAGATATCCGTGAAATTCGCGAGTCGCAATAATGCGAAATGCTCTAATTTTGTCATTTTCTTGTATCATTTCTTATTTCCACTTCACATGACTTCAAAAAAGGCATTTATGAATCGCGAAACAACGCGAAATCCTACCATAATTAGAAATAACACCGAAATTTAAAATTTTCAACGAATTCCGGAGATTTTTTGTTCTATTCGCGAAATTTTCATAATGAATTTTTAAACACTGTTTTCGGATTCCATCTCCTTCTGAACTGCCATATCTGATGGCGCCATATCTGATGGCGCCATATCCATAGAGAACCGATAGAGGCGTTTCTCAATGTTAATTTTTTACAATTGCCGCAACGCCATCTAAATTTGACCGGTACATAATTTCAACGGTCACGGTGGCTCAGTTGCATGGAAAGTCCCCTATTCATTCCCATTCATTTAAAAATAAAATTGAGAGCTCACCACAAGCAATGCTATTTTGTAAACAATTTTCGCATGTTTTACTCTTACTCTCGTCAGAAAAAGACATTACAAGGACTTTACCAATTTTTCAGATGTCTTTAACTATAAATTATTTCAGTTTTTTCTTCGAAATTCATTTAAAAAGTTGACTAAAATAATTTACACTATTTCTTAAGCGTTTATTAAAAAACCTAGATGAACATAGTAGATAAAGTAGATCACAATTTATTAGGAAGACATTGAAAAAGTTATAGAATAAAAATATTGCCAATTTTTTTATAATACTTTTTCTAAAGAAATAACAAATATGCAAAATTGTTTACAAAGTATCATTTCTTGTATCCTTTCTATTAAGAAGTATCGAACAGGATCTAGATAATATATATGCTATGGCAGTAACATTGACAGCTCATGTTCTTAATTCCGAAGCAAGGTTTATGGAGAACATGCTTGATTTATTAACAAAAGAGGTTTTCTCGACACAACTCACAACTCTGTTGCAAGAGACGACAGCTCTCAGGAAAGCTGAAGTGGTGAACCAATTGAAAACTACTGCATAAAAGTCTTACGAAGCTGAAAATCTTGATTGCGGAAGACCCTTCGAAATTGGTGTTTAGAGCAGTTAGTAAATTATTTGATCCCAGGACACTTAGTAATCAAATTCTCAGTGCTGACAGTACCATGGTGGAATTGAAGAAATTGCCATATGCAAGTGCCATTGAATATTCTAAATTCTATGAAGGTTATGTTGTTCCCCAATGCCTCATAAAGGAAGAGTTGAAACGACCCGAGCGTACCCATGTAGACATTTTCAAAATTATTTGTTCTTTGGGGGAAGAGTATACCGAGTTTGTCAAAACATATCTTGAAACCATCTGGTATCATATTTCAAATGTTGACTCAGAAATATGTATTTCTCAGTATGGTGTTTTGGTGAGTGATCGAAGGAGGAGACTGAAACCTGAGAATGCAGAGATACTCACCATGGTTGGTTTTTCTTAAAAGGTAAATTTTGCTCACAAATTAGTGGCTACGATTAAACGTTTATGCATTTTAGTGTATTAAAATCGATATCAATTGTAGAAGCTAAAAGTTTACCTTAAACTACAGGATATATCATTCTTATTGGGTTTAATAATCTAAACTTACTTACTGGCACTGGTACTATCGAACCCGTAGGTTCATGGCAGCACGGACATAAGCTCTCCATACATCCCTATCCTGAGCTAATGCTTTCCAATCATTCCCTGTATAATCTACTTCCCTCAAATCGTAGTTAATGTTATTCTCCCACCTCATTAATCTAGGATTAAAAAGAAAATTTAATTTTGTTTAGAATAACACCGCCAAATTCGCAATAACATCGAAATCTTGACATTTTAAAACGAATGTTGCCTAAAAATAAAACCACTTTCACGGATCTCTACTGATATCAAATACGTTTTGAAATGATCGAATGTCGTGGGATACTTCATTCAGCTGAAATCCTTCAAATTTGTGAATGTATTACATTCCAAACCGTATATCCATAAAACCTGTAAATTTGTAGCAGACAACTTTATTTATTCAAATGTGGGGGCTATCTTCGCATTAAAGTGAAATTAAAACCTTTCTTTGAAGTTCATCTCATCAAATTTTAAATCAGATTTTCTGAATTCAAATCTGTTTCAGACTAATACTTTATGCTTGAAGGCATACGTGTACATTACATGTGTATTTGCTTTACAATACACATGTGTGTTCGGTCTTTAAAGTGTTCCAATGTAAACTAAATAGGTGGGATATAAAATCCAATTAATCCTACCCTTCAGGCAATCTCTTTGTACTTAGTTGTTTACAGTACTGATCGCTATAACAATTAGGGAAAGACAATGGACTGATTGTCCTGCGAAACATCCTAGACAGAATACAAATCCATTTGTAAATAACATACCGGTATTACGGATTACATTTGAAGAATAAAAAATATATAATAGATCAGCATTTCTATATGTCATATTAACATTTTGATTTGAAGCTTTTTAAAAAATATAGTAGATTATCATTTATAACTGACATTAAAATTTAGATTTGATGTTTATTAAAATTACAGTAAATCACCGATTCTAAATGACATTAACATTTAGATTTATAGCTTGTTAAAATCATAATAGATCGATATTTCTAAATAACATAAAAGTAGATTTAAAGTTTTTTTTTAAAAATATGGTAAATCACTACTTCTAAATGACATCAAAATTTAGATTTATAGATTGTTAAAATTATAATAAATCACTCTTTTAAAGACATAAAAAATTAGATTCAAAACTTGTTAAAAATTGTTTATTATTCTATTTATTTATTTTAGAAAAATAAACAATTTTTAAATTATTGAATGAGAACAGTTAAGTCTCGTAGACTGCGATGGTTAGGACATGTGGCACGAATGGGGAATTAAAGACGTACATGGAAGCTTCTTGTAGGAAAACCAGAGGGAAAACGCCAAGTTGGTAGACCAAGAATGAGGTGGGAGAATAACATTAACTATGATTTGAGGGAAGTAGATTATACAAGGGATGATTGGAAAACATTGGTTCAAGATAGCTGTTGTAGATGGCTGTCTCTAAAAGATAATACAATTTGTTAAATCTTTAAAAATTACCGGTGGAGGAGAATGACAGTAGATTAATTGGACACAATAAAATGTTAAACATTGTAAATTAATTAATGACATCACCATTTCTACATTACATTATATATGTATGAAGCCAACTATAAAGGCTGTGAAACGAAAAGGCATGGAAAGTTTCAGATATAATACTATTTAGTATTTATCCTATTACTTTGGAAATATGTGTCAAGGAGAATAAAAACGTAATACCTCAGCGTAAAAATATGTAACTAATTCTCATATTAATACGCACAGTTGACGTGGGGAAGTCGAGTAACAGTAACGACCAAAAAAAAGTTACGAAACATCGATTCATTTTATTCTTACTCATACTAGACTAAAAAGTTAGACGATTAACCGAGTACAGTAGGCCTAACTCATCAAAATAGTTTTGACAAAGGACATAAGACAGTTTGTTGGCTCAACTCACTCCATTGTCATAACATATGATGGCGGTGCCAAACGTCGTGGCTTTTACTGAACAGAACGCTTGTATTTGTGACTTTTTTCTGTGTTCTCTCGCTGAGGTATGCGACAATCTTGACAGCCCGGAACAACGTCGGCAGCTCTTCTTATAATTGGGGCCATACAAACATTGCCAATATTCCGAGATGAAGTTTCTGACACTATTAAATAAATAATATTTTAATTCAGGACACCAATTTGAAATATCACACCAAATTAGGAATACAATTACCGGTATTCCAATGAATATATATTACATAGTATTAGCAATATATTTATGCTAAATTTATCAAACACTAGCAAATACCCGGCGTGCGCTGCTACGCCAAAATAAATTATATGTGTTTGTATGTTTAGTTGAATAAATAATTAAAAAATATAAATTTATACTGTAATTATTAGAACCCGGATTTGTATGCAAAATAAAGTACTAAACATGCATGTATATATGCATGAAAAATTTAGAAAATATGCATAATGAATACGAACAATAGATTGGAATAAAATAAAATAAATTATTTGCTTTGTGAGTAATCTTAGCTTATGCCTGGCTGTTACTGTAGATAAGGTAGGATTTCATGCGGTTTACTTGTGTGAAACTTCTTCATGTCAGTCAAGAAGGTTTTATACAATAAAATATCCTTTATACATCACATGATGTCATAGGTGCATGTGAAAACACAACAGTTCTTCTTCAGCGAATTCCTCTTCGGTTACAATTTTTTCACTATCACCAGAGAGCATTTTGCTAATTTGAAAAATTCTACTGTAGCCAGGATTTTTATTTAATACTTCACTAAGCTTATCAAATGCGATTTTAGCAATACCTTAATATTATTTCTCAAGGCCACGGGTATTCCCCTCTTACACAGATGTAAATATACACATTAAACATATATCCAATTGATTGCAGAGACTTTATTAATTTAAAAAGAAAATAATTATAATTAGTAGTAGTAGCACTTTATTAGACAAAAAGTAAGATATTTACAATATTATTTACAAATATGGGTCGCACGGGCAGTAAGCCGTACGTGCTGATGACAGTCCGTTACAATAAAGTAATAATTGGTAATAGTATAAAGAAAAACAAAAAAAACAATAACATTACAATTACATAAAGAGAACAGAATAATTAATTAATTACTAGTAATTAGCTGAAGGGAAAATTAAAATTTAATACCACATTTAGGAGCAAAATATGCATTTATGCATTAAAAATCTAAAATAAGCATTTTTTCCGGGAATATGAATTTCTATGCATTATCAAATACCGCTAAAATTGTCTGTAAAGGGCCACCTAACACATAAATCACTTCCGCGTACTTTTAAATGTGTAAAAAGCATGCTTTTCGCATACAATTCCGGGCTCTAGTAATTATTTTTAGATACCCCATGCTGATTACCTAGCGCTGTCCTGAAACATACTTGACATAAATGAGCTGAAATACAACACTGGGTATTGTGAGTCAACCATAAAAGAATACTAGCCGTGCGCTGCTATGCTTACTCGGGAATCTACTCATCGCGATCTTTTTGGCATAAATGAACTGAAAAATAAAATGGTTATTATGAGTTATCCGTAAAATATATATGTATGCTGTCGCGAAATTTTTCGTATATTTCTTTTGAGATATTAAATTCTATGCACACTAATTTAATGTATTTGTTATGGCTTAGACAGCGTAAGTTATTTAAGCGTCAAAAAGCAACTTTTCAGTGCACCGATGCCCTTTTCTGCAGCACCGGCACTATAGTATGTAGGGTAATATGTTATATGCGTTAATTGTCCCAGAAAATTCTCTAAATGGTAAACCTTATTCAAAACGGTCAAGGTCAGACAGACACTCATGTTTATATATAAAGATAGGTTGCAGCAAAATGGAGCTTTGTTTTTCAACCACTTGTGAGGCTGGAAAACACATAGACCTGCATGTCAAGTTTAGAAATATGATAACATCATAGCCTGTACATTAATATGTAACAAACACACAGGTCAATCCATCAGCGAATGATGACACCCTCAGAACAACGAATGAATAGCGAACAAGACAAACCATAGCCAATTTAAAGGTTTTACTGAGATTAGAGCCTTCAATATGCAGATATTAACAACTTAACGAGAAGTAATATAATCTGATATTGTATGAATTAAACTTAATTAATTTATAGCAGTTATTATTAAATCTCTTCTGCATATTCGTACCCTATATGACACACGAGAGATATAACAACACGAGATCACTATGATGGTCGTATCACAATGTTAAATAACTGTTTTCTTACTTATATGTTCATTTATTTATAATTTAGTTGGCAGCAACATTGAATTAGCAAAACTTAATAATAGAATAGGCTTTCTGTATCTTAAATTACAAACATTAAACACCCAACAAATTTGTCTCTCAATTCATTTAGTAAAAATAAAAAAAAATTAAGAAACTGCTACTTCATAACTCATAATACAAGGTGTCCACAAATGATTTATATAGATTACATGAAACATTAAACAATATTATAAAACAAACAATAAACAATATTTCTCAAACATATGCACACATGTGAAAGCTTTGTTTAACAATGTCGACATGTCTCTACATTTACATCAGAGGATTTCGTCAACCCGTTAATTCTAAACGGAAACTTTGCTACTGCTCTTGTTCTTTAAAACACTTGCTGCCTCTTTAAGTATATTCATCCAACGGTAGATGCTCCTTCGTGTTGGAAGTGTTCGTTGGTACACTGTTCTGAATTTTCGCTGCATTCGTCTACCGATGTGAACTCTGCTAGCCACAAAAACACTCAACATTTTCCTGCAGAATCGCAATTTCTGTTTATTGAGCTCACTAGCGCCACTAGACACTAGTCCAAACTACTACTACTACAACTAAGCTAAACGTTGACAGTTGAAGTTAGATCTCTTTTAATGACAAGAAAATATAGTGCATAGTCTGTCCGTGAAATGGGTAGAATAGATATGTTTCTCGCTTGAAGCTCAAGAGCGAAATGAGTAACATCACGTGCTCTGTTGTCCCTCCTGCACTTCCTTCCGCGGGCTCATTGTTCGTGCATTTTTGCCCGTCCCCTGCAATAGATGGCTTGTTTCAAACAGTTTTGTTTATAGATTCTACGGACAAATTATAGTTTTTTATTTTATAGATACATGAAGTTGTATAAATCACTTGTGGACAAGGTGCATAGGGGATTAAATAACACTTGGGAATCCATAAAAACCTAGAAATTTGGAATCCAAGGACATATTTTTCTTTCCAATAAAATATTCTTCTGGGCACAAAGAAATCATTAAACAGAAAAATATGTTTTTCTGCATTAATTAATGTCAGAATTGAAAAGGGTTAAAATCACATTTTAAAATGTAATTGCAATAATTTAATCTGTGATTGCCCTGGTAGGTAAAAAAATTATTGCCTTCAAGTTCGGCGCCTCCATTTTTGGTCTGGGCGTGTCTCTTGTCATGAACTATCCTGTGTT
This sequence comes from Diploptera punctata, assembly GCA_030220185.1. Lineage (NCBI taxonomy): Eukaryota > Metazoa > Arthropoda > Insecta > Blattodea > Blaberidae > Diploptera > Diploptera punctata. The sequence goes on along the minus strand of JASPKZ010001211.1, from coordinate 1,177,882 downwards.
GTTTCTCGCGATAGCCCTGATATCTCATAATAGTTACATGGAGCCTCCCATTTCCTCACTGCATACCTAATTAAAGTGTGGTTCTAAGTTTCTGCTTTTTGTTAAGAGTCGACTTGTCCAAGGCATTGGAGGGTGCAAGTCTTATGAAAGGAGTGATGGTAAAAAATAACGAAGAAAAGAAGACAGTCATGAGAAATTCTTATAAGTACAAATATAACAGAACTGTGTAAATGTTGTACAATGGCTATTAAAATAAATCTTTATCTTTTATTTAACATGTTTTAAATGTATACAGCATCTCCCTGTGCCCAATATTAAGTTTTGATTCTGTATCACTATTCATCTCTATCCATCCAGCAACCATCCTGCAATCCCTTGTCCTTCATAAAAATCCTAACTCCCTCTATCTATGTTTTCTTAGGTCTCCCTCTTCTTTTACTTCGATTTGGCATCCATCCAAATCTCCTAATTGGCGATCTATTTGCATCGATCCTCTTCACGTGTCCACTTCTTTGTAATTGCTTATTTTTCACAAATTGTAATAACTATTTCGTTAAAATTCATTTTTCTCGGATAATACTGTACCTGATCATAATCTAGAGCATCGAGCAGATATTTAAAACAAAATGTAGATTGCTATTTTGACTTTATTTTGGCACGTTTCTGCTCCACAGGTCATTAGACTTATTATTGATTTATAAATATGGATTTTTAGTTTCTTTGGCTAATTGTTTATCCACAAAATTTTATTCAACATTGTCCTATTTCATATCAATCTTTAACTATTATTTTTGTTATTTCCAAATCATTGTTTCCATCTTCCTTTACTTTAACTCCCAAATATTTAATAAAGCTACTTTTTGTAATGCATATATGGATGGATTCATCAAAACTGAAGAAAAAATATATATTATTAAAACGCTTTTGGTAGTAGTGTGTAGTAGTTATTAGAGAATCACGAATAAATGAAGCTATTAAGATTGTTCTCATAAAAATATTTTAATTATTTTTAAGGATCTTCATCGATCCTGTATAGTATATACCAAAATTGACTATGACTATATATATATATATATATATATATATATGGTATGATAAGAAAAATAAATGCCTGGACGGGATATATATATGACGTTTTATGGATTTTCAGAAAACGAGGAAATGATATACAGAGAACTGTATACAAAGAAATAAAATTTAATGTTGGCACTGCGTGCCTGAGTGGAGAAGATGGGATCTCACTAATGTATCAGTTAGATGTCTCGGGTTTAAATCCCGGTTCAGGTGCTAATTTTTTTCATGTACTATATATATATATATATGTATATATATCCGTTAAAGCTCTAGCAACCGCAATGTTTGTTTTTTTTTCAGAAGCAAATTTTGGCATATAGCAATAAATTTAAAAAAAGTAACATCGAATTCGTTATCCAGCAAATTCGAATTATCAGGTATAGGAGTTCACCCGAAACAAAAATTTGAACATCGCTCTGGTGGTCACAATTTTCGATGATTTGCAACGAAACTCATTAGGCTATATGCTAACAAAATAAAACTAGGTAGGTATTCTCCAAACATATATGGAATCTGACAATTTGAAGTGGTAGTTTATCTGAAACAGAAATTAAAAATCATTCTTTATTTTCACTACCATCTGGCTTTTGTAAGTATGCTGACATCAAGGAACTGAGTTTCTCAAATTGAATATACATATTCCATAAACAACAACGTTGAACCATAAATTCGACTTATTCAAGAAATGCTTTAGATTAGGCAGTTGCTGCGTGGCGGACTTATTATCGTGATTTTAGTGAGGTGAAACCTAATGTATATTTATGTTATCGCATAGCTTAGATATTTGAAGTGAACTACGTCACAGACACGAACGAGTTCACTTCACTCAGAAAATTACATGCATTGTACTATAGGATCCACCGCTGTGGTCTCGAGGTAGCGTGCTGCCTTGTCACGCAGCGGGACAGGCTCCTGGGTGCGGCTTTTTTTGGGGGTTTTCCTCACCTGTAAGACAAATGCCAGTACGCTTAGGGACCAACGGTCCCCGAAAATCATCCGGCCATCACCATCATCCTTCACCGGTGTGGAAAGCAACGGGAAGCTACCTTCCTTATAATTTTCCAGTAAAATTGCATAGCATAGAATGAAAATGACTGCAGTGAAAATGCTATGATTGCAGAATTACTATGGATGGATATACTATAGGAAGGCCGTGGTTATCTTTCAGTTATGTTTGTAGGTACCGACCACCTTTCGGAGTCATGACATTGTCTTGTTGTGTTTGACTGTAATGTTTGTGTATAGTTTTGTGTTTAGCTAAAAGAATTGTTTCTATTAACTGTTTCTGTTTTTTGAGCAAGTGTGTGTGTGTACTTTAACGAGGATTTGTGCTTAAACTTTTCAGTCTTAAAAGTTTGTCTTTAGGTGTTTTTCTGGTATGTTCAAGGTAATTGTGTTTTAGCCATGTTTGTCAACAGTGTGACAGTTGCCTGTAGTTACTGGGGGCTCTGGAGAATTTTGGTGAGGATTGCAAAACGTTGCTGGGTAACGTTGGGGTCGGTATTGAGATTTGAGGGTTCGGAGGATGTAGGGAGTGCTGGGAATTTGGACGGGGTAAGTTCGGGTGGAATTTCACTCTTAGGTGTGTTAGTTGTTTTTTGGTGTTGATATAGGTGTGTTAGTTGTCTTTGGTGTTGGTTGCGGTCTAGAGTTCAAGTATTTCTGAAATTCCAGGCACTGCGTTTAGCTTGCTGCATGTTCTTTTCTACAGATTTGCATTTAAGTGTCTCTTGAGAACACTCAGTCACTCTATGTCTACCAGAGTATCGGGCACACCTTGTAACCCTGAAGCAAAATTGAGCGGGATGCCCGAATCCCTGGTAGTTGTAGCACTTAGTGCCTCTTGTAGGTCTTTTGCACGTCTCTAGCCTGACTCGTACGTTGAATAAGTCGGTCAGTTGTTCTAGTTGAGTCTTTAAGTCTTCAGTCTTTTGAAGGGAAAGGATCCAGACTGGGCAACAGTCTGTCTCTTCTCACCATTCAGAAAGCTGGACTTCGCAATCTGTCGGACTTCCTTGATGTCGTAGTTTCGGTCTTTAAGTTCTTGCATTATTTCGTTATAAATTATTGTCTTTAGTAGTAAATTAAGTGTTGTCTTGTATATGGGCGTGAGTCCATTTCCGTGTGTGTGTGAAAAGGTGTCTTGTTGTCTTTGAGTACTCGTAAGCTGCTTTTGTCTTTATGTTTATGGTGAGAGTGTCGTTATTGTATCGCATGATAATGTCCTTGCTGTTTCATCCTGTAATTCGTGTCAATTTGTATGGTGTGTTTCTGCTCGACCACCATAGGAGATGGCATGTCTTTAGTGTGTGACTCTAGTTTGTTAAATGTGTCCTTTGTTTCAAGTGGAGTGTTAATTTGTTTAGTGTGAGTGTTTCTGGTCATGTGTCGAGGAGATGGTACAGTGAAGTGCTCTTCTTCCAAGCTCATTGTGGTATCTTGGTCACCTGGCCTCGAGTTGACTGGACGTGTGCCTAAGTAGACTTATCTATTGGCGCTCCTTCCAGTAGTGACTTACTCGGTTATTGCTGTAAGACTTTGTTGACCAGTTTTCATTAAGTAATCGAAGAAAAAGAATGTATTTCAAATCAAACAAAAATAGTAGTTTAATGAAAAGTATTGACCAACGCACAGAATCCTATTTTCAATAAGAAACATGTCACCTATTTCAGGAATGCATGCTCGTAATTGTGTACATAAAGTTCGTGATTTAGTTTTTGGCATATATCTGTAATAAACATATTAAATTTACTGAGCGACAGGCTTGCGAAACAACAGTATTGCTTACTTGTACTGTTGGTATCTCAGCTAATCGGATGGGTAATTTGGAGAAATGGAGGGGTGGTTTTTTAGTGGGAGTGAGTGTGGCGGTACTTTTATAGTTAATGGACTCTCTTCTTCGCACCAAACTATGTTTGTTCGAAAAACATTTATATCAGTTGTTTCCAGCTTCTGGATTGAATAGTGGCTGTGCAATTGATTTCATTAAAATGTGCTAAGTGTATAATTTTTAGAATATCTATATTTTATTGATACAATTTAGTTTAATAGAACTTATTTTATTTTATTTAAGTGTTAATTGTAGGCATTTTATTCGTTTTTAGATTATGGACATGTCCATTTTTAAACGCATTTTATATTATAATTCCGAACTTTCCCTCCTTCAATAATGTCATTCATCAACCCCAGCCCACATTCTTTCCAAGTCCGATAAGCTGTGCCACCAATGATAATAGCTACACATTCTGAAGGAGTGCAACTGCGGGTGATGTCAACAAAACTGTGATTATCTCAGTGCTCTAAATTTCTTTGTCTGATAATAAATTATCTTACAGAAAAAAATAATATGTTGTCAAGTTAAAGTTTAATAAATTGTCTATTCTCTTAAAAATAGACCTACAGCTACATTACAGTAAGTATTATCAAAAAGTAAATATGTCACTGCATTTCTTGAGGAAGACGTTTTATCATCTTGCATACGAATTGTCATTGGAAACCATATTTAATGAATAATCTTCTTTTCTTCTTCTTCTTCTTCTTTTTTGCAAGGATTAATCCTTTTTGGTTCGTTCCGGGTCCAAGTGTTATAGTTGCTGCGTCCATCTCTTTCATAGACGTCCCCGAGTATTTTAGCACTTCTTGGTTAATACTTCCGACTTTTCCCAGGCAATCTCTTGGTATTCATTCTGCAGACATGTTCACGACTTTTTTCCCTATTCTGTTCCATTTTATTTGTCAAACTTAATAGTTGCAGAATTGAAGAACTAATGTAAAAAATCTTTAAATTGGAGAAATGCCGTTATTTAAATGCATCGGACCGCAGTGAAAACAAAATCATAAATTTAAATTATTACTGTATTCGTGTAATTCAATATAAATTTAAGTAACTCCTACTCTTTCGTTTTTAATCGACTTATTAAATACAATAAATGGATTAAACCTATGTTTCTTATAGGATTATGACAAAATTATAGGTGAATAAATGCAACAATTGCTATAGGAAGATTGTATGGTAGGATAAAAAAAAGGATGATTGATAGTTGGAAGAAATGGAAGAACAAAGTGAATTCCTAGCTGGGAGATCACGTATGCAAAATATTTTTGCACTTCAGTAGGTATTAGAAAAAAGGAAATCTAGAAATCTGTCATCTCAATTGGAACTTGTCGATTTGGAGGAAACCTACTCTCTCGCGGGTAGCAGAGCTTAGGTACAGCCCGAGTATCTTTAATTTAACTCCACAAATGTTAACACAATATTCCAAATTTTATTTATTGCTTTTCCAATACTTCACTCTATATACAAATATAAGGTTATGCTATGAGATGTTTCTCCATAGTTAATTTTATAATTCGATTCTCCACACTCACTGACGTCTTCACTCACAAAACGTTATTGTCTTCGCACTTAAGTCACTTCCACAATAAGCACATGGCTGACTCTCGCGATTGACTGACTGACCGTCAGGAACTCGTATTTTTTATTAATGCGAGGGACGAACAATACAGACGTCAGTTTCGACTTCTCTCGAATGGAAGGTCCGCGAGGCTGATTCTTCCATAAAGCGAATCAAAGACGATCTGGAAGTTCCCACCTGGCCCAACCTTTTCGTAAGTTACCTTCTCACGAATCTGCATCTAACAAATAAGGCCAGACTTTGATTTTCGCCGTTACTAGCGAATTTGAAAAGACGTTCATCACACTATGACACAGTACCCTTGACAAAATTTGAAACATTAACGAGGATCGGCATTAATAGGAGCTGTTTCAATATATTAGAAAGTGCTAAGAGTGCTGAATAACCGAGAAACATTATTTCGGAATCGTTTCCTGCTATAAAGGACCTTAAATAGGGCTGCTTGCTTATCCTCTCCACCTTGCATAAAATATGTACCAAGAAACACTTATTGAGTGGAGGAAAAATATCTCTGGAATGGGAATTCAGATGGAGGATTCTTATTTGGCAACGCTATTGTATGCGGATGATCATATGATTACAGTTAGTGAAGAATGATATTGATTACATGCTAAGGAAATTGAAAAGAAGAATCTTAAAAACGGTCAATCGACATTAATATGATAAATTCAAAATAGAGTAGAAGGACAAGACAACTTAGAATATTATATTTAAGACATAGGGAGTGTAATGGATTTAAATATCTGGGAAGCATTATGTCAGCAGAGGGAACAATCAGGAAAGACATTTAAAATCCTGTGCAACAAGAGAAAAATAGTATTTATTTTTTAAATAGAATGCAATGGTCGAATACAATGAACATTGGTACAAATATAATGCTACACTGTGCTGTGGTGGAACCGTTATTACGAGTAACTTATAGGTTTGAATGTGTGTAACTATCGGGGAAATATAAAAGACTAATTCGGACAGTGAAAGTGGATTCCTAAGGAGAGCATGCGGGATCCCTAAATTACAACATGAGTCGAATGCAGGAATTTCGAAGACGAACCGGAATAATTTTTACAAGCGCTGAGAAGACAGAAACTAGGAAATTACTATAGTTTGGACAAGTGAAAGACAAAGGAAGAGAAGAGTGGTCAATAAGAGCTTCTATTTGTAATCCAGGGAATATAAGTTAAATACGAGTAATAATAGCAGCAACGCAGTGGAGAAAAGTAATCAGAATGATTATGTTTGGTAGGGTAATTGGAAAGATGAATGGAATGACAGATCATGGTGATCGAAATGAGGGATTCGACAAAGGCTCTACAATTCCGGCTTCATTGATTGATTTATTGATCTCATAGGATACATTGAAAATTTATTATTTAATCCTTCATTACTTTAGAAGTCAATATATAAGGAGGAACATTTCAGAACTGAGATGTCAATTTACGTGAAAATAAGTTCCACATTGATTCTTCTATCAACATACCCCTGTATATACTCATATTTTCTATTATATTTTCTATTATATGTATGGTTTAAAAAGTTTAAAACTTTATTTTACACAATTCTGAATATATAACAGTATGTTTTTTAATATTTTTTCTGAATATATAATAGTAATTTTTCGTAATATTTTTGCTTTCTTCTAACACGCATGGTTTGAAATTTTGCTCCTTATATATGGAAAAAGAAGTGATCAGATATTTCCCAACTGCACCCTTAAGGCAATTTGACATCCTCCCATGCTGAAAAATCCATAAAACTACATCGTTACATGGTTATCACGTTTAGAAACTATCTTATAGTGGTTTCTTTAAAAAATCTGTTTTTGTAAATTGACATAGCCTTGGAATTTATGTCTCCTTATACGGTAGATAGAAATACATGTGCTAAGATGATATAAGAGACTACATAGATCCCTACTCCTCTACTTTGCTGATTCACAGAGCGAGCATTAATAAAATTGTGCTTGCGTAATATAATATGCGATTGTGAAATTACGCACTTCATAGTTTAAAAACTAATTAGAATATTTATTTTAAATAATAATACATATTATTTACATATCTTAAGGAAAGTCGGTTATGGACAGAACAAAAATGTATCTCGAAATCGAAACATATCTGTGATTCTAATTACTTGCTATTCATATTTTGTGTTCATTAAGGGTACGTTTAGTTTTAAAAACGTATATGTATTTTCTGTATATCTTACACAATTCTGACTATATTAATGTTTTAATTCTTGAAGATTATCCATCACATACCTCCTTCTTTCAGCCACCCGACTCTAGAATTCCCTTCCCTCTTATATCAAGTACTGCCCGACTCAAAAACAATTTAATATAATTTAATAATACATAACTATGATCTAGGTATATTTTTATTTATATTATTCTATACTTAACAGTTTCTTTTCTTCCAATTCTTTAAACAATTATATATTATTATAAACTACCTAACTCACTGGCACTATCAAACTCGTAGGTTCATGGTCGCGCGGACATAAGCTCTTCATACATCCCTATCCTGAGCTAATGTTTTCCAATCATTGCCTGTATAATCTACTTCCCTCAAATCATAGTTAATGTTATTCACCCACCACATTCTTGGTATATATTATTATTACTATTATTATTAATTTTTGTAAGAGACCTAAAACACGTCTGGGGAAAAGAATCGTATATACTCAACCTAGCATTCAAGGAGAGATCAGGGCTTGCTTGGTTTAGGCTAGGGGCATGGAAATTTCTAAAAATTAGCGACGATCACGATATGCGAATATGTCCAATGTGCGGGAACTTTGAAGATGAGATACATATATTAGGAAAACGTAATGATTTAGAATATTGGAGACGTCAGTTATTACCGGAAAGATTTCTAAATTCAAATCGGGAAAGATTGGCATGCTACGAGTTATTGGTAAATCCAGAAAATTGGATAAACCTCGGTAAATTTCTGGACAAAACGCGGAAAATAAGGACAACACTCATTCATGAATAAATATATGTTATCAAAATGCAATACCATTAATTCTTAACAATTATTTATAAATTAATGCTATTGTGTTATTATTTAATTGTAATATTATTGTGTTTTCTTTATGTAATTGTAATGTTAATGTTTTTTAGTGTATAATGCTATTGTGTTATTATTTAATTGTAATGTTATTGTGTTTTCTTTATGTAATTGTAATGTTATTGATTTTTTGTTGTTTATTTTTCTTTACTTTACTGTAACGGACTGTCAACAGCACGTACGGCTTACTGCCCGTGCGACCCATATTTGTAAATAATATTGTAAATATCTTACTTTTTGTCTAATAAAGTCCTACTACTTATATTAATTTTTGTTTCATTGTCATCTGTATATTGTGTAGACTAAGACCATAATGTATTATTATTCAAGTTACAGAAAATTCAAACATAATATCCGTATCATTTAATCCTGGTGAAGAGGAAGAGATTCTATCAGGTAAAATATTATTATTAATATATTTGTCATTATTATGACCATTATTATAATTATCATTATCATCATTATTATTTTTAATATTATTATTATACTGAGATACAGTTTTATCAGGATTCGTAATAATAAATAAAGTGAAATTTTAATACAAGTGGTCATTATATATAAAAATCTGGTTTAGTAATTTCGTTGTTATACCAGTAATATTTTGAGTTTATAATGTGATAGAATTTAGGTCTATTTTTGTATAAGTTAATGTACTTATAAATATATGATTTTGAAGGACTATTTCACTGGATATACTACTGGAGTCTCATAATATAGCGAGTAAAGTTATAATTACTACCGTAACTAGTTCCTGCTAAGAAGGGACGACTATTCTGGAATTATCTACAAACTAATTGTCTAGTGGTAAAGTTCTTTTCTCAGACATAATAGGCTGGTATCGATCCCTGGTCGGTACAAGATAAGGGTTTCGGGTTTTTCTCAACTTTAGAAATAAATAAATAAATAAATGAATATATATATACACACATATATATATATATATATATATATATATATATATCCAGAAAACTTTTGCCATGTCGGTCACCCATACTGCATTTGTCTTGATAGTATGAATATGTGAGTGAATTATGTGTTTTGATGTTAATGATTCGTGTTATCTCAAAGATGGCATTAGCATTGAGTTTATCACTCATCCAAGGAAGTCTTCAATCACCTAGTGTGCTCAAACAAGTGTGTATATGATCAAGAGTTTAAAATTATCTCCTGACAGGTAGTGTCCATTGAGGCCCGGATGGCATAGGTGATGTAAAAGTCCCTAAAAAGGAGATACATTTATACTGACAATTCCGAAGGAATGAAGTTTTAAGGATTTTCACATTACTTTCTTTTTTTAATTTATACAGATCTTCAGTGATCCTATCTAATAAACTCGGAAACATATATGGGTTACAGGTTTTTGTTTTTATTTTGAAAAAGCCTCGGCATATAGTAACTTCTTTAAAGAAAGTAAGGTCGATTACGTTAACGATCAAAATCAGGCCATTAGAAGTATAAGAAATCACCTGAAAAGAAAATTTAAAAATTGCTTTAGTGGTCCCAAGTTTACTTTTTTTTTGCAACTAAATCTAATATATCGTAGTGAAATAAAATGAGGAAGGTATTCTGAAAAAAAAAAAATCAGCGAAATCCGCCCAATAGAAGTGAGAGTTTACCTTAAACCCGAAATTAAAAAATCGTTCTATCAGCCTCCATGTTTGCTTTGTTGAATGTTTATGTACGAATATACCATACAATTTAACGTATCCGTAATAAAGTGAAATTTTGATTGCAAGAAGTTATATATGAATATCTACTTTAATAGTTATAATGCTACTTAACCCTTAAGTTTGCAATGTTCATATTCGGCAGAGTGTAACATGACCTCACGACCAAGTGATAGGGATGATAAGGCCATGCAGAGAGGATCATTTTTTGCAAAGGAACGTATAGTCGCAAACACGTTGTTTCTGAGTTATGCGCAGATGAATGTGTTCAACCGTAAAGATCGGAATTGAATACACACAATTGTACACTTATCATTTTATTGAAAAAGACATTTTCACAATAAGTGTTCAAACAACAAGTGTTTTCACGACGCGACGTTAAAATGTCATCTGCCATGCTCGGCCGTTTTGGCCGATCGTTGCTGCGACGATATAGAACATACAATGAGGCACAGGGTCGACTGTTTGAACACTTATTATAAAAACATATCTGTCTCAATAAAATGGTATGTGTACAACTGTTTGTATTTAATTCTGACCCTTACATCTTCATGTGTGCATAACTCGTAAACATGTTTTAGCGACTATATGTTCTTTCACAAAAAATGATCCTCTCTGCATGGCCTATCATCCCTAATATTTTGTCGGTGAGCTCCTGTTACTTCCTGTATATTGGTTTAATTTGTTTAATATTTTTATAAAAACAATGGAAAAATTAATCAGTAGGCCTAAAAATTATTTAAATGTGTGTCAACTTATACAACAACATGTAATAGGTATTAGCGTATGTTTACATATGGTTTGTTTTCACTGCAGTCTGACACATTCAAATAAGCGGCATACAAAATCATGTTCTCCTAATTTGAGGGTTAACAAAATAAATAAATAAATAAATAAATAAATAAATAAATAAATAAATAAATAAATAAATAAATAAATAAATAAATAAATAAATAAATAAATTAAATAAATATATATATGTATATATATAAATATATCGTATATCAGTAAAATTGGACCATAAATTCGATTTGATGATTATTTCGTTTAGTTCACGGATTTCATGCGTTACGGATGTTTTTAAAGGAATATGCACCCTTCATTAACACGAAACATTGCAATTATGTCAGGTAATTACAACGATATCCTTTTTTTTTTATTACGAGTTAGTTTTCACTCCCCTATACAATCGGTTCTCCTTAAACATAACATAATTAATGTTTAATTTTGCTGTGTTGTATTTCTTGGCTAATACATACAATTATTTTTTTAAAAATTGCGAAAATGATAACTAAACACATTGTATTAATGCTTTTGTATATTAATAAACTTGACATTTTGATTTAATAATGCTATAACTCTTATGGCTCATTAAGAGATTTCTCACGCGAAACCATTTGTAAAATAGCAAGAATATTTAGCTTGCCTGTAAGCAATTTATTTTTATGCTCATTATTTGCATACATTATTTTGCCAAAGCAACATTTCTGATTTAATTAAAATTTCTCCCGAAGTTTCTAAAGGTGATTGATAACATTTCGATTTTTAAAACAAAATTACTTCTAATTATTTATTGTTTTACTCTTCCTGATTTTTATGTGTGTTTACATAACCTAAGCTAGTTACAAGACAGTGCTTCAAAAAACTCTATGGTATAGCCAGGATTCAATTCACATCCACTGATACCAGTCAGACATTCAAGACAAGTTTGCAGATCTACGAAAAACTGAGTGTCACTATTAAGGATTATGGTGCGCTTAAATGAATAAGTTACCTCGAATTAGCATAGTGATGAAATCACTACTCTTATTTCTATTCCTTAGTTTAACATCCCCCGTTATAGACAAATTTACGTGTCTCACGCCACATGACCTTACAGGGACACGATTTGCCAGGAGAGAATTTTATGATTTCAATTACATTTTGATACGCTCGAACATGGAGGTTCTTCCCGGAAGAGAGATCAGGATAATACTAGGGCCACCTCCATGACAACATTCATACATTCATATTAAATAAAATGATTTCGATGGTAAATTATGATCGCCAAGTGGTGTTCAGGAACTATTAGAGCTTTAAAGGTTACTGATATTTGTCCTACAGATAAGGAAAAATCCGAAAACAAAATCACACAGAATACTTATTCCAACAGGGGATCGAACTGTATCCTGCTACCTCCTAGGAAACATTACCCCGGTGGGCCTGAATAACGTGTCAAAAGCTTGGTTATTCAATATCGCTATATGTATGTATACCTCTTTTTTTTCGTGGTAAAGTAGAGGACAAAATATTTACTTTCAGCTAAGCTATCTAACTCACTGTAACTATGGAACCCCTGTAGGTTCATGGTCGCGCGGAAATAGACTCTCCATACATCCCTATCTTGAGCTAAAGTTTTCCAATCATACCCTGTGAAATGTACATCCTTCAAATAATTGTTAATGTCATTATCCGACCCCTTTCTACGCCTACCTATTCATCGTTTTCCTTCTTTTTTTTACAAGGGATTTCTATACCCCTCTTTCATTTCCCATTCGTACCACATATTATTCCCATCCCAGTATACGTACAAGAATTCTCCATTCGTCTGTCTCATCACTTCAAAAATGTTCCTACAAACTTTATTCTCAACTACTCGTTATCGTTTCTCCTCCCTTACATTCAGAGTCCATGTTTCGCCTCCATATAACATATCAGGGGGAATAACAGTTTTATATATTTTCAGTTTAAAGTTTTCTGAGAGGATTTGAGACAACAAGAGTCCCTTCAATTGACATTGGCATACATTTCCAGAATTGATTCCACATTGGAAATAAATTAAATTTTAATATTTTATGTACCTCATTCCTGTTTCTAATATTGTTCACAGATATTTGAACTCAGTCACTTCTTCAAAATTTCCCTCATTTGTCATTAACTGTCCATTTACTTTATGCAACGTATTTCCAAGTGTTACCATATTGTTTTATTGACATTTACTTCCAGCACCAGTGTTTTAGTGTTACACAATAGAGTGCATATTGTGTCCTTAGTATGTACTCGTTACCGCCTAATAATTATACATCAGCATAAACTAACAGTTTATTAATATCATTGAGTTGTAGGTATTATTCATCCTCAAAGAATTTAATGGCACGCTCTAGTATAAAATTGAATCGTAGAGGAATTTCAAAAGTATCTGAAAATTATCTGCTACACGTACCCTAATCTGTGTCCCATTTAGACACTTTTGAGTAAGTGTAACTTTTTAGAAATTCCGAACTATCTCTTAATTGAATCGTAGGCCTATACCTTTATTAAGTCTACATTTTTTTACGCACAATGCCATTACAGTCTCATTTTTTTCTAAAATTTTTCTTGTAGTAAAAATTCTGATGAATTGGAAATGCATGTCTTATAAATTCAAAATGTTGATCACCTATTACGTCGTCCATATAGGAAGTAGGCCTGGCTATTATTGTATATTCGTTAGAATTTGAAAGTAATGAGATGTCCCTGTAGGTGTTACAATCAGTTTTATCTCCATTCTTATTGAATGGTATGATAATCGATTCTTTCCATTCATTTGGAACAAAATATTTTTCCCAATTGATAGTATGCAACCCACAAATCTTGTCCATCTATTCTAAAGAGATCAAATATGCTTATTTAACTCTATGAGGAGGTTTGTGAGTGAGAGATTTAAAAAATCCGAAATTGCTATTTGTACGCTTATTGGGATTAGGAAATTTTACCCCCCCCCAGTAGAACCCATGCCCGTATTTATTGGGATTAGGAAGATATATATTTTACAAGTAGAGGTATAGTGTTCGAAGTTGTAGTATATGCAACCTATAACAGAATTCAAAACAAATGAAAATGAAATGAAACGAGCAATCACAACAAGGAAGATAAATAAATCATGTATTATATTATTGTACCAGATTGTAAAATAATAATTTTAAGCATATCAACATTATCTCCGGATACGTTCTTTAAATTTTGAGGTAAACAATATTTACATCACATTTAGTCTAATAAAGTGCAGTGGAGCAAGAAGTATTTTAGCTTAAGTTGGGCATGACAATGCCCACTTATATAGGTATGCATCATCTTTGATAAGATTCGGTAATCGGGTAATAGTTGCATCGCCTTTTTTTTTTACCTTTTTGTGAGGATCTATTCCATGTCAGACGGACATTTTTAATTTCGCGTAGCTTTGTTTGTGTGATAGGCCTATGTCATGTTCCATACTAACTTTTATCCAGCCAGTAAAGGACTGAAATGTTATTATACCTGGTTTTTCAATTTCAACCTAAAGTCGCTACTTGTAGCCAACGAAATTACTCATGATGCTGGATGAACATCGATTCTATACACTGGACGAAATTTCACTAGATTTTCCTTTTCTTTTTGAGGATAAAACTAAAGGAAGCGAACTTTTTTGAGGACTGAAAAGAGTTCGCTTCCTTTAGTTGTGCACCAGGACACAAATACTTTAGACAGCTCGGTCAATAGGAGACTACAAATCATTAATTAAAAACTATTTTAATGATTTAATTAAATGGGTAATGGATTTACATCAAGCAAACACCAATTTAGTTGATTAAATATTTTAATCGTAGTTTATTAATTAATATACGTAAAATATTACATTTTAGGAGGAATTCGCAAGTGGAAGATATATTTTCCTTCTATATTGCTACTTAAACATTTATTCTCCTATAAATAATCCTGAATCTCTTGAGGATTAAATTGGTCAAACATTCAAGGTCAAAGTTATATTCTTGAGTGGGAACTGAAGAACGTACTTTTGCAGAACTTAAGCTATAAACTGATGCATGCTAACAGACGCGACCAGAACCATCGATGACCTTGTAGTATTTTAGGGTTAATATATTTAGCTTTTATGATATAATATAAATATATATATTCCTCAATAAACTGTTGTAGGCAAAGTACACTGTTCTCACTTGTTCACTGAGGTCACGAAATGTTTTAGATCTAAATAAATTGCATAACATAATTACAATATTTTGTCACTATTGATTTTATATATTGGTAAAGTATTCTAAAGCTCAAATACCTAGATGCTTATATCTAGATATTTATATTATTACTTATGTTTCAGAAAAAACAGCAAGAAATATTTTAGAATACCTTTTTAAACTTAATGAATCCATAAAGTTTTTTTTAATCCTCAGTTACTTCGGTATGAATATATGGTTTATCACTCTTTCCCTTCCCATGATTGCAATGGGAATACATGAGTTGGGCTCGTTATTCTGAAATTGGGACACCTAAATTGTCAATGCGTCCTATTATATATATATATATATATATATATATATATATATATATTTTTATTTGATATCTTAACATTACAAAAGTGTTAGAGTAAAATTACATAAATTTGATAAAATTACACAGTATACAGCAATAACTTACAGTTACACGTTATTTTATTTTAATTTCGGTCAGACACATTTATATTACAGGCAGATAAGTTGGTGTTTCGCACTTTAAGGGTTAAAGTTCGATATTTATTTTTATATTGCATCGGTCCTAGTGTACTAGTGCTTACAATTCTCCCTTCTGGTTTCAAAATTCGCGAGATCACACGATTATTATTATCATTATTATTATTATTATTATTATTATTATTATTATTATTATGTTTACAAACTGTAAAAACCCTATTTCGCCAATAGGCATATTAGGATTGTAGCTTAAGCAATAGTTTGTAACATACAGGGCTATTCAGAAATAAAGAACAGAATTCAAACATTTATTTTTTCCAAACTACAAAAAATAGAAACACAATTCCAACGTTCCTAGAAAGAGAATAGTTTGAAGTTCCGATCACGGCCGCATTAGCACTGTTGCTTGAAGTTGCGATCAGGTCGCATTGGCGGTGTTGGATTGGAAGAGCAGGAGCAGAAGATCAACTTCATCGCCGGTGGCCTCGCAGGTCACCAGACGTAACCCCGTGTGATTTTTATCTGTGAGGTTTCATAAAATACCGTGTTTTCATCTCCCCTATGTCTGACACTCTTCAAAATCTGCAACAACGAATTGTTGGAGCTGTGAATTCGATAACTAGAGACCAGCTGATTCGTGTGTGGCAAGAAATTAGCCACCGTTTTGATTTTGTCGTGTAACACACGGTGCTCATATTGAATGCATAAAATAGCAAAATTTGAATATTTATCTTTCCAGGGACATTGGAATTGTATATATATTTTTTTTGTAGTTTGCAAAAATAAATGTTTGAATAGCCATATACATGGCGAAGTTTAAATATTACTAGTGTTCACTCATTGATAGAAATTCGTCCATAAATAACACGTCGCCGTAATTATTACCTCACTTTATATTATATTTGACATTGTTAGTTGTAAATTGTATTTTATTTTATTTAACATGTACTGGACGTCTGTTATTATCATATTTAATTATTTGAAAAGAAAATTGATTGATAAACAAAGGAGAAAAAAATTAACTCTCTTGTGTCGAAGCCAGGGAAAAAATTGTTTCCAAATTGATGATCCCAAAGTTCGTCAATGCTACTAAAAATTCGGTTTAACTCACAATAATCATAATTGAATCAGATATTTTTATACCTCACAAAATATGTATACGTATGTTGGAGTGTAATTGATGATGGGAGTGATATTATTCTAAATTAGCACCCAGCACCGTGAGAAATGTTGGTAGCTACAATAAGTAACTGCTCCACATTGCGAAAACCAGTTATAACGGCTGGTGGACACAAAATGCTTATCACATGTCACCCCTATACTGATATGATGATCGTCAAATTTGTGATTAAAACATTTACGTACATTACTTACCTATAGTTTAAATGTGAGCTTTGGCGCTGGATTTTAGTCCCTTGCAGTTAAAAACGGCATATTTTTGATATGGTCTTTGTATATCACATGCCTCTCTGGAAGAAATATAACTCATGCACCATAGATATTTTCCATAAACACTGACTTGGAGTTAAAAGTTAAAAACGGCAGTTTTAACTGTTTCAATTTTTTAAATTCCAAACACTAAAGCTCGTCAATAGCTAATAAACAAAAAAAAATCGGTTGACAAACGGAGGAGTAACTGGCACATAGGCCTAACTGTTTTGCCTTTACATATATATACATACATATATATGATTATGAACGCATGTTAAAAATTTGATAAAATTTTTATGAGATTTGTTTTATATTTTTTCAGGTATGCATTTAGAATTATCACACTCAGAGAGAAGTAACTTTGGTCAGAATAGGCTCCTTTAAAATATAGGAAAATCAAAAAATAAAATATGTTTCACAGATTGTATGGAACTTATTATTACAATCACTATCTGGATTAATATTAAATCTCTCTTCAGGAATATATTGCTCAGACTAAGCAATGTTATTTATCGGCTAACTCACACCTAGATTTAAATTGCCAGACTTATGACCTAAGTTATAAAGAAAATTGTTGCAGTCTTAACCTCATACCGTAGAATTAATTATTTTTATTATTATTATTAAAGTAGATTCAAATGTATGTATGACGTAACGAAAGTTAGTTTAAAATACTTAAATAACACTGGTCAACAGAGGTTTTGTTGCCCTTGATATAAGATTAATTTCGGATATATTTATGCTCACAATTCATGAAACTATCAACAATTTTGGAAGATTTGCTCTGGTTTTTTTAAATCTTTATTTTAATTTTACACTACAAAAATCGGAAGAAATAAAAAAGTATATATAACATATATATTTATAATGTAAATTGTTTTTTAAAAAATAGTATAAAACGACGTAAATAGAGAGAAAAATGTCGAAAACCAAGCTATACTTCAAATTTTCTTCTATAATTTTTAGGGGACAATCTCTGTTTAAAGACGAGCAGTGATCTGCCATCATGTGACGGTCCCAACTACCCTGACACCAATCCTCCATTACTCTCATATTCCGGTGAAAGCTCCCTTCCTGTTCGTCACTATAATCCCCTTATTCGGAAATCTATCCAGGTGACTGTAGAGAGAGTGTAACATTATACTTATGTTTGCTCCCAGATTTTTGAAGCTTGTCAACATGTTTTGCACATTTCTTTATAATTTGGTGCTTTATAGTTACCTAGGAAATTGTCTACTACCAATACAAAATCCTTCCAAGCTTCACTTTCTGGAACAGTCAACTTTGATAAAATTTGCATCTTTCATTGATTGCCGAATTTGAGGACCATCAAATATTCTGCCTTTTAACTTTTCCATATTGAGCTTAGGACATTTTCTACAAATGTTTTTAAAACATTCTCCTTCCTTGTCCAACGCTTTGACCAATTGTTTTATCATATCCAGATGCACGTCGTGAGTAGATTAAGTTTGTGAAATAACTGGGATCACGGCCGATGTGCGGAGTGAGGGGTGCAAGAGTGGGGATCACGTGATGTTTGTATGTGCGAAAAAAATGCTCAGAAATCAAATCATGACTGGAAACATACATTTTATTAGTAATAAGCCGTTTACTGTTTGAGATATAAGATATGCAAAAATCATAAAAACTAGAGAACATTCAGCACTTTCATGAATATATTCGTAAACTGTGCACTTGAAAGCATAGAAATTCGCTGAGATATCCAGTGCAACAATTTTTTTTGTAGATCTGTGTTATTGTTTGATAAATATAAAATGCATTTTATATGTTACAGGTATTAGTCATAATACAGCATATCCTCCTTGTCACCTCGAATCTTATACCTCCCTATTGAATACAATGTAGAGCGATAAGTAATGATTTACCCTATAACATATACCGGTATGTATATATATATATATATATATATATATGATAACGAGATCCCGCTACCTCGCATGATAGAGAATATATATATACAAAAAAATGTTTGTGCCAGGATTCCTGGATAGCGTATGTGGTAGCGCACTGAAGTATCAATTCAGAGGTCCGGGTTCAAATCCCTGTTCAGACACATATTTTTCTTTAATGTCATATATACATATACTCGGACCAACGGATCTGTGCCCTTATAGAGCTCACATCGTTCTTAGCAAAAGTGCACGTCTGTAATCATATAATTTCACAGCACTCCCCTCCCACTACGTCAAACACCAACCACGGTAACTTATCGAGTAGGGATGTTGCCAAACTTCTACCAGTGTCATGGCTTTTGAATATTGAATAATGCAAGGTTGGAGTTGAATTGACAACACAAGAGTGCAAGTGCAAGAGATAGGAATGCAGGGAGGGAAATGATTTACCGAGGCAGAAAAGAAGTAGGTTCTAGTTCGCTTATCTAATAGGAGTACAGATCCGTTTGACAGACTGTATATATATATATATATATATGAATCGGATTGGTTTACGCCTGGCACACGAAAAAAAGGGGAACCCTGTAATTCATGAATGCAGGACACAAGAACAGGAACTATTTAATGATTACTGCATGATATAGAACAAATGGAAAATAAAATTTTAGAAAGAAAAATATGTATAAAATAACGTCAACAGATAAATAAAACCTGTACTATGACAAATATCCTCTAGATGTGTCAAACAATTGTGTGTGTGTGTGTATATATATATACATACATACACATACATATTTGCAATGCTCCAGGTTATCATTTCGACATTTCTGGTATTCTCTCCTGCCATTGGCATAACAGTAACCCACTTCTGAGGTTGGGGTGCCTGAAAGGCTGCCCTGATGATATGATGGGTAATGAGGCCAGGAGAGTTCTTAATCCTATATTTCATTTAAGGCAAATGCGAACGATGACGATTATGATAGCTACATGATGTTCGGGGATCGTTTGGGTCTTAAATTTTCCTGACTTTTGTCTTACAAGGTGAAGATAATCCCCGAAAGGACCTGATCTATGATACTTATCACTGAGTGACAAGGCAGCACGCTACCTCGAAACCACAGCGGTATATATAAAATACATAATACCTATACCATTATAAATATAATTTATATCTGTCAGACCATTTTGTGTTTGAATGTATATATATATATATATATATATATATCATTAGTCCAGACATTAAGGTCTATGTATGCAGTCCCGAGGGCCGGGGTTGAAACTCGGCCCCTCTCGACGGATTATTTTTAGAATGGAAGAATTCAATGAAAGAGTCCTAAATGGGAGGGCAATTAGGAGCAAAGCGGGAGAATTCCGACTATGTAGGTAATTTCGATCACGATTTTATTCAGAAACCACGACGTAGCGTAGTGGTTAAGGCTCTGCGCCACAAGCGTAAGGTCGAAGGTTCGAGTCCCGGTGGGATTAGGATTTTTAAACTGACCCAAACATTCTGGCGGCACTATGGCCCTGGGGTCGTCTCAGCCTCCAACTGAGATGAGTACCAGACTCTTGTTCTGGGGGTAATGGCGGCCGTCACACAGGGCTGACAACCTGGCTGACATCAAGTGCCGATTGTCCAGAAAAGTGGGAACCTTAACCTCCTACTACCTCAAGGGCCCCCTGAGGCCTGTAGTGGGATCACTTTACTTTACTGTTAGAACCGCGATCTGAATATTGCTGTCGTCTTCTTCAAAGTGCTTCAAGCATTGTGTATAATGTTAAACAGCATCTTTGCAGTGTGGAGGACATTTTGTGTTTCATATATTTTTCTTGTAAGGAAGCTGAGTTGATTTATACCAGGTACGTTAGGTGCATATTAAAGGTATTAAATTTACATATTGTGATAACAGAGTGAATATTAATGGGAAATAATTACTTGAAGTTCTCATTTAACTCCAATACGAAATGATGCAAAAGTACTCGTACTTCCAACGTGGCACGTTGGGGTAACTGCGATCTTTACTGATGAAATAACCCCGAGTGATAGAAGTGACTCCGCATTGTTCGAATATTTTTATTATTAACGTTTAAACGAAGCAATTAAGCACCTGATGGAATATGTTTATTGTGAGTAAGCCGGGGCAGCAAATTGTGGTACGGGTTCACCCATGTTCAGAAGGTTCATGCAGAATGAAGGGGATATGGCAGCAAAAAATTAAGTGTGTGATTTTTTTTTGTTCGCAAAGAAACTAAATTTTGCATTTTTGTGTATTTCAGCTTTTTATTTAGTTTTCAAAAAGGCTATCGGTATTACCTAAGTGTTGGGGAACTCCGATTAAACCCAGATCGTAGAATACAATTTTTGTGTCAAGTTAGTTGATAATGTATTTGTATTTTTATGTATAGGCCTACCTATGTACTATCGGACACAGCTAAACATTGCCCTACTTCGTTTGTAGATGATTTGCGAACTAATGTCATGTCATTCAACATACACTCGTTTCACGTCAGTCTGTGGCGTCGATACGCTAAGTAAGCTGGGTAAGTGCTTCATTTACTATTTGTTCCTGATTATATATGGTTAGTATTTACGTCCGTTTGCGATGCAGCAACAGTGCTGCTATGAGTGGAGGTAAACAATCCGCTGTGTCGTATAATAAGTAATGGAACTAAATAGTTCTCAATTTCTTTTAATTCCTTTTTACTAATAATATTACAGTCATTCAACTAATTGCTTAAGTGATCGTTATCTCCCCACTTTAAACCTATGTCGAGAGTCCCGAGTCTGAAAATTTTCGGGCTCGTAAAACAGAAAATCAAGCCTAAATTAGAGCGTGTGAGCAAAATTTATACGGCATTTCCCATCCAAGTAATTACTTATTCGCCTTCTAGGTGCTTCTTTGAGGCGTTGCGCTAACCATTTGTCACTTGTTAGCATGTGTAAAAAAAAAAAACAAACGTAACTGAATTAGCCTTGGATAAGTAACTCCAAGGAGAGTACCATATATATATATATATATATATATATATATATATATATACATATATACACACACAGATATTAAGAGAGTAAAGTAAAGGAGGAACTGATATAGAAGCGGAGTGTCGTAATTTGTGTAAAATAACAAAAGTTTAGTGTTAATGATTTGTTAGGTTTACATATTCTATTACAGAAATTACGAACAGCTATTTATCAGGATTATCTTGAGGTTTATGAGGGTACAATTCAAGTCAAGTTTATATATATATCCATCCTTAGTAATTCAGCCCAAAGGCAGCTCCTTCACTGCAATCATAGCATTTTCATTGCAGCTTTACTAGGGAATTGTATGTATGGTAGCTTCCCATTGCTTTCCACACCGGTGAAGGATTATGATGATGATAATAATGATAAGGATGATGATTATGATGATGATGATGGCCATATGATTTCGGGGACCGTTTGGGCCTTAAAGTTTTTCTGATATTTGTCTTACAGGTGAGGAAAAACCCCGATAAAAACCTTGCCCAGAAAAACTGCCCTGACCGGGGATCGAACCCGGGCCCGCTGCGTGACAAGGCAGCACGCTAACTTGAGACCACAACGGTGGACTATATATATATATATATATATAAACTTCTGAAATCAATTATAGTTGTGGTTCAAACAAATTACAATTCCTTTAAAAACTTGGCACTACTTTAAAATAATTTATTTTAATTAATGTTAATGAAGTATTCTTGTTTTTCCATTCCAAGCCATTTAATGAATTTTAGGTGTGCAATTGAACAGAGCGTATAACAATGTTGACCACTGAATTACTTGCATGAATATCTCATTTCCGTCATACTTGAGTTACGAAACATCCTCTACAAGCCATTCAATATACTGGAATTGCACTTGTACGCAAGCCATTCCGTATAATGTCACGACCACTTGAAAAAACAATTCATTTCGTTGAGAGAACTGAAACATCCCATCCAATGAGAAAGAGCTTTTAAGTGGTCTCTAAATTGAACTTAATTCAACTAGACCTACCCTAATGCAAATAGGTAAGGCCCATCTTCCTAAGTGACACTGAATAATCTCCACCACATTCATCTTAACCAAATTTAAGCCACTAAAAGTACGGTAACCAATTCCACTCGTCCGATTTTATGTAACGGGGCGTTCCTAATTTATAAAATTGTAATTTGCTTAAAATTAATTGTACAAGACGGAGGGATGAAAACTGTGATATGCGTATCCACTGCAGCAGGCCTTATATGATCAGTTTGTAAACATAAAATAGATTCATGTTAATCCGAATTGATTCATAATCATCATCCTGTACCATGACAACTGCCGCGTCTTCCAGAAACAAACGCTACTTCTTTTTGTGCATCCATTGATCTTCCTCCAAACCTCTGATAATCATAGCCGCTTGCACACCTTCTATCCAGGTTTTATTTGGTCTTCCTGTCTACCTCCTGTCCATTGGGATCCATTCCAAAATTAGTTTAGGCAATCTTTGCTCTGGCACTCTTTTGACATGGCCATACCACTGCAATATTTTCTTTTCTGTAATGTCTATGATGTCCGGCTCCTCATGTACACCCATAGTATTCTATCCATTCTATATTTTTCCAGCTGAGCTTCTTAAAACATCTATTTCTGTAATTAAAATTATTTTAATATCCCTGGTAGGAATATGTCAAACTTCAGCACCACCATATGTTAAAATGCTCTGAACTATGGTTTGATATATTTAATTTTCTATTTTTTTTGTAATATTTTGCTCCACCAACCAGAGTTTAAAGTATTATCGAGGGGCACGCCGTAGCGTAGTGGTTAAGGCACTGCGCTACAAGCCGGACGGTCGAGGGTTCGAGCCCCGGAGGGGTCAGAATTTTTAAACTGACCAAAACCTTCAGGCGGCACTATGGCCCTGGGATCGACTCAGCCTCTAACGGAAATGAGTACCGTACGCTAGTTCTCGGGTAAAGGTGGCCGTCACGCAGGGCTGATGACCCTGTTTACACCAAGTGCCGATTGTCCAGAAAAAAACTCCTACTCCCCAAGGGCCTCCTGAGGCCTGTAGTGGGGTCACTTTACCTTTTATTGCTTGTTTTGTTTGTGCGATTCTATTTTTAATTTCCACTGTGTCATCGCCTGAATGGTCTAATTTTGTTCCTAAGTAAGTGCATTCAATACTAGGTTTTAGTTCTTCATTGTTGAAATTTATATTTTCCCTTTCTTCTCCTATACACAGATATTTAGTTTTCTCTATATTTATATAAAGTCCCCTTTTTTCATATTTTTCTTTTAGATTTTTTGTCATATATTCTATGTCATCATGGTCTTGTACTAGTAATTCCTGGTCGTCCGCAAATACATGCGTATTTTGGAATGGTATGCCCATTTTTTGACATTGATTAAGAGTTGAAAAAATGATTATTCATGTAACAGATTGCCACCTCGGTGATCTACTGGTTATGTTCCTTGCCTCGAGTTCCAAGGGTCGCGAGTTTAAGCCCAGCTAGGATCCATGGATTTTTAGGAAATGCAGAATCTAAGGGACAGTTCCTCCGGGAGTGACTTCAAAGCCGTGGGTCCTGAGTCTGAACATTTTAGGGTACGTAAAATAAACATCTCACCTACATAGTGACTCTGAACAAAGATGAATCGATCTTTTCCGCCCAAGTAATATTTACTTATTTCCTACATTTTTCTCCTTGCGGCGATGTACTAACCACATGTTCGTCACTGAAATTATATGGAAAATAAGAATAACTAAATTAGTCTGATTAATAAACTCCATGATGGACATGGAAACTTCTTGTAAGAAAACCAGAGGGAAAACACACAGTTGGAAGACCAAGAATTAGGAGGGGAATGATCCTTTATTTATAAGGTTTTCCATAAATCCTAACGGAGTTACAGGTTGGGTGGAACTTCAAAGACAAATATCTTACAACTTATATTAAAAATAATTTCCTCAACTCGTGCCCAACTCAGGGACGGGTCGAGGGATGAGATGAATCCCCATTAAATATAGAGGTCTGTGAGCGAGAAGGGAGCCGGCTTACCATGCCTGACTCACCTTCACAGAGGGCATATGAACGAAATAAATCCGATGGACGTAGAGAAATTGTGGAATTAAAAAGAAGTATTGATGGGTCAACTAGTACTTGCAAGAGAACGTTGGTGTACTAGCTATATATCTATAAAGTCCTGCCTGAGTCTATCAAGGAAAGATTCCTCTTAATGAGGAAGAAATTAACCAACCTAAAGTAGAACCTTCAGTACATAACAACAGAACACATTCCCTTTTATACCGAATTGATAGCATGGCCAACCCTTGTGGAAGAAATTAACAGGCGAAATATTTATGTGGGTAACTGGGATGAAGTTGACTAAAAACAGAGTTTACATGTTAATATGTATTTAATTTGATATATGTGAATTAAAGTTTACTTATTTTGCAATTCAGCACATGACTTTTACGTAAAGTAAGTAGTATAAGTCATAAAGGGTACGAGTCATACAATAATGCAAATAATTTTCAGTGCATTCATGAACAATAACTAGTCAATAATACATCCAAAGTAATTTTGCCCGAGGGCAAGTCTTTCACTGCAATCATAGCATTTTCATACCATAGCTTGAAAATCATAATTTGCAGCTGTAGCACGCCGTAGCGTAGTGGTTAAGGCACTGCGCTACAAGCCGGAAGGTCGAGGGTTCAAGTTCCGGTGGGGTCAGGATTTTTAAACTGACCAAAACCTTCTGGCGGCACTATGGCTCTGGGGTCGACTCAGCCTCTAACGGAAATGAGTACCGGACGCTTGTTCTGGGGTAAAGGCGGCCGTCACGCAGGGCTGACAACCCGGCTGACATCAAGTGCCGATTGCCCAGAAAAAGTGGTAGTCTTAACCTCCCACTACCCCAAGGGCCTCCTGAGGCCTGTAGTGGGAATACTTTACTTACTAGGGAATTACAGGTGTGGTAGGTTTCCGTTGCTTTCCACACCAGTGAAGGATGGTGATGTTAATGATAAGGATCATGATGATGGCCGGATGATTTTCGGGGACCGTTGGGCCCTACGCTTCCTGAAATTTGTTTTATAGATGAGGAAGAACCCCGAAAAAAACTCATCCAGGAACCTGTCCCGACCGGGAATCGAATCCGGGCCCGCTGCGTGACAAGGCAGCACGCTACCTCGAGACACAGCGGCGGACTAGTCAATAATATGTTATGAATATTTATCAACATCAGGACATTTTTTTTTTTCAAATTTTTAAACTTCTCCTCTATCTCGTAGCAATGTTTTTGTTTCCTGAATAATATGAAAATATTGTTTCAGTGACTCATTCCCTTTATGAAATCATTGACTAAGTCATTAATGGGGAGTAAACTACCTGAGCAGAAATTTGATCCATGAACTTCTAGTTTTAGATTTAGCGAAATAGTGAGTTCGTGTCACGGATTAGGTTCCTATTTTAATAAAATATGACTGTGTTAGATAAGGGTAGAAAATTGTGAAAGTTTCAAATTAAAATTAAACTATCTTTCGCATTCAAATTAAAACAACAGCTATATATGTATTTTAGAAATAAAGTTACGGTATGTAGAGAAACAGACGCTTTAATTTTTTAAATTTAAGCTCTTAAAATTTAAATGTTTATAAGCTTAGCCTAGCATCATTACTTACTCTTATTAATAGAATAACCGTTTCAGATTACATGACAGAAATAATTTCACATAAGAAAAATTTAAGCACAGATTCCTTGACACAGATATAATCAAAATATCTTATACTCGTGGGAAAGATCATGTACTGTTTTTCTCGGAAAACATATTTTTGAACAGTTTATTCAGCGTGGAGCACATAGACAACTATACAAAAGTAGAGATGAAAATAAGCCAGATATAGAAGATAGTGATTCTGTGTTGGATCTTATTTCCTGTAACCAAATAGGGAATATGAAATGGAGTATATTTTACTTTTAGTAATTCTAGAATTTTAAAATAAAATCTGTAATTCATATTAGAAATATTACCAACATTAATCTTTGCGTAATATTAATACTTGTACATCTTCGTATACTTTCCAGTTTAATTTGTGCTAAATTAGACCATAGGATCGATAAAAAACGGAAAGAAAAAAAGTTCCATTTTAATTCCTCCATATACTGTGTAAAACTCTAGTTGAATGGAAGAAAAGGCCTTATGGTCTTAACTCTGTCAGTTTAAATCAACAGATGATGATAATAATAATAATAATAATAATAATAATAATAATAATAATAATAATAATAATAATAATAATAATTAATTGTATTACTATTATTAAAAATCACAGAGACTTTTGATGTCCCAACTCCTTTCAAAAAACGTTAAACTGAAAATATATAAAACTATTATTCTACCAGTTATATTATATGGGTGCGAAACATGGACTCTTACTTTAAGGGAGGAAAGGAGATTACGAGTATTTGAGAATAAAGTTCTTAGGAAAATTTTTGGACCAAAGAGAGATGAACAGACAGGTGAATGGAGAAGACTACATAACAATGAACTACATGGTCTTTATAGGAAGCCAGATATAATAAGAACAGTTAAGTCTCGTAGACTGCGATGGGCAGGACATGTTGCACGTATGGGGAATGAAAGACTTGCATGGAAGCTTCTTGTAGGAAAGCCAGAAGGAAAACGCCCAGTTGGTAGGCCAAGAATGAGGTGGGAGAACAACATTAACTATGATTTGAGGGAAGTAGATTATACAGGGAATGATTGGAAAGCATTAGCTCAGGATAGGGATGTATGGAGAGCTTATGTCCGCGCGGCCATGAACCTTCGGGTTCGATAGTGCCAGTGAGTAAGTAAGTAAGTTATTAAAAATCAAGTCACTAATAACTTTTATTATATTTGTACGAATATATTTTTAGTGTAAATGCACATTTGCTGCCCAAACTGCTTAAGGCGTCTTAAATAAAAAAAAAAGTAATTCGTACTTAAAATTTGGATAATTTTAATAGCTTCAAATAAATATTCCAGAATAAAAACTAAAAAAAAGTCTAGGACACAATACAAAATACTTAATAAAGAAACAATAGTAAATCAAATTTTAGTAATAAAATTTGGAATCAAGTTGTTAGAGTAATCTAAATTATAAACGGACTTTATATTACTTTTAATATACAAACCATAAAGAGATGTCCAGTCTGATAATTTAGTTTAAATGTTCCTTTTCAGTTTCAATTTATTCCGTTCAGTTTGGGGTTTCCAGTAATTTTATTTGCAGTTCTAATTCGCATTTTCTCTCTGAGCATTGAACTCTGGAACACCCACACTACGCATTCATTCTCTTATTCAAACACTTTCCCCCACTCCCCTATTAATTTTTCGTCCCTTCTCTATCCTTTCTCTTCGCCACTTTCACTTAAGAGAAACGTTTTAAAGTTTGGGGAATGGAGACGGGGATGGAATACAAAATTCTTAATTAACCCTTTGCTTATTAGTTTTTACATTTATTTATTTCACATCTATGGAAGAGATAGCATAAATGTATCAATGTATTATTATATAATTATCTATGGCAATTTAAAAAATACAGAACTCTCATAGCAAAATGTAAATTCTCTCACTTGGAAATTCGGGACGTTCTATCTTTTCTAAGATAACAGAAGAGAGACAATTTTGTTATAAAGTAAATGTGACACATTCTGTCACAAATTTCGGATTAGAGTTTAACAAGGAATTTTAAGTTGTTTAGAATTTTTAAAATAATAACACATTTTCACTTAAATATTATCATAAGTAATGCCACGAGTGATTTCCAAATTATCGATAAATTCACGACTCACGAAGTGAGGAGTGAATTTATCTAGAGAATTTGGAAATCAAGAGTGGCATTTGTTAGGACTATTTAACGAATACAATTAAGCTGTTTACTCACAAATCATTATTTAACTATAGTTATTTTAAAATATTTATATATTTAATGTAAACGGCGATGTTTGAAAACAAATGAGAAACGATAGGTACGCTTCTACTGCTTCATTTGTTTATCACTGCAACCAGATCATACTATTTATTGCCAAAGGAACGCAATATTGTAAGGAGGAGCTTTCTTTAATATGGTAATTATAACACTGATAAATATTTGGTGAAACACGACTCTGATTGGTTGTAAAACAGAAATCATTGAAACGTGATTGGTCATTGACTCCCATTTGGGGCATGAGTTAAATAGTCATGGTATATCCATGAATAATAATACAATACGATGGTCCCGAAATACAGATACAAATATTGCGGCCGCTAGAGCACTGATACACACATACACACACGCAAATACGAACAGCAAGTTTCGCAATGTTTCAAAACATCATCTTGCGCCCAATTAATATACTGTCTTTCTCCTCCACAGCCTACTATCATCCAGTCTCCATTGTCCAACCTTTTTTTCCCTCACGCTACTTAAAACATTCGATAACGATAACGACGAATTTCTAGACAGTTTTGTGAGGCCAAAAATAGCCACCATTCTCTATTTATATTAGACTACGATGACGTGTCCAAGAAAGTACAAAACTGGAGGAAATGCCTTTACCTCCACAAGTTACAAGCGTACACATTTAAGACTTGGCGCAATTAACGAATATTGGTACACAAAGATATATGTATTCTCAGGGCCAGGTACGTCGGTATAAAACGAAATTCAGATTAACAGGGAATTTTGTATCGAAAATAAAATACTATTAAACCTAAAATTGATTAAATACTTGTAGTTACGTAATAATAATAATAATAATAATAATAATAATAATAATAATAATAATAATAATAATAATAATAATACTTTATTTATTCTGGCAGAGTTAAGGCCATAAGGCCCTCTCTTCCACTCAACCAGCACAAATACAAATAAATATTCGACAAATATAGATATACACTATACTAATTATAAACAGTTAAAGATACAATAAATGTAGCAATGTAAATGTCATGTACAAACAACATTTTATAGGGTAATAACAATAATGATACGATAATAATAATAATAATAATAATAATAATAATAATAATAATAATATAATAATGATACATTATACGGGAAACACCAATTAATATATATACATTATACGGGAAACACCAATTAATATATATATATATCTTACACTGGATAATAATGAAGTCGAGTTTAGAGCAAATATAAATTTAGATTTCTTTTAAAAGATGCCAATGTCCGGCAGCCCCTTATTTCTTGTGGTAGGGAATTCCAGTTGCGAGAAGTGGAGATGGTATATGACATGGAGTGATGTGATGTCCTATGTTGCGGTATATTAAGTAAGAGACTATGTTGTGATCTTGTGTTTAAGTTATGGTTTGAGGATAGATACTGGAAACGGGATGATAAATAATTGGGAATCGAGGTATGTAGGATCTTAAATAGGAGAATTAGACAGTGCGATTTTCTTCTCTCTTTTAGATGTAGCCATGACAATTCGTGGAATAATGGAGAAATGTGATCGTATTTTCGAACATTAAATATGAATCTGATACACATATTATGGACACGCTGCAGTTTGTCCGACAATCCGTCACTTATGTCAGTTAGTAGAACGTCACAGTAGTCAAAATGCGGCATCACTAAAGTTTGGATTAAAATTCTTTTAAGAGTTGTAGGAAGAAAATGTTTAAGTCGCTTTAGGGAATGCATTATGGAGAAGATCCTTTTAGATGTTTGTTTTACTTGCTCATGCCATTTTAAATTAGAATCTAAGTAAAATCCCAAGTTTTTAACGACGTCGGTATAAGGAATTTGTTCATTATCTAATATGACAGCCGGCATATTGCCATTGTTTATGAGGTGTAATAGCCTTGGATGTCCGATAATTATTGCTTGCGTTTTGTTTACATTTAGTTTCAGCCCATATTGTCTGGACCATAAAGATATATGCCTGAGGTCAGTGTTTACTTTGTCAATATATTCATTAATTTCGTCAGGCCTAAAGTGTGTGTAAATCTGTAGGTCGTCGGCGTAAAGATGATGCTTGCAGTTTTGTAGTTTCTTGGTCACGTCATTAATATAAATCGAGAAGAGAAGAGGAGCGAGGACGCCGCCTTGAGGTACCCCTTTCCTCACCAAGCGCCAGGAAGAAATGCGATTATTAACAGAAACTGATTGCTGACGATTAGTGAGGTAAGATGCAAACCAATCAAGGCAGTTTTCCGACAGATGTAGTGTCTTTAGTCTCGCTAGCATTAAGTCTATATCTACTGTGTCAAAGGCTTTGCTGTAGTCGAGTAGGACTATTGCGGTGAGTTTGCTTTTGTCCATTGAGTCTCTTATGTCCTCTACAATGTCAAGTAGTGCAGTACTTGTGTGATGTCCTGTTCTAAAACCAGACTGATGTTCATCAAGTAAGTCGTGTGTGGTGAGGTAGTCTGTTAACTGTGAGTGTATTATGTGTTCCAGTGCTTTAGATAAACAGGGAAGAATACTAATTGGTCTATAATCATCGAGTGTTGTGGGAGTGTTTGATTTCGGTGTAGGACGAACTAGAGCCATTTTCCAGAGTCTGGGATAAGTCCCGGTCATTATAGAGGCATTAAAAATGTGGGTTATTGTTGGGAGAATAATGTCTATTATTTTTTGCAGGAGAGTTATTGTTATATTGTCTATTCCTTGTGCTTTAGATTTAATACGTAATACTGCTCTTTTGGCGTCATCAGGTGAGATATAGGAAAAAAAGAATTTGTCTCGGGTAGGTTGGGAATATGACATTAGTTCATCTATTGTCTGTTGTTTGTGTTGTGAGGTGTTGTCAGAAGGGAGGCGGGTAAAATGGTCATTCAACTCATCTAGTGGTAGGTCAGCTGTTTCTACCTGTAGTTTATTTTGACAGAGGCCTATTGATTTTAAATTTTTCCACATGTCAGCTGAGTTGGACATAGATTGTGTAATAATAGTATGGGCATATCTTAGTTTTGCATTCCTTATAGTCTGGTTGACTTTATTCCTCAGATGTTTGTATGTCTGTAAGTCTGTCAGTTCTTTGTTCCTCCTGTATTTCCTGAATGCTACGTCTCTCTCAGTCATAAGCAAGCGGATATTATCAGACATCCAGGGTGCAGGTGGTCTGTTTATACGTCTAGTCTTGATAGGTGCGTGTTTGTCATACAATTGTAAAATCATGTCATTAAAATTTTCAACTTTCTCGTCTACAGTTCTAAGTGTCCATATGTTGTTCCAAGGTAGTTTTGCAGCGTCATCAATTAATTGCGCATAATTTATATGTTTCAAGTCTCTGTATGTTACAAGTCTAGGTCTACGTTTAGAGCAAAGGAGTGAATATTCAATGTATATTAAGTCATGTGCAGAGATGCCTGGAGCTTCTATCTGTCCACTAGTTATAACTTTTTGAGGATTATTTGTTATAATTAAGTCTAGTAGTGTGTCAGAATACCTAGTATGATGGGTTGGTTCTGAAGGCAGTATTGTCATATTGCATGACTGGAACATTGTCTGTAGTTGTATAGTGTTGTAAGAATTTGTGGCTAATAGGTTAGTGTTGAAGTCTCCTAGTACAATTACATGTTCATAAGATGGTATCAGATTTTGGAGAACTGTTTCAATGTCATGCAGGTGACCGACATTTGGGGGCTTATAAACTACTCCTAATAAACATTTCTGCATTTTCGCTCTAATTTCTATAAATAGGTATTCGGGTCGAGACGAGTATTCACTAGGCGAATGGGATACAATTTTCGGTTGTAGATCGGAACGTATATACATCGCCACGCCGCCTCCATTTTTCCCGAATCTGTCATTCCTAATCAAGGTGTAATTTTGCATGTTTACAAGAGAAGAAGGAAGGGTATTTTTCAGCCATGTTTCAGAAATTAAAATGGCATGCAGATTTAGTGTTGAAAATATAGTTTGGAATTCTGAGAAGTGGGACAGGAGTGACTGTGCATTACAATGTGTTATTTTGAGTGTATTGCTGTTCAAAGAGAAACGTGATTTTAAAAGGTCTGAGGTGGAAGGGGTATGTTGAGATGGGGACAATGGAACTGTCAAAGACCGAAAAGGGGCTGCAGGTGCATTCCTTAAATCTATGGTTGAAATGTTACTAACTAAAACAAGAAAACCGTAAATATGAAATATCAATTGGTGTTTAGTATATGAAGTACAAAATTAAATTAATAAAAAAATAGATTATACACGAAAAAATGAAGAAAAAATGAACACAGTAAATAATTAAATACTAATAGCAATAAATTACAAAAAGTAACGAGTTTCTGAGTTGATAATTATCACTCTGACCTGAGATCTGATATATGATTTATTCGCTTTTTTCTGTCTCCTACCTTAACAATGACAGAACCATCTTGGGTCCAGACATTGGTTACGCCATGAATATTTATAGCTTCGCGAAGTAACTGATGCCTAGCACTAGTAAGGTCCTCACGAATCGTAATTCCACTGCCTTTCAAATTCTTTTTATTTCGAAACACCTCACTTCGCTTACGGTAGGACACAAATTTAACAATGACAGCCCTAGGTCGTCCACCATCTGTTTTTCTACCTACACGATGACTACGGTCAATGTCACTGACCTGGAGACTAACACCAACTTTCTCTGCTACCTGCAAGGCGATGGCATCTGTGTCTTCATTTTCTTCCTCCGCAATGCCAAAAATACGCACACACTGACGCCTTTGGTATTGTTCTAAGCTATCAATCTTAGATTCCAAAGTCACTATCTTGTTATCACGGTCCTGAATAGATTTCTGGAGTTCACTGATTAAGGCGTGACTTTGCTCTAATGCCACTTTTAATTCTATAACCGCCGCAGCAACAGTCTCCTTTATTATGTTGGCAACACTTGACAGCATGGTAGCATCTTGTAGCGACTCTTGTAAGACACGCTTCACCACCTCTTCTATTTCCATTGAGTTATTCTTCTTGGGGCCCATCTTATGAATTTAACTTAGCCAAATTGTTTTATATAACACAAACTATCAGTTATGATGTTTTAAGCGATTTAGAATGTGATCACACCTTCAAAATAATATGTTGGTCACGAGCGATACACAACACGTCTAGTCACTTTCCGCCATTAACTTAGATTGTCGAGAAGTTCTGTAATTCTCGTACATAAGGGAGCCTCAAATATAATTTTGAGACATTTATTTTTAATTATCTGAACTTTATTTTATGACAAGCGGTGAGGATTACTCCAGGCTCCCAGCAGTATAGCAGCATGCTGCGGATCACAGATTTATAAACAGTAAGGTTAATCCCTATGAAACGATGTAGACGATACTAGTAAAATTCATGGTAAGTTTCCGTTGAGGTATTAGTTCACAGTAATATAATGTACGGTTAAAAACTATAAAATAGTTACCTTGTAGGTCCGTTTCCTCAACTTAAATTCTTTTAAAACTCTGTAGGCCTCTCGGGACTAGTCCCATCATCAGCATAATGCATTAGGTCCGTTCTTGTTGACCCTTGTTGAAGCACTGACTTGGTTGTAAGAATTTTGTACAGAGGATTGTGTGGACTAGATGTGTATTCATTGAGAATCAGGTTGTTTTTGATTTCTCTTAGGATTGCGATTTCCTCCAGTATATTTATTCTCGTTGGAATGTTTTCTCTATGTACTATTGTGAGGGTGTTATCGATATTATGCATATGGTGTCCAGCCTGAATTACATGTTTTGCGTAACTTGGTTTTCCTCCATTATAAATTAAATCTCTGAAATGTTCCTTGAATCTAATGTTGTAGCTTCTGTTGTTTTCCCAATGTAGAATTTATTGCAGTCTGTACATGTTAATGCCTGTATTGTTGAATTCATCTATTTCTTCAATGTTGTTGTTTATTAAATTGTTTAATTTGTTATCAGTTCTGTAGGATATATTAATATTCTTATCGAGCTTTTTTAGCGTGTTGGCCAATTTTAATGCTTCTTTACCAGTGTACGTGAGAGTTATCCATTTCTTGTTATTTTCATTTAATTCTTTTTCAAGTTTGGATATGTTGGTAATGTTGTTTTTTCTTTTTTGTTTGTTTAGGATTATTTATTATTTGTTTGTTGTAGCCGTTAATTTTTGCCATGTGTTTGATGTAATTTAATTCCTTATTATAATTGTCTTTATTTAAAGGGAGTTTTAACATTCTATTTATTAGACTCTTGAATGTACTTATTTTATGTTGAAAAGGAAGTCTCGATTTATTGTTTATGGCTAGTGTGTTGCTTGTCGGTTTTCGATAAATGCCAATTTCTATTTTGTTGTTGGTGAAGTTTTTTGTCAGTGTTAGGTCCAAATAGTTTATACTGTTGTTGATTTCTGTTTATTCAGTAAAGATGATTTTGTTGTGCATGTTATTTAATTCTTGAGAGATTTCTTTGTCTTTTCCATTTTCACTGTCATAAATAATTAATACGTCGTCTACATATCTTGTGAATAATTTTATGTTGAATTTAGTAATTAGTTCTTTGAGGTGTGTATTTTCTAATTATTGTAAGAATATTTCTACTACTACTATTTCAAAGAAATCCCTCAAGAATTAAATAACATGCACAACAAAATCATCTTTACTGAAGAAACAGAAATCAACAACAATATAAACTATTTGGACCTAACACTGACAAAAAACTTCACCAACAACAAAATAGAAATTGGCATTTATCGAAAACCGACAAGCAACACACTAGCCATAAACAATAAATCGAGACATCCTTTTCAACATAAAATAAATACATTCAAGAGTCTAATAAATAGAATGTTAAAACTCCCTTTAAATAAAGACAATTATAATAAGGAATTAAATTACATCAAACACATGGCAAAAATTAACGGCTACAACAAACAAATAATAAATAAAATCCTAAACAAACAAAAAAGAAAAACAACATTACCAACATAACCAAACTTGAAAAAGAATTAAATGATAATAACTCTCACGTACACTGGTAAAGAAGCATTAAAATTGGCCAACACACTAAAAAAGCTCGATAAGAATATTAATATATCCTACAGAACTGATAACAAATTAAACAATTTAATAAACAACAACATTGAAGAAATAGATGAATTCAACAATAAAGGCATTAACATGTACAGACTGCAATAAATTCTAACTAACAGAAGCTTCAAAATTAGATTCAAGGAACATTCCAGAGATTTCATTTATAATGGAGGAAAATCAAGTTACGCAAAACATGTAATTCAGGCTGGACACCATATGCATAATATCGATAACACCCTCACAATAGTACATAGAGAAAACATTCCAACGAGAATAAATATACTGGAGGAAATCGCAATCCTAAGAGAAATCAACAACAACCCGATTCTCAATGAATACACATCTAGTCCACACAATCCTCTGTACAAAATTCTTACAACCAAGTCAGTGCTTCAACAAGGGTCAACAAGAACGGACCTAATGCATTCTGCTGATGATGGGACTAGTCCCGAAAGGCCTACAGAGTTTTAAAAGAACTTAAGTTGAGGAGACGGACCTACAAGGTAACTATTTTAGAGTTTTTAACCGTACATTATATTAATGTAGACGAGTTGAAAAGAAATATATATATACGAAAGAACAATTTCAGCGTTTGATTGTTAAATACGTTCCTTATATGAATTTTGAACATAAGTTTCGAGTCCAAATAGAGTCCAAGACACTTGAGGGATTATGAGCTCCGAAGATAATTTGGATAGGGAACTGTCTTGAGGATTTATTAACAAGGGTAGTACTTATGTAGGACCAGTTGAATTGTAACAAAAATTTGAGGATGTGTTGAATGAAGGATACTGAACACCGTGATATTAGTCATTTCACTGCAAATTCAATAGCATGCATAATATTTAACACGAAATAAGGAACAAGAAAATAGAAAAAAAGGCTTAACATCGGTACATGACAAAATAAATATGTAAAACATTTGGAAAAAATAAAATAAACAAATAAAAATAGAAAATAATAGCGTGGTGAAGGAGGGAAGGACAATAAGGGACAGGGAGAGAGATATAAACTAACGAAATAAATATTACATTGGAGCGGCACGGTTACTTGAAGAGTAGTGCAGAGGAGTGTGAATGTTTTTTCCACTCTCTCAGTCGAGTATTGGTATAGTATATACTAATTGTTTCTATTATACATAAAGTCCACAATACATTGTAAGTACAATAAAATATTTGTTTTAATTTATTATTTATTGATTAACATATTTATGGTGTAAAATAATACTTTTGTTTAGAACATAACGGTATATTTACACAAAATGTGTACATTTACAGGTAATAATCTTGTGAGTCAATAACATATTTCATCAAACGAATAAAATGGGCATAATAAATCCATTTTACGTCTTAACTGCGTTAAAATCTATTTTCCAGAAAAAATTTGAAAAACACGAAGAGACTGTATTAAAAAATGTTATTGATGTTGACAAGGTGGGTACTAATATTTACTTTCTTCGCCCTGCTAGCTGCACTTGTTCTTGAAACCAGCTGCAATGAGCAACCGTGCCGTTACGAACCAGCCAATGACGCGATTGAAATTTAATTACAAATAAC
Organism: Diploptera punctata; assembly: GCA_030220185.1. Lineage (NCBI taxonomy): Eukaryota > Metazoa > Arthropoda > Insecta > Blattodea > Blaberidae > Diploptera > Diploptera punctata. Next base: position 1,140,292 of record JASPKZ010001211.1, on the reverse strand, counting down.
AAGAGCTTTATTCATTTTGCAGCAAAATGACTAACGTCATCATATTTAATGTCTATCAATTACACCCTTCAATTTTTGTTACAATCCAACTGGTCCAACATACTTAAGTACTTCCCTTGTACGAGGAGTGTCTCTGTATCAGTATAATTAAGCTTGGCGTTCCAAGTTTTGAAGAAAGGTTGGATAGAATTGAGTGCATTCTGAAATTGGAATCTTCGGGGAAGGGAATTAAAAGATGATTAAAAAAACAAAACAGACAGGTATCATTGGTGAAGCAAGCAGTAAGAACATGTGGAAAAATAGGAAGATCCGATACATAAATAGTAGAAAATCTCCACTGTGTGTACTCCCGGTAGGAGGGGCTTACAGGATGAAGTGTACCCACTCACCGACACACAAAACTGTCGATTAGTCAGATATGTTGCAATTAATTGGATAAGTGTAGCCAAAATATTAAATTTAATTAGTAGGCTATGTGCAAAGGTGAATGGAGAAGACTTCATAACAGTGAACTACATGCTATTTATAGAAAGTCGCACATAATAAGAACAGTTAAGTCTAGTAGACTGCGATGGACTGGACATGTGGCACGAATGGGGAATGAAAGACGTGCATGGAAGCTTTTTGTAGGAAAACCAGAGGAAACACGCACAGTTGGTAGACCAAGAATGAAGTGGGAGTATAATATTAACCATGATTTGAGGATGTAAATTATGCAGGGAATGATTAAGACACATTAGCTCAGCTTAGGGATATATGGACAGCTTATGTTCTCGCGGCAAGGAACCTACGGGTTCGATAGTGCCAGTTAGTGAGTTAGTTAGTTAGTTACTTAGTTAGGCAATATGAACTAATCCATCCAATTGAAGTCGTATAGGAAGCTTTCTTAATATCGAATGATACAGCCATGTGACAATATGATCAATAAGTCTAGCTAGCTTAGGTGGAACACTGTGAGAATCTCTAAAACCAAACTGATATTTTGATGATTGTTCAGACTTCAGTTTATAAACAAACCAAATTTGCTCGGCATGTAATTCGACACAAATGTCTACTCTTTCGTTTTTCTATTTTTTATTTTATTTTATATTTAAATAATATCCTCAACTCGTGTCCAACTTAGGGTCGAGTCAAGGGAAGAGATCAGATCAGACGTCTGTGAAAGACGACTACGCCTGACGCATCGTCACAGGGGCAGATGAACGAAATGGATAAGTATGGAGAAATGGTGGATTGAAATTTTGGCAGGGTAAAACGGAAAAACCCCCGAGAAAGAACCGGCCAAGCTCCATTTCGTCCAGCACGAAGCCCATATGGGCTTCGGGACCTCAGCGATGAGACGCGAGCGTCTAACCGCTTGCGTCATGGAGCCGCCTATTATTTAACATATTAAATTAAAATAATTTACATTATAGGATATATTGCCAATTTAATGGCTGAACTTAATAAATAATAGCATTAGATAGCAAAGGAAATTCACATGCTAATATAGCTTCAAATTTTGGGTTCTTTCTCGATTCTACTGTAGATTAGAACTCTTAAATACAACAAATATTTAAAGGAATCTTCTCTATAATAGATTCCTTTAAGAGTGTCAAAGATTTTTTTCCTACAGCTTTCAAAATAATTAGTTCAAGCTACAGTGATTCCATATTTTCAAATTCCGAACAAATGAAACTATTTAAGTTGTTCTGATGAAAATATTTTATCCAGTAGATATCGAAAAGAACTATCACTAACATATATATATATATATATATATATATATATATATGGTTCTCCGTACCAATGAATTGCTGGTCGGGTACTTGTAACTCAGGCGGAAGGCGCCATATATATATATATATATATATATATATATATATATATATACACAATTCGTTTGTAACTCGGCCTTGGACTGGCTGAGTATTGACGCGCCTTCCGCCAGAGTTACATGTACACGACCGGCAATTCATTGGTACGGAGAACGACGCTTCAGTCGAGCTGGATCTGTCGTGAGTAAATACGTCTGTGCGCGTGTTTAGAGTAAACTGTGTTCTCTCTTGGTGGCTCAAGAATAAATACGATTTAAATTTATAATAATTTTTCTTTTCATTTATTCAACTAAGTATAGAGAAGAAAGGGTTTCAGGCTAGAACAAACATAATTCGGAATGAAAATGGGGATATGATTGCAGATTCCAAGAGTATATTAAATAGATGGAAAAGTTATTTTAATCAGCTATTAAATGTACATACAGAACAGGACATTGAGGAGGATAAGTTACAGAAAGCAGAAATGCTAGACGCAGAGCCAAGTGCATTAGAGGTTGAAATGGCAATTGAAAAATTGAAGATGTATAAAGCATCAGGTTCAGATGAGATCCCAGCAGAACTGATAAAATCAGGGGGAGAAAAATTGATGGACAAGATACGCTGGTTGCTTAGTATGATTTGGGAAAAAGAAGCTCTTCCAGATGAATGGAAGGAATCAATTATCGTACCAATTTATAAGAAAGGAGATAAAACTGATTGCAACAACTATAGGGGCATCTCATTACTTTCAACTTCGTACAAAATTCTAACAAATATATTAGTAAGCAGACTTGCTCCCTATATTGATGACATTCTAGGAGATCATCAATGTGCATTTAGAAGAAACAGGTCTACAACAGATCAGATTTTTAGTATAAGACAGATTTTAGAAAAGAAATGTGAATATAATGGTACTGTACATCAACTATATTTAGACTTCAAAAAAGCATATGATTCAATTAAGATGGAGAAGTTATATAGTATCCTGCTGGAGTTTGGAAATCCTAAAAAGTTTAATTAGACTTATACGAATATGTCTAAATGGCACAAAGAGTAGGGTACGTGTAGGCAAACAGTTTTCGGACACTTTTGAAATGGGTAGAAGCAAGGAGATGCACTATCTCCTCTACTATTTACTTTTGTACTAGAGCATGCCATTAAATCTTTAGAGAATAAGGAAGGCTTACAACTGAATGGTATTAATAAGCTGTTAGTTTATGCTGATGATGTGGTACTACTGGCCGATAGCGAGGAGATACTAAAGGCCAACACGCACACACTATTGAGTAACACTAAGAAATTAGGACTGGAAGTAAATATCAGTAAAACTAAATATATGGTCACACGTAGAAATAAATTATATAATGGAGATGGACAGCTAATGACAAATGAGGGAAATTTTGAGGAATTGGCTGAATTCAAATACCTAGGAACAATAATCACCAAATAGGAATGAGATGCACAAAGAAATTAAACATAGGCTCAATTCTGGAAATGCATGCTATTATGCATTGCAGAGACTTTTGATGTCCCAACTCCTTTCAAAAAACGTTAAGCTGAAAATATATAAAACTATTATTCTACCAGTTATATTATATGGGTGCGAAACATGGACTCTTACGTTAAGGGAGGAAAGGAGATTACGAGTATTTGAGAATAAAGTTCTTAGGAAAATTTTTGGACCAAAGAGAGATGAACAGACAGGTGAATGGAGAAGACTACGTAACAATGAACTACATGGTCTTTATAGGAAGCCAGATATAATAAGAACAGTTAAGTCCCGTAGACTGCGATGGGCAGGACATGTTGCGCGTATGGGGAATGAAAGACGTGCATGGAAACTTCTTGTAGGAAAGCCAGAAGGAAAACGCCCAGTTGGTAGACCAAGAATGAGGTGGGAGAACAGCATTAACTATGATTTGAGGGAAGTAGATTATACAGGAAATGATTGGAAAGCATTGGCTCAGGATAGGGATGTATGGAGAGCTTATGTCCGCGCGGCCATGAACCTACGGGTTCGATAGTGCCAGTGAGTAAGTAAGTAAGTAAGTTTATTCAACTAAACATAAAAGTACATTTTATTTATTTAGGCGTACAAGTGCATTGACATTGGCTAGTCAAATATATAAAAGGAATATATGCTGTCGCAGATTTTTTTGTAGATTTTTTGAGATTTTTTGATATATTCAATTCTGTATACATTAATTTGGTGTATCTGTAAGGGTTTAGGTAGCGTAAGTGATTTAAGCGTCCAAAAGCAGATTTTTTTTAGTGCGCCGATGCCTTCCTTTTTAGCCCCGGACCTGTAGGCCTACTAATTCTATACATGAATTCCAAAGTGTGTTTGGTGACAGAATAATTAGTCGAGATTTGTTGCCATATTTCCCCTGACGTAAACCAAAATTATTTTCGGAAATATAGGGAATGTGTTCGCCTTCAAGATCATCACTTTCAATATCTATTAAGCTGCAAGAAAGCCTAATGTAAGTTAGAACAGTAGTAATTTGTAATTTAAGCACAGTAGGTAGTGCTCCGTACTAATGGCATGCTGGTCGTGTAAGTGAACTCTGGCGGAAGGCGCGCCAATACTCACCCAGTGCTAGGCCGCCGCAGAACGGTCCGGCCGAGCTACGAACGCATTGGATATATAAGTACAAGTGTGTATATTAACGCTTTAGCTGCCGCAATTTTTTTCGGAACCGAATTAGGCATCTAGCAATCAATAAAAAAGTCCATTTCATTAACCAACATAATCAGGCCATTAGGAGTAAAAGTTCACTTCAAACAATTGTTTAAAAAATCACTCTAGAGTTCGCAAATTTTTATTTTGTGCAACGAAACTCAGTATATGGTATTGAAATAAAATGTGGAATGTATTCTCAAAATCAGCCAAATCAAACATTTAGAAGTTCGATTTTTTCCGAAACCCCAAATTAAAAAAATATATTTATAGCTTGCTTTGTTGCAATGTACCAGTACACATTTCAATTCAGATAACCCTTAAATTGGTAGTATATTATAGACGATGTCGGACTCAGTGATATAGGATATATGTTTATTGTCTCTAATCCCAAGGGATGCGGTTCAAATCCGATCGGGATCATTCGATTTTTAAGGATGGGAGAAACCAAGGGGAGGGTCTTTGAGCCATGGGTCCCAAGACTGAAGGTTGTCGGGCCCGTAAAAGTACCCTAAACCTAAATTAATGCCTTTAAGCAAAATTTAAGACTTTCCCCGCCTACAAAATACTTTAGTTACCTACTAGATGTCTCACTGAGACGAAGAACACAGACGAAATAAATACTATTTTATTTTAATATAATTTAATTAAGTTATTACATAAAAAAGCTTACGGTAAATGATTTTATGACCACATGTCTATTGCTGACATATGTAGGGCAATAAGCGTAACTAAATTAGCTTACTCAAGAAACTCACAACATGGAGCACCCACGTCTCCATGCGGGACGGATGGGAGAATTACTACTACTATCGTATGAGATACATTGGCTTATTTTTTTATATTGTTAACAATGCAATAAAAAAATTATTAGTAGAAATTGTTTAAATTCATGACAATTTATACACTATTCAATAGGCAATAACTTTTACGCTAGGATTGGTTTCACTTCATTCCAACACTTAAATAAGCTGGCATCAGAAATGGAGCTTTTCCAATTTAATGAATGAAATTTGTATTCCCTAAACCAGGAAAATCGAACCATAAATTCAATTTGTTGAGGAAGTCTGTGAGTTTAATGCAGTTACTACGTGACGGGCGATTTTTTAGTACTATGATGTTTTAATAAATCTCCGAACTTAGGGATGGACTGTTATAAAAAGAAAAATCATAATATTTGTCAAATACATGTTTAATATCTGGCGATATGATTACGTATCTCCATTTCCCATTTATTGCCAAGGCTCCGTCTCCAATATTTGAGAAAAAAGCAATCTCCTTTTTAGGATTATTCAACCTCGAACCAAAATTTTAACCTCTCTTATCTAGAACTTATCCTCCAACCACAATTTAAACAATGGATCACATTGTAATACCTTGCATAATATACTCCAACATACGATATAGCTTCACTCCATACCATTTCCAGTCTCGTCAATTGGAATTCCCGACCTCGCGAAATCAGGGGCTACCGGACAGAACAAATTATAATTTATATATTCTTTAAATCTGGTTTAAAAATTATGCTATTGTATAATATCCTTATATTTATTTAGGATATTTTGTTATTATTATTATTGTTTTTACTATTATTAACACGGCTCCATGGTGCAAGTTATTAGACCCTCACCTTCCTAATCGCGTTTGGTCACTCCATATAGATTGTTCGTGGGCGAAAAAGAGACTGGAAAGGTTTTTCTCGTGGTTTATATTGCCTACGCCTGCCAAAAAACTTTCTTCCATCACAACTCCGTGCTCATGTCATCCATTTCATACCATTTCACCTGCCTCTGTGATGGTGTAAGTCTACGGGCCGCATTTTTCCTATATCACAAGTCCTTCAATATAGGAGCTTCATCTCAACTCTCCTGTTAACATTATTATTATTGTTATTGTCATTATGCAGCAGGGATCAATAATATATTATATTTTGTTGGAGAAAATATGGATAGGAAAATACAAGATTTTTAGAGTGTTTAGACTTTAGAGGCTAACCTATGGTAGTGATCATTATTTGGTAAACTCAAAAATATTTGTTTTGATATTTTAATAATAGTGAATATAAGAAAGAGAAATTAGACATATCAGAAAATACGAACATAATATTTAGTTGCTAGACGACGATAGTATTTTATTCCTTTATCGCAAGATGCAGGACGAAAAGTTAATTGAAAATTCATTTTATACTCCTTGAAAACAATATCAGTATATCGTCGAAAATATACACTTGGCTGCTAGGGAAGCTTTGGGAGAAAAGGAAGTGGAGAGTAAGAAAATTTATTTTTGGAATAAGGAGATTAAGAATGATGTAGATGTTGAAAGAAGTAACTATCTTAAATGATTAAGTACAATGAGATTAACAGACAAAATTGAGTATAGAAAAACTCAAGTAAAGGTAATAAAGGTGGTGACAGAGGTAAATAATAAGTATTGGGAAAGAACGTGTCAAATAATTGTTATTTATATATTTTTTTTATTTACATATATGCTACAACCCGTGTTTCACCAATGGTATAACACGGGATATTTACAGTTTTACAATTGTTCAATTATTGTTCTAGTTGTTCTTGTAGTTGACGGAATGTCCTCGTAAGAAATTCTGCAACGTTGACTGCGTTAAAGTAGAACTTCAGAATATTTGGCGGAGTAGGAATTTGAAGTATAGCTGGTCGATCTGTGGAGAACATGTTGCAATCAGTCATCAGATGGTGGGCCGTCTGCAGTGATTTTTCTGGGCAGTTGCATTAAGGTGAAGCGGTTTTTGTTCATTTTGTGTAGGTACGATTTAAATAGTCTTATTTATATTGCAGGAAGAAGGTGTACAGAGACAATGATGAATTTCAATAATTTAAGGAAGCCAGGACACAATAAGGGAATCTCTTTAAATTAATCTAAATTAAATTTTAGTACACAATTGACTGAAGATCGTACGGAATTTTGAGAGCAATTATAGAGAAAAAGTATGATCAAAACAGTACGAGTTTACATTTAGATATTGAGAGAATAGAGATAGTAATTTCAGTTTAAAAATGGAACGGCTTATGGGGAAGGATTAATGAAATATGGAACAAGGAAATTATTTTAATTGTTAAAGAGCCTTTTTGAGAGATGCCTAAATGCAGACGTTCTACCAGTAAAATGGTTGATTTCGTTTAATGATAAGAAACGAATAGTGCAAAAATATAGAGGATTCACCGTAATGAATGGTTTTAGTCGTATATATGGAAAAATCATCAAATACTATGTGGAGAAAATATAAACATAAGTATAGACAGACTTTAGGTCTGGGAGATCTACAATTGAACACGTATTTGTGGTAAAACAATTTATTGAAAAGACTAATAATAACAATCAACAAGTCCATTTCACTTTTGTGGATCTAGAAAACAACATATGACACCATACCTTTTCAAATGTTATGGAAGCATTAGAAGATATGGACATAAATGATATAATTATTAATACAATACAAAATCTATAAATGCACTATCTAAAATAAAAATTGAAAATATGTATGTATCAGAAGAAATTAAAGTAACAAAGGCCTTCGTTAAGGTTGTAGCACATGCTCCGCATTATTTAAGATAAGTATTTATACATCGAGAACTGTCAAACTAGAGCAGAAAAGTTGAGGTGTGGGAGTACCAATTAGTGATACATCAACAGATACTATTTATACACTTTTATTTGCGGATGGCCAGATAATAATTGTCCAAGAATACGAAGACATGGATTTATATTCAGATAATTATTAAACGAATACAATAATTGGTATTTCAAAATATATTTATAAAAACATATTACCTGGGACACTGGAGCAAAAATCGATTATTTAATATTAGAAGATCAGAAGGGGTATATTGGAGGATGTGAAGAATGCAGTATTTGGGGGTAAAAGTAAATACATAAGATAGACAAGAAAATTATGTTAAGAACAGAATAAATATAGGTAGAGCAGTAACAGCAATGATAATGGTGTCCTATGTAACAGACATATAACCAGGAAAAAATTATAAATATATAATTCAATAGTGAGAACTACTGTCACATATGGAGCGCAAGCATGAACATTCAACAAAAACTTATGTTAATGAAAATGGATTTCTTGAGGAGAGTTGCAAGATGTTAAAAATTAGAAAAAAAAGAAATAAAATCATATAAGAAAAATTAATATAAATTACTCAATAAGCAATTAAATTGGTATGGGCATATACGACGAATGCAAGAATAAAGGTTACCCAAAAGAACGTTGGGATTGTATCCACCCAGAAGAAGAAAGAAAGGAAGATCTCGAAATTCGTGGATATAAGGTATAAGAACTGGAATGTGAATAAGAGGACTTGAGATATGGAGTGGATGGATAGGGACGAGTGGAGAAGGAAAATAAAAATGTAGGCACAGAAAGATGTGTAAACATCGAAAATATGTGTATAAAAGAAAATATTATTATTATTATTATTATTATTATTATTATTATTATTATTATTATTATTATTATTATTATTATTATTTGTAGTAGTAGTAGTAGTAGCTGGCTCCGTGGGTGTGGCAAACGGTTAGACGCTCGCCTCTTCTGCTGTTTCTGGACTTCATGTCTCTGTTATTCCATGTGGGTTTCATGGTGGACGGAACGGAGTCTGGGGAGGTTGTTCTCGGGGTTTCTCCCATTTTCTCCTGCAAAAATTTATTTCCGTCATTTCTCCACACTCATCTCATTAATTTATTTGAATTCAATTAATCTGCCTCTCTGTGATGGTGCATCAGGCGTGGTCGTCCTGCATCCAATATAAGGATGCTTTATTGCATGTCATCCGTCGAACTGGTCCTAAATCGGACACAAGTTGAAGAGAGATAATAGTATTGTGTTGCTTGATAGTAGCAGTATTATGCTTCATTTATATGTATTTTTTTTTAACTTGCATATTATTATGTATCGTCTCATAGACTGCGATGGGCAGGACATGTTGCGCGTATGGGGAATGAAAGACGTGCATGGAAACTTCTTGTAGGAAAGCCAGAAGGAAAACGCCGAGTTGGTAGACCAAGAATGAGGTGGGAGAACAACATTAACTATGATTTGAGGGAAGTAGATTATACAGGGAATGATTGGAAAGCATTGGCTCAGGATAGGGATGTGTGGAGAGCTTATGTCCGCGCGGCCATGAACCTACGGGTTCGATAGTGCCAGTGAGTAAGTAAGTATAATATATATATTATTATTATGTATCGTATCAGTATAAACTCCATCCATTCTATGGCTCTACAACTTAAGTCGAGCCCTGCCTCCTGATACATGTGAGCTGGTTGAATACAATATATGGCCACATGACCTTAAATCTGCCGGAATATTTTTTCAATAATTAATGCACACATAATTTTGTAATTCCTTTATGATATCTTTACTTGTCGTGGTGAAGGGCTTGTGTGCTCAAATGACCCCGAGAGCTAACGCCGTCGCGCTAGCATGCCGGACAGTTCGAAGGCGATAAGTCAGACGGCAATCGTACCTTGGTCGAAAGTGTGACAATCCTTCACCGTAAAAATACAACCGTCAAGAAACGCGGACGCGGGTAACTCTGGGGTAAAATTTTCCGGAGGTAAAATAGTCCCCCATTCAGTTCTCCGAGAATACTTCAGGGGCAATAACTCAGGAAAGAGATGTATGGAGATACGGTACTATGTCCGCGTGGCCACGATAGTGCCAATTAGTTATACATTTGTAATAAAATTAATATGTAAAACACTTTAGGCAAGAAACCTACTAATACCATATCACAAATGCACAAGTAAATTGATTTAGTTATGCTATGAATATGGATGATGACAGAATAATTCAACCATGGATGTACGTTCTGTTTGTGTCAATGATTTCTTATCCTCTTTCAAAACTGTCCTTCAAATTCCTGCACATACAGTATTACTGCACGTGTACACACGTGTATCCACTTCACCTACATGGTCATGCCTACGTACATTCTGACCTAAATGCATTAACTTATTCACTTTTAAACAAATAATGCAGAATATACTTTAAGGGGCTATTTGTAACTTGTATATCATTATTATTTATGAAATAATCAACAAACTAATACGATTTACTTTTTAGGTAAAGGCATATGTTAAATGTTATGGAAACATAATTATTTGAAATTAATTCGTAAAACTATGAAATATTTAAACAATAAAGAAATATATATTATTTATTTATTCGAATATATTAAATTATTTGTCTTCTATAATGTTTGTCCACTCCTTTCTAAAATTTTGAAAAAAAAGTTCTTCATGCACAAACGCCGAAAAAGAATACGAATTCCTCAGCAAGTCGATTTTATGATCCGATTTTCCTAGTTTATCGAATATGTTTTATGTTTCTTCTGTTAACTAAATTTAATATAGGACCTATATATATATATATATATATATATATATATATATATATATATATATATAGGCCTATATATAGTTTTTTAGAAAATAAATATGGTAGCCGTTAGAGCGATTTTAAAATTTTCGGATGTTAAGTATACCCCTACATTCAATAGTCAGCTTTCACTGATTTTTGGAAAATACCTTTCTCGTTTTATTCTAATTCCATATATAGAGTTTTTTTTAATAAAGTGTGGCCGCTAGAGAGATCATTATATATTGCTCCAGGTTAACCGTCACTGTTAGTGGTTCGATCTCGACCTAACTTTTCTTAACTGATCGCTACATGTCGAATGTGGCTCTGAAAAACTATATATATATATATATATATATATATATATATATTTGTGTGTGTATGTGTGCGTGTGTGTGTGTGTGAGATATATTTTTGTAAAATCAATGAATAGGGCCTATTTGTAAAACATTTCAAAAATCTTCTCATGGATACAACTTCATTCCTTGCGAATTTGCTAACATAATTTTAAATCGTCCACCGTTGTGGTCTCAAGGTAGCGTGCTGCCTTGTCACGCAGCGGGCCCGGGTTCGATCCCCGGTCGGGGCAGTATTTCTGGGTGAGGTTTTTATCAGGAATTTTTCTCACCTGTAAGACAAATGTCAGGAAAACTTTAAGGCCCAAACGGTCCCCGAAATCATATGGCTCTTAACATCATCATCATCATCATCATCCTTCACCGGTGTGGAAAGCAACGGAAAGCTATGACACCTACAATTCCCTAGTAAAGCTGCAAGCATAGTATGAAAATGCTATGATTGCAATGAAGGACCTGCCTTCGGGCAGAATTACTATGGATATAATTTAAAATCAATATGGAACATTTCTTCATTTTTTACAATCAGGAATTTTAAACTAAATATCTAAGCAGCAATTAAAAATTGTATGTAGGTAGGCGTATAGAATCTTAAATGCGACGATAATAATTACCAACAAAATAAAAATATGACCTCAATAATTGTTAGTTGAAACTGCAAACACGATGGAAAATTATTGAAATGTTATAATGAGTACTTTATCAGACCTGAATATTATTATTAATATACTGACATTTAATTTTTTTATTTAAGAGTTCTTTATCGGAAGATCTGAAAGTAAAATGCATAATTGGTTTAATTTTAAATATTGGCAATTGTCATAGTACGCCTATCATAATTAGCATTAGTCGAAAATTCGTTAATGATCTTGGTTTTCCCATGAAGTTCTCTGTCACTTTTCCACATTACTAGCACCGGCTGCTCAGTTACGTGATTCGGGGAACAGCTTTAGTATCTCCCACATTGGATTTTCGGTCTCCCTATAATCTACTAATATGTATTATAAACTTTAAATTGACAAAGTGTCCTATATGGTAATGACTTAATTTAGCATTTTCTAAAGTATATTACAGGACTTAGTAAGGCCGTTTCTAACTGTGGAATTTTATATGAATTCGGGTCATTCCAGGACGATATTAACTGTAAAATTCGTGTACTCAAATACTGGTTGCGAGTAATCCAAGGTGAACAAACAATGCTTAGAGCAATTTGCTACGACCACCAAATTAAAAACATAGATGTTAAATTTTGGGCAGACGAGGTTAGGAGAGAACTCCAAAAGATTGGGATGGGCTGGATATGGGAAAAAGGGACTGAAAATCGCAAGAACGTGTGGAGAAAAATAAGGAGGAGGTACTTAGATGTAAACCAACAAGATACCTTCGCCGAATGTACAGGAAAACGCTCACTGTGTTTACAAAGAGACCTAAAACACGTCTGGGGAAAAGAATCGTATATACTCAACCTAGGATTTAAGGAGAGATCAGGGCTTGCTTGGTTTAGGCTAGGGGCATGGAAATTTCTAAAAATAAGCGACGATCACGATATGCGAATATGTCCAATGTGCGGGAACTTTGAAGATGAGATACATATATTAGGAAAATGTAATGATTTAGAATATTGGAGACGTCAGTTATTACCGAAAAGATTTCTAATTTCAAATCGGGAAAGATTGGCATGCTACGAGTTATTGGTAAATCCAGAAAATTGGATAAACCTCGGTAAATTTCTGGACAAAACGCGAAAAATAAGGACAACACTCATCCATGAATAAATATATGTTTTTTTAGTGTATAATGCTATTGTGTTATTACTTAATTGTAATATTATTGTGTTTTCTTTATGTAATTGTAATGTTAATGTTTTTAGTGTATAATGCTATTGTGTTATTATTTAATGGTAATATTTTTATTGTGTTTTCTTTATGTAATTGTAATGTTATTGCTGTTTTTGTTTATTTTTCTTTACACTAGTACCAAGTATTACTTTATTGTAACGGACTGTCAACAGCACGTACGGCTTACTGTCCGTGCGACCCATATTTGTAAATAATATTGTAAATATCTTACTTTTTGTCTAATAAAGTCCTACTACTACTAATTTATTTAATATTTTAATAAAACAATAGAAAAATGAACCAACATAAATTATTTATATTGGTATCTAATTGAACTATAAGCCTATACAATAATAAATTATAATTTTACTTGCTGTTTTTAGAATTATAATAAGAAAATAATGTTTTCGGTAATGTATTTTGAAATAACTACAAATAATAAGAATGAGATTTCACTGGGGTCCGAGTGTACGGTAGCCGGGTTAGAATAATAGTCATATTGGCCCCATAGGACCTCACGGTCTGTGAATGGGTAATCTTTAAGTTTTAAGATAATAGTATGAAATAAGACAAGAACTTGAAATATTTGCAATAACCGATAAAATAGATACATATAGACAAAAATGGAAGCAACACACAGACAGAATGAATGAAGATAGATATCCAAAACAAATAACAAAGTACAAACCTTAAGGCACCCGAGATGTGGGCAGACCAAGAAAGAGATGGGCTGAAGTCGGAACGGGTCAACAGACCTAATCCATGAAGGCAGATGATGATGATGATGAAAATGAGCATACTATCGAACTCCTTAAATACGATATATATATATTAAAGCGTGGAAATAGATAAAAGTATACGAAAGGGCACATCACTGACTTTTTGGAACGTTTTTCCTAACATTTAAGAAAATAGAAACAATTTAAAGCCCAAATAGTCTTCGAAAAATCTGGTGATCAATATCGCTCTTATAGGCCTATTACCTTTGTTTTATATGAGTCACTGAATGGTGAGTGTGATTTATCTAAAATGTTCGTGTTGTCTCGAAGATGGCCCGGCAGCTGAGATCATCGTGTTGTCAAAAGTATTATGTGATCCTGAGTTAACGATCCTCTCCCAACAAGTCATGTGCTTGTAAATTTTGTTAATATTACTTACTTACTCTTACTCACTAGCACTATCGAACCCGTAGGACATGGCCGCGCGAACATAAGCTCTCCATAGATTCCTATGCAGAGCTAATGCTTTCCAATCATTCCCTGTATAATCTACTTCCCTCAAATCATAGTTAATGTTATTCTCCCACCTCATTCTTGGTCTACCAACTGGGCGTTTTCCCTCTGGCATTCCTACAAGAAGCCTCCATGCAAGTCTTTCATTCCCCATACGTGCAACATGTCCTGCCCATCGCAGTCTGCGAGACTTGACTGTTCTTAATATATCTGGCTTCCTATAAAGGCCATGTAGTTCATTGTTAAGTAGTCTTCTCCATTCACCCGTCTGTTCATCTCTCTTTGGTCCAAAAATTTTCCTAAGAACTTTATTCTCAAATACTTGCAATCTCCTTTCCTCCCTTAAAGTAAGAGTCCATGTTTCGCACCCATATAATATAACTGGTAGAATAATAGTTTTATATATTTTCAGTTTAACGTTTTTTGAAAGGAGTTGGGACATCAAGAGTCTCTGCAATGCATAATAGCACGCATTTCCAGAATTGAGCCTATGTTTAATTTCTTTGTGCATCTCATTCCTATTTGTGATTATTGTTCCTAGGTATTTGAATTCAGCCACTTCCTCAAAATTTCCCTCATTTGTCATTAGTTAATATTGAGGGACGTAAATATATGTGTAGAGTGAAATGCTAAAAAGTATGTATGTGCTTCTGTATTGCCGGGTAAATAGTATAGACTATTGAAATATATGAGAACATTAGATTATATTAATTAAACTCGGCTTGTGTTTAAATATAAATTGAATTCCTAAAATAAAAATGTTTCGCGGAAAATAAGGATATCATAAATCGTAAGTTACTAGTGAAAATACTGCCAACATTAACATTCATTTTTACATACTAGCACACAGATGGTACAAAGTTATTACGAATTGCACAGCATTAAAATTAATGCAGCCATTCTGTTGCAGAAGTTTAGAAGAAGAAAAAAAACATCTGTGAACAAGTTAACATAGTAAAACAAATAAAGAAACTTCATAAATTTTATAGTCAATCCTTTATTGGATGGTTCTCCAGTATTACTCAATGTTAAACGATATTACTCTGAAATTCTATAATTAACCCTACATAATTAGACTGCTGGGTGATGTCTGTTTTAATAGAAAGAAGAACAAACATATAAAACATGGCCACTAACGACGCAATAAAAAATTCTTTAACACTATAAATACAAAACATCTGTTCCGTTTGTGAGTAAAGGAGCCGCTTCGCTGAGGGCCACCTTGTTGAAATTCACTGACCCATATGCAAATCTCATTCTTTTACTATACATTTTGAGGAAACTATTTTTTATTTACTTGTTAATGAGGTTTAAGAATTGTGATTAATTATTAAATACATGTCTTCGTAATATACAGCCAAACATAACGCTAAGGATTTCTGGCTTCTATGAAACTCAAATCAAATATATATTGTATGTATGTATGTATGTATGTATGTATGTATGTATGTATGTATGTATGTATGTATGTATGTATGTATGTATGTATGTATGTATGTATGTATGTATGTATGTATGTATGTATGTATGTATGTATGTATGTATGTATGTATGTATGTATGTATGTATGTATGTATGTATGTATGTATGTATATATATATATACCGGTACATATAACCTATTTAGCACACTGAATCGATCAAATTAATTAGGTTTTATTCCTGATTTCCCTTAGCCATCAGGCACATTTTGGATTGGAAATTCATCACCTCGATTCATTTCATCATTAATAGAAATGTCATAATTCATTATTTGATATGAATTTGCAATATTATACAAAATATATGAATATAATCAACAGATATACATAGCCTACTGGTATACATCTGAATGTCGTAGATGTCATATGACCAAATATTTAAAAGAAAAAATGAAATAAAACATTTTAATAAAAATATGGTATTAATAATATTAATTATGATTTGAGGGAAGTAGATTGTAAGGGAATAATTGGAAAACACTAGCTCAGGATAGGAATGTATGGAGAGCTTATGTCCGCGCGGCCATGAACCTACGGGTTTGATAGTGCCAATGAGTTAGTTAGTTATAAAATAAATTACATATTAATTGGTGTCATCCAAATATAGACTTTCAATCGTGTCACTTTGCATAGCATATACTATGAACATAAGAACTATTTATACAATAATGAACTGAGTTAATCTTTGTTCCATGGGAAAGAATAGTTTAGTCCCAAATTGCATGAACCTACTCTGTCAAATAAACATATTTTTATATGTTGGTATATGCAATATTTTATTCTTATAAGCAAGAAGTATTTAATTTTCTATTTTTAATTCAAGTTTTATAGGGCACATTCAAGTATATTTGTGACATGTGTAGACTCTTGATACTTTCCTATATCTGTGATTTTCAAAATTTCAGGACAATCGTCGAATATCCTTGTCCTGTATTTGTGTGCTTTACATTGTGTAGTCTTGTGTTTTTTCGGCGGAGGTACCGACATTCTGCTAACCATAGATATCTGCTGTCTTTAGGAATGTATCATGATTTTACCCACGTCCGAGTTTACCTGGAATTACCCTACTTTCAATATGACTCTCGTAGTAACAGTTTCTAAATAAGAGTTGTTTGTAAAATTCCTATGTCAGTGCTACACTATTCTCAACACGTTTTAACTAAAAAGCTAAAATATTTTATTTCAGTTGTTTCATTATTATTATTATTATTATTATTATTATTATTATTACAATTATCATTAATATTATTATTATTAGTAAAATATAATTATTGCATTTGTTTATCTCGACCTTTTAGTTAAAATATCTTGAGAAAATAAATCTGTAGTAACAGACACTTTTTATTGACTGAGGATTGTACAGCTTATTCAGCGATAAATACCAAGTTTAACAACGCTATATTATTTCAGTCAAGAATAAATGGAATTATATTACAGCGGCGTGCGTTCAAGGGAAACAACTGAAACACTGCTTGGTAATATTTATCGTAATATGATTCAGTAAAACATTGATAAAACGATCACATTTTTCGTAACATTTGACTATTTAACTCATGCCCCAAATGGGAGTTAATGACCAATCACGTTTCAATTAATTCTGTTTTACAACCAATCACAGTTGTGTTTCACCCCTAAATCGATCAATTAAGTTTATCATATTAAAGAAAACTCTTCATCGTCATCATTATCTTCAAGGTATGGGCCTGTTGGCCCGTTCCGCTCCCCGGTGCACTATATGCTGCAGGTGCAGGTTGTCTTTCCAACGACGTTTTGAAAGAAAGCTCTTCCTTTTTTAATATTCTGAACAGGTCATAGCCATTATTTTGCAGTGACTGACTCTCTAAAAAATACGTTGAATATAGAAATTTATATATTAAGATGTAAGAATCATGGAATGCATGTGGCTCCCAGAATGCTTATATAGTAGTAGTAGGACTTTATTAGACAAAAAGTAAGATATTTACAATATTATTTACAAATATGGGTCGCACGGGCAATAAGCCGTACGTGCTGTTGACAGTCCGTTACAATAAAGTGATAATTGGTACTAGTGTAAAGAAAAATAAACAAAAACAGCAATAACATTACAATTACATAAAGAAAACACAATAATATTACAATTAAGTAATAACACAATAGCAATAACATTACAATTACATAAAGAAAGCACAATAATAATATTACAATTAAATAATAACACAATAGCATTATACACTAAAAACATTAACCTTACAATTACATAAAGAAAACACAATAATATTACAATTAGATAATAACACAATAGCATTATACACTAAAAAAACATTAACATTACAATTACATAAAGAAAACACATTAATATTACAATTAAATAATAACACAACAGCATTATACACTAATTAATTTATATATAATTGTTAATAATTAATGGTATTGCATTTTGATAACATATATTTATTCATGAATGAGTGTTGTCCTTATTTTTCGCGTTTTGTCCAGAAATTTACCGAGGTTTATCCAATTTTCTGGATTTACCAATAACTCGTAGCATGCCAATCTTTCCCGATTTGAATTTAGAAATCTTTCCGGTAATAACTGACGTCTCCAATATTCTAAATCATTACATTTTCCTAATATATGTATCTCATCTTCAAATTTCCCGCACATTGGACATATTCGCATATCGTGATCGTCGCTATTTTTTAGAAATTTCCATGCCCCTAGCCTAAACCAAGCAAGCCCTGATCTCTCCTTAAATCCTAGGTTGAGTATATACGATTCTTTTCCCCAGACGTGTTTTAGGTCTCTTTGTAAACACAGTGAGCGTTTTCCTGTACATTCGGCGAAGGTATCTTGTTGATTTACATCTAAGTACCTCCTCCTTATTTTTCTCCACACGTTCTTGCGATTTTCAGTCCCTTTTTCCCATATCCAGCCCATCCCAATCTTTTGGAGTTCTCTCCTAACCTCGTCTGCCCAAAATTTAACATCTATGTTTTTAATTTGGTGGTCGTAGCAAATTGCTCTAAGCATTGTTTGTTCACCTTGGATTACTCGCAACCAGTATTTGAGTACACGAATTTTACAGTTAATGTCGTCCTGGAATGACCCGAATTCATATAAAATTCCACAGTTAGAAACGGCCTTACTAAGTCCTGTAATATACTTTAGAAAATGCGTATATACCTTATTTAGTATTTCCGTTCTTTGGAAACCCCAAATCTCACTACTATAGTGCATGACTGGCCTGACCATAGCTCCATACATTTTTTCTAATGTGCTGACTGGAATATCAGGCACTCGACCCAGAATACCGAGTACACTGTTAAGTTGTCCCCTCCCTTTAAATAATGCTATATCAATGTGTTTTTTCCACTTTCCGTTCATTTTCAACGTCGTACCAAGATATTCGAAATGTTTCACGTTTTGAAGAACTTGATCTCTGTATTTCCATTCCTCTGTTCTACCATAAACCGTCCCATTTTTAAATGTCATTGTTTTTGTCTTACTAGCATTTACAGTCAATCCCCAATTCCTACAGTATATTTCCAGTAGGTCAAGACCTCTTTGCAATCCCTTGATTGTCTTGGAACAGATAATTAAATCATCTGCATACAACAGGACTGGGATTCTAACATTTCCTATCTCCGGAGCCTCAATTTCTCCTTCTAGCATTACGTCTACAATATCATCAACGAATAGATTAAATAGCATTGGTGATAAAATGCAACCTTGTCTCACTCCCCGATTGGCTTCACTGCTCTCTGTAATGTGCCCTTGGTCTACTTTTATACAAAATTTAACATATTTATAAATTGACATTAAAGCATGTATCATTTTACGAGACAATCCTTTCCGATTTAATTTTTCCCAAAGTGCGCTTCGGTCCACAGTATCAAATGCCATCTTAAAATCAATGAATGCACAAAATAATTTACCCCCCTTCATTTTCAGATTGTCATCAATTAATGTTCTCAGAACAAATAGGTTGTCCACCGTGGAGTACCCTTCTCTAAAACCTGCCTGATATTTTGAGAGCCTATTGTTCTCTTTAGCCCATTGTCTGATTCGTTCGTAAAGTACTTTACAATATATTTTTCCGAACACTGACAAGAGACAAATTCCCCTATAACTTTCTGGTATCTGTGCCCCACCTTTCCCTTTGTATAGCGGTTGGATGACACCTGTCGCCCAGGCTTCCGGATAATCTCCTCCATTAAAAAGTTTGTTGAACGCAGTTTTCAAAACGTCTAATAATTTATTGGATGATATCATATTGTAGCAGAATAATAATAAATACCTACTACACATACAGGTAATCGTTCACTGAACTTTATTTCTAACCTGTAAATAGCGATAAAGTTCTTCTCTCTGGAAAGTGGACTGTATTTTAGGAAATGCTGTGACACAAATAATTAATCATATGAAGATAAGACTATATTTAAACAAGTAATAATACATTAAGGTTGCACGTGCTCAAGTATTGTTCAGTAAGTTTACCACGTGCTCTCGTCGCTTTCAGTTCTCTCACAAAGTACTTACACAGAGCGTCACTCTTCTAATTCACTTAATAATGCTTATAATGTGTGGCTATTGATTTCAGCCTTAATTTATCACTCACAGTTATTTATGTGCTCGTGTAGATGCTTAAACACTATGTGCAGAGGCGCACCACTAAACACGTCCGACATCTACGAGACGCACACACACACGACCGCTCGCTAGGAGCTCCACAAGCACAAGAAAGGGTGCGTACGACACGTGGTTCAAACCACGAGAGGACTCAGGTTGGCCAACATTGACAACTCCCGCCAACCACTCAAGGCAGCCAACCTGAGGCGTCAACACATATTTTTCAAGAATTCCCCTGGTATTCCATCAATTCCAGGTGATTTACCATTCTTTAAACATTTAATGGAAGAAACCACTTCATTTTTTGAAATATCCTGATCCAGTAATTGAATATGAATTGGGTCAGGGATCTCAACTATATTTCCTTGATTATATCTTATAGTGCATGAATGTAACCAGATAACGCCTTCGAGATATAACAGAAACAAATTGTAGCAATTGAATATACCACAATAAAAAGAAACTACTTTTTACATTTTCTTAAACGTATTATTTCCCAGGTTTTTAAATTCCAGAAAAATATAATTGACATATTTACAACATAGGACATCATAAATGAATTCTTATTCTTCTTCTTCGGCTTTCCGCCACTTATAGGTTTGCCGTCTTCAGTTTCCATTTATTTCTATCATTTCAGTCCCCTTATTCCAAATTCCTCTCATCCATTATAGTTCTGACGTAGGTTTTCCATTTCCATCTTGGTCTGCCAAGTTTATTTCTTCCAGGGGTTGACCATTGGTATATATTTTTTTGGCCATCTTTCAATTTCCTTTCTTTGTACATGACCATACCATTTAAGTGTTTGATTTTCAATCCTCTTAACTACGGATGTGGTGACATTCATTTCTCTCCAAAGGAATTAATTTCTTATTTTATCCTGTCTTGTTTTTTGGAGGCTTCTTCTAAAATAATCAAATTCAACTCTTCTAATTTTATTATTTTGTAATTCCGTCAAATACCAAGTTTCACTCCCATATGACAAAATATTTTGTATTATGCTCTTATACATTTTCATTTTAATTTTCTTTGTAATATTTTTGTTCCAAATTATTCCATGTAATATCTTAGTTGAATTTTTTGCCATTGCAATTTTAGTCTGAACATCTCTTTCACAGGTACCTAAACTTGTAATTATTGACCCAAGGTATAAAAAAATTCACATTTTTTTTATTTTCCCTGTTTCGAGTATGAGGTCATCCACATCCTTTCCCAAACACATATATTCTGTTTTCTGTAAATTTATATTCAGTCCCAATTTTTTATATTCTTCCATTAGTTTATCTATCATATATTTCATATCATTTTCATCCCCTGCAAAAATTATTAGATTATCTGCAAAAAACAATGAATGTAGTACTCTTCCTCCTATAGGAATACCCATTTATGAACATTTTTATACCATAAATTAAGAGCCTGGTCTAAATAAATATTAAAAATAATTGGTGACAAACAGCATCCCAGCTTAAGGCTTTTATTCACTGTGAATTTCTCTGCTAATTTATTATGTATTTTTACTTTAGCTTTTGTATTACTATAAACACTCCTAACAATATTAATCCATTTATCGCAGATATTCATATTTCTCATTGCTGTCCATAACAATTGTCGAGGTACACTATCATATGTTATCTCTAAATCAATAAAGGTCATATGTAGTTCTTTTTTCTCTTGTAATTGTCTACGTAATACAGAAAATATTATAAATACTTGATCTTCCACTCCGGAATCCACATTGTTTTTCTCTTAAGTTATCTTTTATCTCCTTAGGTTTCAAATTTATGATTTTACTAAACATCCTAGCTGTTGAAGGTAAAACCACTTATACCTCTATAGTTGGAAACAGGTTTTTATCACCTTTTTTAAAAATAGGAGTAATATACCACAAATTCCAGTCTTCTGGGATATCGTCTCGAATTTCAATTTTATTAAAAAGTTTTGTTAAAAATATTACTAAAATATCTGCTCCATGATTTAGGAGTTCCGTCTGAATATTTCCTGGTCCTGATGTTCTCCCATTTTTTGCCTGTTTCAAAGATCTTTTACTTCATCTTCTGTTATCCCTGGAATGCCAAATTTATATCCTACATCCGTATCTTGAAGTTGAAACTCATTTCTATTTTCTTGAAGTAAACCCTTATAATGTTGCATCCATTCTGATGGTCTTATGAACTGAATATTTATCTTCTTTCTTTCTGATTTCCTGATATTTTGTAATGTTTTACAAGCTTCTTTGGATCTAGCATATCCAATTTAATGATCTATATTCGAGCATATATTATCCCAGTATTCATTTTTTTGCTCTTCTCACATCCACCTCTGTTCAATGTTTTAATGTGATATATTCATTTCGATATGTTTTTGAGTGATCTGATAACTATTTTATCTGTTCTTTCTTTTTTTCTTTTACTAATTGTTTAATATCGTGATCAAACCATTCATTATTTCTTTTTAATTCAAGATTTTCTGTCCCAAGTGCTAATATAGATGCTGAATGTGTATTTTCCTTTAATTGATCATACATTTCTGCTGCAGATTTATTTAAATTAAATTAAGTTTTTGTTTTAATCTTGTTTGAAAAATAAATTGTATACTCTAATCATAGAATAGTAGTAGTAGCTGTAGAGAAATTAATTAAAAACCTATAATGTTGGTTATAAACAGTTTGATGTGTTTAATATTTTCTCCACTAGGGTGCATTCTTACAATATTGCGATCCTTTGGCAATAAATAATATGATCTGGTTGCAGTGATGAACACATGAAACAAAATAAACGTTTCTCATTTGCTTTCAAACATCGCCGATTACATTAAATATATAAATATTTTAAAATAACTACACTAGTTTCCAAAATTAAAGCAATGAACTTAAAGTTCATCTTTGTGGGTTTATTTTGCCAGAAACTAATGATACGAAAGTGTAAACAACCAGAAGAAAAAAGGCAGTAAACGACTGCAACATTCATGCATACCAGTAAAACAAAATGTCCCTTTTTTCAAAATTAGTGTATATCAAACATATCCACAAAACAGGTTAGTGTGTTCAGTTTTGGGTGTGACTACTAGTGGCAGCAATGCAGGCTTCACAACGGCGTGGCATGCTGCGAATAATGTCATCAATATCATTTTGAGGCAATAACGCCCATTCTCCCTGCAAAGCAACTCATAAGGCCTGGTGAGTGGTTGGCGGATGTTCACGTGAAGCAACTCGTCTCCTTAGTGCATCCCAGACTTGCTCTATAGGATTCAAATCGGGAGAGCGAACAGGCCAATCCATGCGTGTAATATCTTCAGTTTCTAGGAACTCATCAACCACCTGTGCTCTATGAGGACGAGCATTATCATCCATCAGTAAGAAGTCTGGGCCCACAGCATCACGAAACACCGCACCCATGTACCAAGATTTCGTCACGATACCTGACAGCAGTTAAACCTTGTCGATGTACCCGTACAATTTCATGAAGAGGTGTTCGAGTAGTCAACAGAATTCCTGCCCACACCATTATTGAGCCACCTTCAAATTGGTCTATTTCCACAATGTTTGAGTCTCGAAATCATGTTTCAGGTTCTCTCCAGATGCGAATTCGTCGAGAATCATTTTCAAGACTAAATCTGGACTCGTCAGTGAAGAGAACATTGGCCCACTGTTCGATCGTTCAGTTGGCATGTTGATGACTCCACTCTAGACGGTCTCTTCTCTGAATACGCGTCAGGGGTACACATACAGCAGGTCTCCAACAATAAAGGTCTCTCAGCCGAAGCCGTCTTTACACTGTTTGCCTCGATACAACTGTCCCAGTGGATGCTGTGAAGTCAGATGCCAGTTGCCGTGCAGTACTACGGCGGTACTGTCTTGCCCTTAGAGCCAAATAAGGGTCCTCTCTTTCCGATGTTACTCTTGGTCGTCCCTGCCCTGTTCTTCGGGATACATTTTCGGACTCTAAAAACTGTTGCCACATCCGAGAAACAACAGAACGATTCACATTAAGCCATCTGGCCACATCAGTTTGACTCTGTCCTGCTTCCATTCTTCCTATGGCCTCCAACGAAGCGAATTTTCTAGGCGGCTTCTCTGTGCTATACTCTACCTGCAAGTAAATGTTTACACATCAAACATTGATGTTGGACTAAGCAAAAAACACTATATTGCAGTTCCCTGTTTGATAGGTGCACTGACGTCATCGTTTGCATGGTTGTAAGATGGCCGGAATGCCATCTACAGTTCAGAACATGACTGTACTGACATATGTTTAAGTTTTATATGAATATATAATGAATTAGACATAGGAAGGAGAAATACTAGTTTGTTGCTTTAATTTTGGGCACTAGCGTATATTTAAATAATGATCTGTGAGTAAACAGTTTAATTTTATTCGTTAAAAAGTCCTAACAAATGTCATTTTTGATTACCAAATTTTCTAGATAAATTCACTCGTACTTCGTGACATCGTGAATTTATCGATAATATGGAAATCACTCGTGGCATAACTTATGATAAGGTACGAGCATTGATGAACGAAACGAAGCAATTTTACTACCGATGTGTTGAGTAGCGATAATAGTTGCACACGCACCTTTGTTTGGCATGTGATGTGTAGTAAAATTTATTATCACTATTTATTATTATTATTATTATGATTATTATTATTATTACATAAATACCAGTTAAGTAGAAAACTCAAGTGCAAAGAAAGAATCGTAGTAGATTCCCAAAAGACATGCTTCAATACAGTTCTGAAGGGAAGAGATCTTTCGAAAGTCCTAGAAAAATGGACCGAAAATACTTCACTGAAATCGTAAAAATCTTTGAACCTTCAACGTGTTTCTTATTATTATTATTATTATTATTATTATTATTATTATTATTATTATTATTATTATTATTATTATTAATATTATTATTATTATTATTATTAATCTTATTATTCTTATTATTATCATTATTATTATCATTATTATTATGTCGACTGCGGTGGGCTAGTTGTTATATTCCTTGAATCTGGTTCCGAGGGACGCGGGTTCAAACCCGGCCGAGGTCGATGGATTTTGAGGATGGAAAAATCCAAGGGACAAGTTCTCTGGAGGAACTTCAAGTCATGAGTCCCGTGTCTGAAGATTTTCAGGCTCGTAAAAGAATCGCAAACCTGTATAAAGTATTAATTTGTGCAAAATATACCGACCGTTTCCCATTCGAGTAATACCTTAGTTGCCCACTGGTGCCTCATTGATGCGATATGCCGACCCCATCACTCGCTGACATCTATGGGTAAATAAGCGTAACTAAATTAGCTTAGTTAAAACACTCCCAATAGGGAGCGGACTAATCCCTACACGGGGAAGAACGGGGTATATAGATTATTATTATTATTATTATTATTATTATTATTAATCTACATAAAAATGTTTTTAAAAAGCAGTTACATCTTCCAGTGTCCCATGTTCTGTGTATTAAACACGGAATTAAAATTTCTTCTCTACTTTTCCTCCATACTGCCCCTTTTTTCATTTTATATAATAATAATAATAATAATAATAATAATAATAATAATATAACAACAATAATTTATATAATTATTATTAGTCTTAGACACATTGTACAATGTAATAAATACTAATATTAAAAAAAAACTGTGTCAACAGCACTAAATGCAACATCAATTATTATATATAAGGTAATTTAATCATATATTGCCCTTTAAGCAAGGAACGGAAATATATAGTTGGTCCAAGTAGGCCTGTGCCATGTAAATGTATGTATTTCCTTTTTAGACAAGAAAATATAATGAAATTCTGAAAGTTAAATAGAATTTAATTTCTTAATGCGTTTCGATTCAACAATTTTTTCGACATGAAAATCTAATGACGGTCTGGAAGTTAAACATAATTTAATTTATTAATGCGTTTCCATTTAACAAACGTGGACGGGATATCTTAGGTGGGAAATTACCTGACGGCCAGGATACGGGTTAACTTTCGGATCAACTCGGCCTCCTAAAAAATAATTACCGATCATTTTTCTGAGGGTAACGTCAGTCGGAAAATAGGACTATCCATTTCTCGTACTGCTGGATATTTACGTCCAAGGCTCCATGGTCCTTCATGAACCGTTAATAGGATACGTTTATAGGTTATAAAGTTCACAGATTCTGAAATAATTCAGCTTACCGTCATACTCTTTATATATATATATATATATATATATATATATATATATATATATATGAATAGAAGCGATACGTACATGGATAGAGCCGTCAGTTTGAAAAAACAAATTCTGATATACAATCTGCGTCAGAGTGGGGGCAAATGACGAAATTTTGCTCTAACTTTCGGTTATTTTAGCGACTTTCCTTTCACTATCGGAGCTCTATAAATTTCTGGAGGTTAAATGGAACTTCGAGTGCATATTTAAATTTTTAATAGAAATTATATAAAATTTCGTAAAACAATAAACACATCTACATTACATTTTTGTTTTCAATTTAAATTAATTACTTTTTCAATTTTAACCTACGGGCTTGCAATTATGATAAAATATAAATTTACAACACATTGTGTAATGAGTAACTACAAACATTTGCCCACCCATTTACTTCACAGCAAAATATATTGTTCTAATATATCGTTCAACAGTTTACTATAATACATCACTTGACTCCCGGCCAAAACTCGCAGCATGAGAACGCGAGTATTTAACGAAAAGGAATGAAGAGCAAAAAAGCAGGTTTGGTGTATTTTATCGGTTACGTAAAACTCTCTGCGTCTATTATTCGAATCAAGACGAACTTTTCTCATGAAACTTCGGCCAGCGTCGTGAGGCATTTGGGTATCTACAATGAGTAGAGGTTTCATTTTGAGAAAGCTAGTTATAACGGCTGGGGGACTAGACGTGATGACCACATGCCATTCCTATACTGGCTATATCATATTCCATCTCTGTAAATGAGACAAGTGGATGTGAGCAAGCAGCCAGCCGGTATGGCAACGGCCTTCTAGGCTTGGTCATGGAGTAATAATAAGTTTGTATTAATCTCATTATAAAATATTTATAGCTATTTGTGAACTGATAGCTAAGTTTTTCCTTTGATGAAAGATATGGATATAGTGGGAAAAGTTATTTCTTTATGATCTACATTTATTTAAATATTCAGTCCAACACACAGCTGTGTGTTTTAGAAAAAAAATGATTATATATTACGCATTATTAACTAACTCACTGATACTATCGAACCCGTAAATTCATGGCCGCGCGGACATACGCCCTCCTTACATCCTTACCATTAGCTAATGTTTTCCAATCATCGCTTGAATAATCTCTTTCCTTCAAATCATGGTTAATGTTTTTCCTCGAACCTTATTCTTGGTCTACCAACCAGGCGTTTTCCCTCTGGTTTTCCTACAAGAAGTTTCCATGCTCCTCTTTCATTCCCCCATTCGTGCCGAATGTCATATCCATCACAGTTTATCAGACTTAACTACTCTTATTATATCTGGTTTCCTATAAAGATCATATAGCTCACTGTTTAACAGTCTTCTCCAATCGCCTGTCCATCTCTTTTTGGTTCAATATTTATCTTAAGACTTTATTTTCAAATCCTCTTAAATTATTAATTCTCCCTTAAAGTAAGAGTCCATGTTTCGCACCTATATAGGCCTAATATAATATTACTGATTATCATGATATCATTTTTTATTTTATTTTATTTTAAATTGCGTATTAATATTTTGGACGTTCTCGTCTAGAACAGACGACATATAAAAGAAAGTAATATTAAATAACAGAGTTATAACATGTTCGAAGAGATTGGATCGGCTCGTACAAAATTATAAAATATTTCTATGACTTGATAATGTTCTGCATTATCGGAAGAAGTGGGTCGAACTATTTGGAGAATAGAAGAGACACGATTGAGATGGACAGGAAAAATAGTTTGTAGGCTAATTAAAAATCTATAGACGAATGTAATGTAAAATTGTAATTTTAAATATCCCATTGGGCAGATGGTAGAATATATTAAAAATACATATGAAGACGCTAAAATTGCTTATTGGATTTAGAATAACAGACCTATGGAAATTAAAACCCACGCTTAAATATCCCATTTCTATGTTTTTTAACTTAATATATTGATTTAAAATACGTTAATAGGTCTATGTTAGGTATATTTTAAAGAAATTTTTTAAAAAATCAGCATTGTTGATTCGTTATAGGATACAAAAGCCAGAATAGGATAGAAACGTATCGCTAGTATAGAGAGCAGGAAAACATAAGTCCAGACTTAGAACTTACAGTCCGTAAAACATGAAAAATGGAACATGATACGCGGAATGAATTTTACACTTTTACTTCACAAAACTTTATCACAATGTATAGATATATTATATCTAGCTTAACTAGACTTGATGACCATTACTTCAATCTTTACCAAACGCCACAAATTACACGATTGTCTATTGTAGAAAAAACTGAAGTACTTATAATGTAGACTTGATGACACAGGCCGTAGTTTAGAAACACATTGATCCTATTTAGGTCTTTGTAGACTAATATGTACTTGTATATTACTCTATTCAGCCAAAATAGGCTACATATTTTGAACCTTTCGTGACAGTTTTCATTTATAAGTTCAGTATTTACCTGAACAGTCAAAAGTGCAGTATTCGCTCCCTGAACTCCACTTTCTATAACCAATGCGGAGGAAATGTCCCTCATAGCAAAGGGACGGGTTTTGTGATTAAGATGTCGGATGGTATCTTATCATCATCCTTTGCTTTCTCTCCTAGCTGGAGCATAATGCTTTAATAAAAATGTCCAATTAGCGCTATCATCTGCCAATCTCTTCACCTCTAACCTAGTTTTTCTCATTCCACGTATTTCTCCTCCAATAATCATCTTCAATAGATGTCCAGTGCGGTATCTTATACACATCCAAAACATTTGTCTCTACCGGGAATGGAATCCGGGATCGCTGCGTCCGAGGTAATGATGTTTTCGCTAGACTGCGGTAGGGGCACATTAGGTTTATAAATTATCACAATAAAGAAAAAGTTAATGGGTCAATATTGACCTATGCCTCCGAAACAAGAGCAGATACTATTACTGTAAAAGAAAACAAACTTTAGAAACAAATGAAATGAATATTCTGAGGAAGATTGTACATAATAAGGAAAGATTAAATTAGAAATGAAGAAATAAGAAGGCAGCTTAGTATTCAGGCAATAGGTGAATGGGTGGAAGAAAGAAGATTTGAATGGAATCAACGTATCTCCCGCATGACACAAGATAGAATAATTGTACGTATAGCAAGAGATAGGTTACCAGAGAGCGAGAGAAGGACAACTGCAAGACCAAAAAATAAAAAAAAAAAAAGATGGAAGGACTCTTAATTTTGGTCATGTACCTAAAAGAAAGGGAAAAAGAAACAAAAAGAGAGAATATCGGAGGAAGACATAATTTTCTTGCGTTATAGTCTTGTCATCGTAAATGAATTATTAATTTAATATTTACGGAAGCTTTGATTACTCCTGTGGGAAATTCAATTCTCAAATCCTACCAACATAGCAACCAATGACCTATGCTACGTGTTGCAAATTCGCAAGATCACGCTGTCTCCAACACGTGCCTTTGTTTACAATTCCTTGTACGTACAAAGAACTTTGAGTTGATGCAATTAATCCAACACTACTGTCACGATGCAGTAATGATGGCTTTTTTTTTACAATGGAAGCATATGATTATACTATCAGCATCCATAATTGTATGTTTATTAACATGTGCAAGTATGGCTTTTTGACCATTTTGATCTTTATTGGTGAATAAATTGAGGAAGCCAAGTTTACCTAAAATCTGGGATCTTACAATCTCTAAGAATCACACTTATTTTAAATCGTACTTTAATATTTTTTTTTTCCTTCTTTGATACTTTCTTGTCTTATTATTTTCATTATTAACACAAATAGAGAGAGAGAGAGAGGAGAGAGAGAGAGAGAGAGAGAGAGAGAGAGAGAGAGAGAGAGAGAGAGAGTGTACCCAGCATACCTTATGTTAAAATGCATGTACACTCTATCTCATATGATCAAATGATTCTTGGTTCGAAAATAAATAAATATGACACTCATTCATTAAAATCTCAAGTATTATTTTCTATTTACACACTGCAATTGTTATATTTTTAAGATCATTTTAGTCTATTTCCAAGCCAAATCAACAGTGACTGTTTTATGCTCATTTGTTATAAAATAAATAGTTTCATTAAACTGCCATTCTTCAACGTCCATTTGGACATACTGTACATTATAAAAATAAAAATAATAATAATAATAACAACAATAATAATAATACAAAAATGAAGGTTGATACTATAGATAAGATATAGAGTATTAAGAACACTGCAAAAGAGAAACATGTC
This sequence comes from Diploptera punctata, assembly GCA_030220185.1. NCBI lineage: Eukaryota > Metazoa > Arthropoda > Insecta > Blattodea > Blaberidae > Diploptera > Diploptera punctata. The sequence goes on along the minus strand of JASPKZ010001211.1, from coordinate 1,109,493 downwards.
GAAACTTATTTTTATTCAATTTACTACATCAAGCTTTTAATATTACAACATTAGAGATGCGATATAAAATATGTAATTATATTATCGCGGTTGAAACATTATTGATTCTGTTAAGAAAAGAAAATAATCTTAAAAGCCGAGGCATAGAATTTATAACTTTTATATTGAAGTTATATATGAATTACTTTCTCACTGAAGAATTATGGAGCTATAAACGACATCTATGGGGTACAGGACAAACTATATTACCTCATAAAACAATGATAGCCAAAAGTTTTGTTACCGATATAGAATATATAGAGAACGATTGCATGGATGACCATTCAACCAGTAAAAGGATTAATTAAAGCAGTTTTATTTTAAAACCTTGGACAGTTTATTTTCTTTCAAGTTGATTGAATGGAATAAACTGATACTGCTGAACCACCTTTGTTATGGCGTAATAAAACGCCCAGACATTTAATTGGCTATTAATTTGTACTTTTTATTATTGAAAATAGTTTAGTTATGATGACATACAGAAACCTTCTGGATCATACTGGCATAAGGGTAGATATATCTTTATTGCTTTAACATCTCCCTCTGTAGAAATGTTTACACGCTCCACGCTAACTGGGTGGTAGATATATCTTATATATAACCGAAGATATCAAGTCCCATTTTTAATGCTAAAGAAGAGATATTTTTGAAAGTAATATAAACGAGGAAGTATTTAAACTCAAATTGTAATTAGTTGAAGGCGACAGAAATATCAGGTACACATTTAAATAATTTAACTTTTAAAATCTAACAAATATACAGATATAGGAAACTGCTTTACCAGCACGCAAGGCATTCAGCAATTGTTAAATTGAGAATTGCGCTTCTGTTTTCATAACTTTCTGCAACGGATATTTTTTTTATTACGGCGCAAGTTTTTTAATCTTAGGGGAGCGGGATGATTAAGTCTGTGGAAAGGTTTGTTATGGTTCGACTGTATACGGCGTCAGGGCATTCAAGTCACCTTAACCCACTATCTATATAAACAAATCCCATAATCACTAAGAAATTATGTCATTACAGGTTGAATACATTGCCATGAGTTAGCAAATGAACTTGTAAAATAAGTAAATACAAACTACTGAGTTATCATAAGTAATGCCACGAGTGATTTCCAAATTATCGATAAATTCACGACTCACGAAATGAGGAGTGAATTTATCTAGAGAATTTGGAAATCAAGAGTGGCATTTGTTAGAACTATTTAACGAATAAAATTAAGCTGTTTACTCACAAATCATTATTTAACTATAGTTATTTTAAAATATTTATATATATAATGTAAACAGCGATGTTTGAAAACAAATGAGAAACGATAGGTACGCTTCATCTGCTCCTTTTGTTTATCACTGCAACCAGATCATACTATTTATTGCCAAAGGAACGCAATATTGTAAGAATGCTCTCTAGTGGAGAAAAAAATTAAACACATCAAACTGTATATTAATTCATTTTTGATGTCGTATGATGTAAATATGACAATTATATTTTTCTGGATTGTCACCTGGGAAAAAATACATTTAAGAAAGTGCAAACAGTGGTTTCTTTTTTTTGGTGGTATAATAAATTGCTACAAATATTTTTATATTAACTCCCGCATGCGGCATGTGTTGACATTCATGCACTATATATACAATCTGGTAGCCGTATTTCGCAGAGGGTCAGTCACTGCAAAATATGGGTCAGACTTGTTCAGAATATTAAAAAGGAGGAGTCTTCTTTAATATGGTAATTATAACACTGATAAATATTTCGTGAAACACGACTCTGATTGGTTGTAAAACAGAAATCATTGAAACGTGATTGGCCATTGAGTCCCATTTGGGGCATCAGTTAAATAGTCATAGATAACAAGCTTGTGTTGTAGAAGTGCTTTGCTTCTTTTTTTTATTTAAAGTATGTTCTCATAGCGAGCTTCTAAGACAATGCAGCGAATGCATAGTGGCAGTCCCTGTCCTTGGTTATATTTATAGTTACGTCATATATGTTGTTTATAGCTTTAATATGTTTCTCAAATATAGAGAAACAAGACCTACCTACACGACATGGCATCTGATTACAAATTTATATGCTTTCAGAAACGTGGAGATTAGCCGTCTCGATGGTTAGCGCGCTCTGAGGCCCCAACCTGGATTGCAGGTACGATTCCTGGTGGTTATGGTATTATCCCACCTATATTCATCACTTCTTTTACCTCTCCATTTATAAATTTCCCATCATCCCTCACCAGATCTCATGTTAGGTAAAATATAGTTTAGTTCAGCAAACCACAGGTGTTTAAAAATGTGATTATGGTACTGTAATGGGGACCACATTCCTCATGACTCCGAACTTGATAGTAACGAAGGACAGAAGAAGTTCAAAGTGGAGGGTTGTAAAGTCCCTCCTCGAGGCCTTCGGCCCAGTTCAAATAAAAATTGCGGTATGAGTCATGTGTGAATGCTCGATCTGTGTTCGAATCTAGAAATACCATATTACATAATACTATAGAATATATTTCATTACATTCTATAGATGGGAAAGTGCAACAGATCTTTTACGTCGCAGTGTTAGTGCAGTTTCACAAGATTATATATTACAACTTAAACACCAATCTAATTAAATACATTAATGTTTATTATGCTATATTAAAATATTATATTTGGATTCCTCTGTCAACTGAGATGTTTTCTCAACTATGTACGACCGATCAAATTATCTCCGTACTAATGACGCAGCATAATTCCCTTCGGGAAAAAAAAATCGAATTTCCATTCTGGCCAAACTGTTAATGATTTTCGTGAACTTTTTTTTAATTTATATTTTTTGTTAAATAAAACTTTATAACATTCTAGGAGACCATTAATGTGGATTTAGAAGAAACAGGTCTACAAATGATCAAACTTTTAGTACAAGCCAGATTTTAGAAAATAATTGGGAATATAATGATACTGTACATCAACTATAAGTAGGCGTACGTTTTAATTAAGAGGGAGAGGTTATATAATATCCTGCTGATATTCAATTCCTAAAAAGTTAGTTAGACTTACACGAATGTATCTAAATGGCACAAAGAGTAGGGTTCTGATACTTTTGAAATCCACAAGGGTTGAAGCAGGGAGATGCACTATCTCTTCAACTATTTAATTTTATACTAGAGCATGCCATCAAATCTTTAGATGATGAAGAAGGCCTATAACTCAATGGTATTAATAAGCTGTTAGTTCATGCTGATGTGTATTGGGCGATGGCGAGGAGATACTAATGGACATCACGCACACACTATTGAGTAACACTAAGAAATTAGGACTGGAAGTAAATATCAATAAAACTAAATATATGGTCATATGTAGAAATCTTATATATAAAAATTAATGTTTGTTTGCTTGTATGTTTGTTTGTTTGTTTGTTCGTACTTTATGCGCGGCCGTACCGTTGATCAGATTGTGATGTGGTTTGTTTGCAAAATGTTCACGAGATTTCCGGGATGAACATAGGCTATAAGAGAGTTGTAATACTCAACTCCTACACCCTTAAAAATCGCCTTTTGTAGAGGAAAACGTGAAAAGAGTAGGTCTTTGGATATTAAATGGCTTACGCTGCTTAAATCATAAGAAATACACATAATTAATGTACACAGAATTTAATATCTCAAAAAGCTCCACAAAAAAAGTCCGCGACAGCATATGTTTATCTCTTACGAGTAACTCACAATAACCATTTTTCCTTTCATTGATACTTACTTACTCACTGGCACTATCGAACCCGTAGGTTCATGGCCGCACGGACATTAGCTCTCCATACATCCCTCTCCTGAGCTAATGTTTTCCAATCATTCCCTGTATAATCTACTTCCCTCAAATCATAGTTAATGTTATTCTCCCACCTCATTATTGGTCTACCAACTGGGTGTTTTCCCTCTGGCTGTCCTACAAGAAGCTTCCATTCAAGTCTTTCATTCCCCATACATGCAATAAGTCCTGCACATCGCAGTCTACGAGACTTAACTGTTCTTATTATATCTGGCTTCCTATAAAGACCATGTAGTTCATTGCTATGTAATCTTCTCCATTCAACTGTAGTAAGAGATAAACATATGCTGTCACAGACTTTTAATGTAGAGCTTTTTGAGATATTAAATATCTCGTGTACATATTTTGTGTGTTGTATGTATTATATGGTTTAGCCGGCGTAAGCCATTTAATATACAAAGACCTAATCTTTTCCAGTTTTCAACTACAAAAGGCGATTTTTAAAGGGTGTAGGAGTTGAGTATTACAACTCTCGTATCGCCTATGTTCATCCTGGAAAATATCGTGAACATTTTTGCAAACAAATCACAATCACAATTATGATCAACGGTTTACGCCAAAAGACGCGCATAAAGTACGAACAAACAAACAAACAAACAAACAAACATACAAGCAAACAAACATTAATTATTATGGATCAGATTTCTACAGGTGACCATAGATTTAGTTTTATTGATATTTTTACTTCCAGTCCTAATTTCTTAGTGTTACTCAATAGTGTAAGTGTAGACGTTGTTGCTCTTTAGTATCTCCTCGCTATCGGCCAATAAAACTACATCATCAGCATCAACTAACAGCTTATTAATACCATTGAGTTGTAAGCCTTCCTCATTCTCTAAAGATTTAATGGCATGCTCTAGTACAAAAGTAAATAGTAGAGGAGATAGTGCATCTCCTTGCTTCTACCCATTTCAAAAGTGTCCGAAAACTGTTTGCCTACACGCACCCTACTCTTTGTGCCATTTAGACATATTCGTATAAGTCTAATTAAACTTTTTAGGATTTCCAAACTCCAGCAGGATACTATATAACTTCTCCATCTTAATTGAATCATATGCTTTTTTGAAGTCTAAATATAGTTGATGTACAGTACCATTATATTCACATTTCTTTTCTAAAATCTGTCTTATACTAAAAATCTGATCTGTTGTAGACCTGTTTCTTCTAAATCCACATTGATGATCTCCTAGAATGTCATCAATACAGGGTGTAAGTCTGCTTACTAATATATTTGTTAGAATTTTGTACGAAGTTGAAAGTAATGAGATGCCCCTGTAGTTGTTGCAATTAGTTTTATCTCATTTCTTATAAATTGGTACGATAATTGATTCTTTCCATTCACCTGGAAGAGCTTCTTTTCCCCAAATCATACTAAGCAACCAGCGTATGTTGTCCATCAATTTTTCTCCGCCTGATTTTATCAGTTCTGCTGGGATCTCATCTGACCCTGATGCTTTATACATCTTCAATTTTTCAATCGCCATTTCAACCTCTAATGCACTTGGTTCTGCGACTAGCATTTCTGCTGTCTCTAACTTATCCTCCCCAATGTCCTGTTCTGTATGTGCATTTAATAGCTAAATTAAAGTAACTTTTCCGTCTATTTAATATACTCCTGGAATCTGCAATCATATCCCCATTTTCATTCCGAATTATGTTTGTTCTAGCCTGAAACCCTTTCTTCTCTATACTAATTCCCTGATATAATTCTCTAATGTTCCTATTTTTTTGCATTCATTTCAAAATCATTAATCTTTCCTCTCAAATATTCCCTCTTTTTACTCTTTAGTAACTTGGTGGTTTCCCGTCTAATACTACCCAATTGCTCTAAATTTACCTCATTTGGCTCGTGTAACCATTTCATTTTTGCTAGCTTTCTTTTGTTTACAATGTCGGCACATTCCTCATCAAACCATTTCTTGTTTTGCCTCTTTTTTAAACAACCAATTCTTTCTAATGCTGATAATTTAATAGTATCTCTTATAGCCTCCCATTCTTTATTTATATCAGTTTCTTCTTCGTTTGCCACATTGCCATCTGAAGATTCCAGTACCTCAAATCTATTAACAATTTTGAGTAGGTATTCATGACGTATTTCATCATTTTTCAAGTTTTTTAATTCAAATTTTACAGAATCATCTTTAGCGTTTTTCCTCTTATAGGCGATAGCCGTTGTCTGATTTTCACTTTGACCAGATGATGATCCGAACTGCAGTCTGTCCCTATAACTGATCTAACATCGATGCTGCTACTATGCCAGTGTTTATCCACTAATACATGATCTATCTGATTCCAAGTTTCTCCATCTGGGGACGTCCAGGTGTATTTATGAATATCCTTATGTTGAAACGTTGTGCTCTTAACAATGAGATTCTTTGATGTGGCAAATGTGACTAATCTAACCCCGTTGTCGTTACTATCTTCAGGAAGACTGAATTTGCCTATTGTTTGTTTGAATATATCTTCCCGCCCCACTTTTGCATTAAAATCTCCTTACACAATTTTCATATGATATCGTGAAAGGCTATCAAATAAGTATTCTAATTCTTCATAGAACTCATCCTTGATCTTGCCATCTTTATCTTCTGTGGGGGCATGTACATTTACAATTATAAAATCATATTGTTTACCCTTTAGAATTATGTATGATATCCTATCACTAACAAACTTAATATCTCGGATAGCGGATAGAAACCTCCTTCTGACTAAAAAACCCGTTCCAAATGCAGGTCTTTCTGCACACCCGTAGTATAGTGCAAAGCTTCCTGATTCTTGACTACCTTCTCCTGGCCACCTAACGTCCTGTAAAGCGACTATATTCAAGGGCGATTTATCTAATTCCCGCGTTAATATCTCTAGTGCCTCGCTATTGTATAAAGTCCTAACATTCCATGTTTCTAGGAACATGTCCCTGTGTTTGAGCCTTTGGCATGGGTTCCCTGAAGTAGTCCCCGCCCGGAGAACCGAATGGGGGACTATTTGACCTCCAGAAAATTTTACCCCACTTGAACTCATGTCCGCATTTCTTGACAGTTGTGTTTTTACGGTGAAAGATCGTCACTCTTTCGACCAAGGTACTATTTTCGTCTGGCTTATCACCTTCGACCAGTCCGGCATGGGTAACCCTATCGGCAGCAATGCTGCCGGCATAGCTCTCAGGATCATTTAAGCACGCAAGCCACTCCACCACAAGGTAAAGAAACCATGGGTACGAAGTGAATAATACCCATTCGGGTGAACCTTTCATCTTTATTATTAATACCAAGAGTTCGGCGCCGTAGCCGAGTGATTAATGCAAAACGTCTTGGAGCATAACTACGGGATTTACGCTGGTTCGAGTCTCCATGGGGGATTTTTTTTCTCATGGAATTTCGGCCACTATTGGACCGGTGCACAGTGGGACAGAAATGAATTATAGCTGTAAAAATACTATTTTCACTCACCGTCATCAATATATCTTCTTTTTTTTCTCTCTAATTTAATTGTTATATGACGGTTCTTAACTTATCTGCAAAGGAGGGTACAATATAATAATGTGAAAAATGTAGGTCTTTGGACGCTTAAATGGCTTACGCTGCCTAAACCATAACAAATACCCAAAATTAATGTACAGACAATTGAATATCTCAAAAAGCTCTACAAAATGTCTTGGACCCTATATGTTTATCTCTCACGAATCTTCACAATAACCATTTTTATATTTCATTGACACCAAAGGTTCCGTGACGTAGCCGAGTGGTTAAGGCAAAAAGTCTTGGCGCAGAACTACGGGACTTACGCTAGTTCGAGTCTCCAGGGGGGATTTTTTTTTCTCTTGGAATTTCGGCCAGTGTGGGTCCGGTGCATATTGGACAAGAAATGAAATCTAGCACGAAACATTTATTTCCACTCACCCTCATTAATTTATCTTTTTTTTTCACTCTAATATAATTGTTAAATGACGGTTCTTAACTTATCTGCAAAGGAGGGTACAATTCTAATGTTTATGAAAAACAATATAAACATCGGAATTTGCTGATGGTTAAGAGCTCATCTGGTCTATATCCCAGTTGTGTTATTAGCGTTGCGTGTTCAAGTTCAGTGAGCTATTTCTTCTTATTCTATATGGATACTTCACCTCAAGGTTTCTAATTTTATTGATATATTTAATGTTTTTCTATATAACCAGCAGATAAAATGTTAAATGCATGTGGAATCATACCTTCCATGCACTAACAATTTACACAATCATATTATTTTAAATTGAGATACAAAGAAAACAGTTCTGAACAATAGTACAAATTTTAGTTATAATATAGAGTGATTTATGGACTTAAATTTCCGCACAATAGCATGTGTGCAAATTATTGCGTTTTTTAATTAGCTTTCTCATTACAGGAGGTAGCCAGCAAATGAGGCCTACCGTTGCGCGCAGAGAATAATTCTTTGATTTAATATCGAAAACATGTTAGATAGAGGCAATAAGTTATCATTTAGTAAACAAATTAGGTGTAGGGGCAAGTTAGCAGAATGTTTTAAATGATATTAAAAATCTATATCGTTTGAAAAGCGACTTTCTCAAACGTACGAAGTTGTGCGCGAGAAAAAAAAAATTCGAATGCAATATTCTGATTGGCTCGGAGTGGATGTTAACTTTCCCGTTATGAAGAATTAATTTAGAACAATGAAAGTCGTTGCAAAATTCTGTTCCATCTGCTTATGGAACTGAAAGACCCAAAATAACTTTCGAAGAGGCTGGAATAAAATAAATGTTAACTTAAGCAGGAATTCTCTCGCGATTAATTGATCTTGCAACAGAAGTTTTCACTTTGGTCATATGGTAAACCGGACACTGCTGATGTTTTAAAGACATTATTCAAAAAACACAAAAACAGTTTCAAAATAATAATAAACATTACAAATCACCCCGCTCAACTCCCATATTTTCTATTTCGGACGAAGCATTCTCTTTTTTGACAATTAAATATCAATAAGTCCCTATATTAACATGAGACTAGGTGTCAAAAAGAGAGGTTGTGATGATTTATCCACCCTATAATGTTTCTAGGGAAGCACATTTTGTTATGTTACCAATCCCAAGACAGACATTTCAGCAGAAATAAGACTTTCTTTTTGTTTTTATTCCAGCCTCTTCGGAAGATATTTTGGGTCTTACAATACTATAAGCAGATGGAACAGGATTTTCCAACGACTATCAATGTTCTACATTCTTAATAACGGGAAAGTTTACATTTACTTTTAGCCAATCCGAATATTTCGGTAGAAATCTAAATTTTTCTTCTCTCGCAAAACTTCCTATGTTTTAGAAAATCGCTTTTAAAAAAATGTTTAAATATTTTTTAAAACATTTCCTGACATTAATTTATTAATAGAGGATCATTTATTGCCTCAATCGACCGGGTTCAAGTCCCGGTCTGAGCGTATAATTTTTCTCTTCAAATACATTTTTTGTGTTTCAAAGGTATGATTCCACGTGTATTTAACACAATATCTGGTTGTACAAAAACATGTGTCCCGCGCCGTAGCCGAGCGGTTAAGGTAGGAAGCCTTGGCGCAGAGCTACGGGACTTACGCTGGTTCGAGTCTCCGTGGGGGAAGAAATTTTCTCATGGTATTTCGGCCAGTATGGGACCGTTGCCCACCCAGCATCGTGAGGCAATTGGGTAGCTACAAATAAGTAGCGGCTCCAGGTTGAGGAACCAGCTATAACGGCTGGGGGACTCGACATGCTAACCACATGTCACCCCTACACTGGCTGTTGATCATCTACCTCTGTGATTGACACATGTGGGTGTGAAGGGCCAGCAGCCGGCTGGTAAAAGGGCAACCGCTGAAAAGTGGAAAGACCCTCAATCGGATAAAAACATGTTAAATATATCAATGAAAAGTACAAACCTTGAGGTAAAATATCCATATAGAATATGAAGAATAACTCACTGAACTTTTATGTAAAACGTATTTATTTCTACAGCTCGGTACACAACTGGGATGCGGACCAGATGAGTTCTTAACTATAGGCAACTTCCGATGTTTATATTGTCTACATAAATTTTAGAATTCTACTCTCCTTTGCAGATAAATGAAGAACAGTCATGTGGCAATAATTTTAGAGTGAAGAAAGATGAACTAGCGAGAGTTAGTAAAATACTTTTTTCCACCTAGATTTCATATCTGGCCCACTGTGCGGTGCCCACCCAGCATCATGAGGCATTTGGGTAGCTACAATAAGTAGCGACTCCAGATTGAGAATACCAGCTATAACGGCTGGAGGATCCGACATGCTGACCACATGTCACCCTACACTGGCTAGATGATCATCTACCACTGTGATTAGCACATGTGGATGTGTAGCCAAATTCCGGCTGGTCAGCCAAAAGCCTTCTAGGCCTGTCGTGCTTTGAGTTTTTTATACCGAGAAGATCGGGATAAGTAGATTCCCGAGCAAGCGTGCTTTGCCTGTTTTGTTACATTTAATTTTACCCTATTTAAGTAAGAGATCAAAATTACTTACCTATATTTCCTTGTCCCATAAAAACACCAAATCCTAGAAGTAATCCCGCTTTTCCGCCCCAATCATAACTACTATCTACGATACCGTTCATCCGACTGAGATGGAGCATTTTGAAAAATGTTGAGGGATTCCGGAAATGAACATAGGCAATAAGAGAGTTGTAATACTCAACCACTTCACCCCTAAAAATCACCCTTTGTAGTGAAAAACGTGAAATAAAGTCCCTATTTTGAGGGATAGATGTCTTATGCTGCCTAAACCATAACAAATACACAAATTGAATATACACAGAATAGAACATCTAAAAAAAAACTCTACAAAAAAGTAGAGTATAACAGCGCACGTCTGGTGGTAAAAACACATTAACATTTTTATTTAGGAGTAGCAGCGCACGCCGGGTATTAGATAGTACATCATATAATGGAAATGGACAGCTAATGAAAAATGCGCGAAATTTTGAGGAGGTGGCAGAATTCTAATACCTAAGAACAATAATCACAAATAGGAATGAGATGCACAAAGAAATTAAACATAGGCTGAATTCTCGAAATGCGTGCTATTATACATTACAGAGACGCTTGACGTCCCAACTCCTTTCAAAAAACGTTAAACTGAAAATATATAAAACTATTATTCTACCAGTTATATTAAATGGATGCGAAACATGGACTCTTCATCTATTTCTTCGATGTTGTTGTTTATTAAATTGTTTAATTTGTTGTCAGTTCTGTAGGATATATTAATATTCTTATCGAGCTTTTTTAGTGTGTTGGCCAATTTTAATGTTTCTTTACCAGTGTACGTGAGAGTTATCCATTTCTTGTTGTTGGTTTTTGTTGTTTTTTGTGGTAAAGAAACATTAAAATTGGCCATCACACTAAAAAACTCGATAAGAATATTAATATATCCTACAGAACGGACAACAATTTAAACAATTTAATAAACAACAACATCTAAAACATAAATGAATTCGACAATAAAGGCATCTACAAATTAACATGTACAGACTGCAATAAATTCTACATTGGGAAAACTAACAGAAGCCTCAACATTATATTCAAGGAACATTTCAGAGATTTCATTTACAATGGAGGAAAATCAAGTTACGCAAAACATGTAATTCAAGCTGGACACCATATGCATAACATCGATAACACCCTCACAATAGTACATAGAGAAAACATTCCAACGAGAATAAATATACTGTAGGAAATCGCAATCCTAAGAGAAATCAACAACAACCTGATTCTCAATGATTACACACCTAATCCACACAATTCTCTGTACAAAATTCTCACAACCAAGTCAGTGCTTCAACAAGGGTCAACAAGAACGGACCTAATGCATTCTGCTGATGATGGGACTAGTCCCGAAAGGCCTACAGAGTTTTAAAAGAGCTTAAGTTGAGGAGACGGACCTACACGGTAACTATATTATAGTTTTTAACCGTACATTATATTACCGTGCAATATATCAGAAGCTAAAAATAATTATAATTGTCTAATATTTACCAAACGTGACGTTATGTATTCCGATCTCACTTCCTTGCGATTTCTAAGCCGGTTGTATAGTTATAAATCTTTACTGTTAAATAACTTACAAGGGAAGTACTTATGTTGGACCAGTTGGATTGTAACAAAAATTAGAGATACGTTAATTAATTAACATTAAATATTATGACGTTAGTCATTTAGCTGCAAATTTAATAAAACTCGTGTTATTTGTCATTAAATTTCAATCGCGTCTCATTGACCGGTTCGTAACGGCACGGTTGCTCATTGCAGCTGGTTTCAAGCACAAGTGCTACTAGCTAAAGCGGTGCGAAGAACATAAATATTAGTTTCTCTCCTTGTTAACATTAATAACAATTTTTTATTACTTTATACAGAAAGCAGAGCACTGTATACTTTTTTTTCCGTTAAATGTAATGCGAATATGTCCAATGTGCGGGAGACACATATATTAGGAAAACGTAACGATTTAGAATATTGGAGGCGTCAGTTATTACCGGAAAGATTTCTAAATTCAGATCGTGAAAGATTGGCATGCTACGAGTTAATGGTAAATCCAGAAAATTGGATAAACTTGGGTAAATTTCTGGACAAAGCGCGGAAAATAAGAACAACACTCATTCATGAATAAATACATGTTATCAAAATGCAATACTATTAATTCTTAATAATTCTACATAACTTAATTAATGTATAATCTTATTGTATTATTATGTAATTGTAATATTATTGTGTTTTATTTATGTAATTGTAATATTATTGTTTTCTTTTTGTTCTTTATACTTTTACCAAAAATATTACTTTCCTGTAACAGACTGTCAACAGGACGTATGGCGTACTGCCCGTGCGACACATATTTGTAAATAACATTGCATATATCTTACTTTTAGTCTAATAAAGTACTATTACTACTACTACTACTACTACTACTACTACTACTACTTATTTTTTACTTGACATTCAGAATCGGTCATAAATTCGTGTACGGGAGTAACAAAACCAAATTATCATTTACCATAACATCAATGGTAATAATGGGGGTCTTCAATGAAATGGTTGTAACAAAGTTTTTGCGAACACCACGAGCAACTGATGATGGCAATCCTGGAGCAGTTATATGTGGCACATTCACTAAAAGCAATGTCAAATGCATTTTCAATCACATTTGTGAAACTCGTTACACTTTGGTCCACGTTATAGCCAGACTTCGTCCAAGTATAAATACGCATATCTTTGTCAATTTCTACTGGGAGTTGATTATATACAAGGAAATGCAGTTTTGTAATAAATAATCTATCAGACATTTTCATGTCACCATCTGATTTTAGCCGCACATATTCTTCAAGTCGTCGCACATAGATCTTATATTGACGGGGAAAAAAGCATCAAGTGGTTGAATATATTTGGTGGCTCCTATAGGAATAATTTTCAGCCTTACATCCGGACCACGAATCGCATATTAAAGGTAAATCCATTTCAATGTTTTCACTAAACACATGTTTTAAGAATATTTTCAAATGTCTGCGTGCTTAAATGATCCTAAGAGCTATGCCGGCGGTGGCATTACTGCCGATAGAGTTACCCATGCCGGACTGGTCGAAGGTGATAAGCCAGACGAAAAAAGTACCTGGTCGAAAGAGTGACGATCTTTCACCGTAAAAATACAACCGTCAAGAAATGCGGACATGGGTTCAACTGGGGTAAAATTTTCCGGAGATCAAATAGTCCCCCATTCGGTTCTCCGGGCGGGGACTACTTCAGGGAACCCATGTCAAAGGCTCAAACACAGTTCTTTTGTCATTTCTCCACTGGCACTACAGTCGACATACACATTTGGAGGTGTATTCTGTTCTATTTTCTTCTGAACTTTGGGCCCGAATTTGTTTCCAGTAGGTTCTTGAAAACAGAGGTATAACCTCTTCCCAAGTTGCCCACACATTGAAATAAGAACATCTATCGCATAAGAATATGTAGTTCCATGTAGGTTTTGAGCTGTAGCAACAGTGAGCTTTTCGCCTTTGACTGCCATTGTTCTGTTTTCTTTCATTTCATAATTAAATTGACTTTGGTCACAGTTCCACACATTCTTTGTTGGTATGCAGTTTTCTTGAATGGTCTGATTAACGTCTCTTACAAACTTATTTGCATTTCCAAAAGTTTGAGTTTCGTTTTCAATACCCATGACAGTGACAAATTTGGTACTTTTTCTTGTAGAAATATTTTCTTTTTTGAAATTTGAAATGAATGTCTTTGAAGCTTTAAATTCATTCAAGCCCAATTGCTTCGCTCGAAAATCAGCCCACGTTTGTAATGGTAATACTGCACTGTCAATCCCTTATCTCGAGAATCTCGAAACTTTTTAAGGATGCAGTCTTTAATTTGGGCGATTTTGTAAGGGTCCCTGTTTTTGAATTGTGAAGCTAGATAAGATGTTTTATTTCCTATATAATTTAAAACTGTTCTTACATTACTTACTTACTTACTCACTGGCACTATCGAACCCGTAGGTTCATGGCCGCGCGGACATAAGCTCTCCATGCAACCCTATCCTGAGCTAATGCTTTCCAATTATTCCTGTATAATCTACTTCCCTCAAATCATAGTTAATGTTATTCTCCTACCTCATTCTTGGTCTACCAACTGGGCGTTTTCCCTCTGGCTTTCCTACAAGAAGCTTGCATGCAAGTCTTTCATTCCCCATACGTGCAACATGTCCTGCCCATCGCAGTCTACGAGACTGAAATGTTCTTATTACATCTGGCTTCCTATAAAGACCATGTAGTTCATTGTTATGTAGTCTTCTTCATTCACCTGTCTGCTCATCCCTCTTTGGTCCAAAAAATTCCCTAAGTACTTTATTCTCAAATACCCGCTCCTCTCCTCCCTTAAAGTAAGAGTCCATGTTTCGCACCCATATAATATAACTGGTAGAATAATCGTTTTATATATTTTCAGTTCAACGTTTTTTGAAAGGAGTTGGGACATCAAGAGTCTCTGCAATGCATAATAGCATGCATTTCCAGAATTGAGCCTATGTTTAATTTCTTTGTGCATCTCATTCCTATTTGTGATTATTGTTTCCAGGTATCTCAATTCAGCCACTTCCTCAAATTTTCCCTCATTTGTCATTAGCTGTCCATTTCCATTATGTAATGAATTTCTACGTGTGACCATATATTTAGATTTATTGATATTCTTATATTTCGGTTATTAATTGATAATCGCCATTTTTTATTATTTGTAAATAGGACTTCGTGCCAGATTTCCCTGACATCATATATTCATAAATGTTTCCCAAAGTTTCTTCAGAATAGGCAGACATTACGTTAGGGCATTTGGGATTTTTAACAGGAGACGGCTCAAAGCTACTTGAACTCCCACGTTTTAACAACGAATTTTATTAGTATTGACTCTCACGTTCCTCACTGGATTCGTTGGCAATTTCAAAGTCTTCAGAACATCCGGCCTGTGTGAGCTTCTGATTGAAAGTGGCACAGTCTTGCAAATCTAAGGTATTTTTGCTAAAGTTCTCTAACCCATTCCAATATTTTTGTTCTATAAGTTCTGCCAGAAAATACGCAAACTGGTCATCATCCAATCCAGGTTCTTCGTGTTTTTCAAATGTTTCCTGAACTATAGATTCTAACGTAGTTTTCTTCGTGTTTTTAAATGCCTTTAGAACTATAGATTCTAACGTAGTTAAGACGCAAAATGAATTTATTATGCCTATTTTATTCTTATGATGAAATATTTTATGGACTCACAAGTCTATCACCGGTAAATGTACACATTTACGTGTAAGTATAATGTTATGTCCTAAAAAGAAGTATTAATTTACGCCGTTAAAGTGTTAATCAATAAATGGTAAAACAAATATTCTATTGTACTTACAATTTATTGATGTTTATGTTTAAATAGAAACAATTCGTATATACTGTACAAATACTCGACTGCGTGAGTGGAAAAAACATTCACATTCCGGTGCGCCGTTCTTCAAGAAACCGTGCCGCTCCGCTTCAATATTTATTTCGTTAGTTTATCTCTCTCTCCCTGCCCCTTTTTTTGTTCTTCCCCCGTTCACCACACTATCATTTTCTAATTATATTTGTTTATTTTATTTTTTCAAATTTTTTACTTATTTATTCTGCCATATACGGATGTTAAGCCTCTATTTATTTTTTCCTTGTTCCTTATTTCCTATTAAATATTATGCATACTATTGCATTTTCAGTGAAATGACTAATATCACGGTGTTCAGTATCCTTCATTCAACATATCCTCCAATGTTTGTTACAATCCAACTAGTCCAACATAAGTACTTCCCTTGTTAGGACTTGGGCAAAATCAGTAACAGATTACAGAATGAGAAATAACTATTAAAAATAATGCAGATTCATTATACGCGTTGCTGTGGCTAAGGTATACGATAAATTACGTTGTAGTAAATTAAGTGAGAAATCTAGATCGGAAAGTTTTTGTTTTACACAATTTTTTAGTTCTGGTACGTTAACTACACCCGGTATAAATATGGGTGGTGGTTTATGTGGAAGTGGTTTTGTTGATTGAGATGAATTTATGTTGTCTGTATTCTAAGTATCATCCATAAGTGTATCATAAGGATTATATACATTTATTGATGGAATATTTTGAGGAGGCTTGCTGATTTCATTATACTTTCGTTTTTTCTACGAACTTGTTGGCAGTTTAGATTCTCATCATTATCAAGAAGTCTCTGTATAGTAATATCATCTTGTGATATATTATAGTCATATTGTTTTTCATTTAATTGAGGCATGGAAATTGTTTCTGTAATATTAGGCTTATTATTATAACTAACAGACTTACTTACAGTTCTGTTATTCCGTTCCTTAGGACCTTCATATATTTTTAAATTGACATTCTTCTTAAAGGTAAGATTTATGTCACATAGGCCTGTACCAATTTGCGGAAACTCACTTGATATCTTATCATTCATGGTCTCTAGAACTGATTCGCCATATTGTTCAATGTCCCTTTTCGGTCCAGTTAAATTTAAATTAAGTTGCTGTCTTTCAGCCAGATTACTTAAAATTAATACTTACACACGAAATTAATATTATTATCAATATATTGAAAATAAAATAAACACTGAACACACTTCAATTATGAAATAATCAATATTTGTAATTCAATTGAAATTCGCTTTTGCAACAAAAAGCACGGCCACCTGGTTAAATAATAAACCAATTACCTTACACCGTCATCTGTTAGAATCGTATGGAACTCACAGATAATTATAACTCTTTGTTAAATAATAAACAAATAATTTGCAATAAAAATAATGCGACTATAAATTTAGTTATAAATAACCTTATGTCTCACGTTGGATCAAACTGCACACAGTGTTCAAAATTTTATTAAAATCGGTTCAGTAGTTTAGGATTCCATCGCGGACAAACAACGTGACACGTAATTTATATATATATATATATATATATATATATATATGTATATATAATTGGAAGAGGGGTGAGGCAAGGATGTCCTCTATCACCTACCCTTTTCAACATCTACCTGGAAGACCTATGAAGAACTGCTCCAGTAATACGGGAGGGGTAAACATGGGAGGAAGAAAAATAAAGTGCATAAGATGTGCTGATGATATGGCTTTGCTAGCAGAAGATGCAATGACATTGAGGAACATGCTGATGGAGCTGAATGATAAGGATTATGGGATGAAGATAAATATAAATAAGACAAAGGCCATGATTATAGGAAAGAAACAAAGGAAGATACACATGAAGATTAAAGATGAGGCCATTCAGCAAGTGGAGAGCTTCAAATACATGGGTTGTACTATCAGTAGTAACATGAACAGCAGTCAAGAAGTAAAGCAGAGGATAGCAATGGCGAAAGAAGCTTTCAACAAGAAGAGAAGCATTTTCTGCGGACCTATGGCAAGAGAAATAAGAAAGAGGCTAGTGAAGTGCTTTGTGTGGAGTGTAGCATTATATGGTGCAGAGACGTGGACATTACGACGGAATGAGGAAAAGCAACTGGAAGCTTTTGAGATGTGGATATGGAGAAGAATGGAACGTATAAAATGGACAGACAAAGTAAGAAATGAAGATGTGCTAGACAGAGTGGGTGAAAGAAGAACAATGCTGGAACTCATAAAGAAGAGGAAAAGAAATTGGATTGGCCACTAGCTAAGGAGAAACTGCCTGCTGAAGGATGCTCTAGAAGGAATGGTCAACGGAAAGAAAGTTAGGGGCAGAAAAAGACATCAGATGATAGACAATATTAAAATAAATGGTTTGTATGCAGATACAAAAAGGAAAGCTGAGTCAAAGAAAGAGTGGAGAATGCTGAGTTTGCAGTGAAATACCTGCTCTTGAGCAGAACTCTATGAATGAATGAATATATAAATAAATATATATATATATATATTTATTTATTTATTTATTTATTTATTTATTTATTTATTTATGAGTTTGGTATTGTAGTTATTAATACAATTTTAAACAATTACTACCTAACATTTGATTGAAATATTTTAATACAAGGGCTTGAACAAAGCTGTAGTGTTTTTTGATATCTGTACCTAAATTAAACAAAACTGCTGGATCTAAACTAGAAATCATCATCATCACCATCCATGAGAGTATTAGGCCGTGTGGTCTGTTACGGTCTGAAAGAGGAATTTTCCATCAAACGCTTTTTTGGACGTCCCAGCGATCTTCTGCCTTGGGGGCAATAGCGAAGTATGGCTTTTAGAATTCTATGAGACGGCATTCGTTGAAGATGGGCTTTCCAGTTGTTCTGGTAGTTTTGTATATGGTGAAGAATGGGTTACATTCAACTCTTCCATAATTTCCTCATTTCTTTTATGGTCCCACTTTGTGTAGCCTGTTGTACTGCGCATAAATCGCATCTCACTTGCTGTTAGTCGGCTTTCATTTCCTCTTCGTATTGTCCATGCTTCACTACCATATCTTAATACTGGTCTTGCGAGAACCTTATAAAGCCGTAATCTTGTGTTCTTCTGTACTAAAGATGGTTTCATTATACTGTTAATTATCCATGTTGTTTTTGTAAAATTTGTGATTTTCTTTGATATATCAGCTTCACCTTGAAATGTTAATTTATAACCCAAATAATTAAATTCGTTTACTCGTTCTAAAATTTCATCATCCAAAACAATTTTGCTAGGTATAGGGTATTTTCCACAAAAGTCCATCACTTTAGTTTTCTTTGTATTGATTTCCATATTGTACCTATTTGCAATTATATTAAAATTGTGTATAGAATACTGTAAATCTGTTTCTGTTGGAGCTATTAATACAAAATCATCTGCAAAAAGCAAAGAGTCTATTTTATGGTTTCTATTAATTTGGATAGAACCATGTCTCATCTGTCGCCAATCTTGGAGCATTATATCCATGTATATGATAAAGAGCAAGGGCGGGAGGCCACATCCTTGTCTTAATCTAAACTAGAAATCTAGGATCCAAATTAAACAAAGAATTAATTATATCCAATTCAGAGCTAAGCAAAATAAACACAGATTTAAGAAAGCAGCTAAATTAATTATTTAAATATTTTAAAATAATAAATAAGTAGTAACCTATTTTAGTTTATATTATTATTTCCAAATGTATTTAATTACCTTCTTCTGTTTGGCATTAATCTATTGTATATATATATATATATATATATATATATATATATATATATTTTATATATCATTCTACTTTATATTAATTAATTCTTTGAGTCAGAGTGAGTTTTATATTTTGAAGTTTTTTCCTAAATTTGTTTTGCTTTATATCATTACCTAACGTATGTAACTACTTTATTCAATTTGGTATTAATCTATTATGTGTTTTTTATGTAGTTCTCGTCGGCATTAACTCTTTGAGTATCAGTGTGTTCTATATTTTGGAATTTTCTCCCAAATTTGTTTTGTTTTTATATTAATTCCTAATGTCTTTAATAATATTCTTAAGTTTGGTATTGATGTAATAATAATAATAATAATAATAATAATAATAATAATAATAATAATAATAATACTTTATTTATTCTGGCAGAGTTAAGGCCATAAGGCCCTCTCTTCCACTCAACCAGCACAAATACAAATAAATATTCGACAAATATAGATATACACTGTACTAATTATAAACAGTTAAAGATACAATAAATGTAGCAATGTAAATGTCATGTACAAACAACATTTCATAGGGTAATAACAATAATGATACGATTATGATAATAATAGTAATAATAATAATAATATAAATATGATACATTATACGGGAGACACCAATTAATATATATATCTTACACTGGATAATAATGAAGTCGAGTTTAGAGCAAATATAAATTTAGATTTCTTTTAAAAGATGCCAATGTCCGGCAGCCTCTTATTTCTTGTGGTAGGGAATTCCAGTTGCGAGAAGTGGAGATGGTATATGACATGGAGTGATGTGATGTCCTATGTTGCGGTATATTAAGTAAGAGACTATGTTGTGATCTTGTGTTTAAGTTATGGTTTGAGGATAGATACTGGAAACGGAATGATAAATAATTGGGAATCGAGGTATGTAGGATCTTAAATAGGAGAATTAGACAGTGCGATTTTCTTCTCTCTTTTAGATGTAGCCATGACAATTCGTGGAATAATGGAGAAATGTGATCGTATTTTCGAACATTAAATATGAATCTGATACACATATTATGGACACGCTGCAGTTTGTCCGACAATCCGTCACTTATGTCAGTTAATAGAACGTCACAGTAGTCAAAATGCGGCATCACTAAAGTTTGGATTAAAATTCTTTTAAGAGTTGTAGGAAGAAAATGTTTAAGTCGCTTTAGGGAATGCATTATGGAGAAGATCCTTTTAGATGATGTATAATAACTCCAATATTTAATCTATATTGTTTTGTTTTTTCCTCTTTCCTTAACTAACACATCATAATTTATATACTCTGTATTTATTATTTCTGTAACTAAACTGCACCCGAGCACGAGTATGTACTTACTCATTCGGGTGTCAATACTGCGTATAAAATTAATGTTAAAATTTATTCTTAAAAGATCTATGTATGGCAGACTTGAACCAAAGCCCATAAATAGGTATAGTGATCAAGTTGGGAAAACATTTCTGAATTTTATAACTTAAATAGCAAAAATTATTTTACGTAAAAATATAATATATTGGGACAATAATAGTTCATGGGAAATAATTGGACGTTATTTGTAACTAATAATTTAATAAGAGAGAACCTAATTTCTCATTGACGTTCTTGAGATTAGATATTGCACTGAACATAATTCAGTATAATTTACTATATTTGTAACTTGTATTTGTTTCTTGGTTCCTTCCTTGTGTTGTTATATTTGGCAGGAATTCCTGGCATTTACGCATAACAGTTGACACAGTTATAATAAATGTACGACATATATATATATATAAATTTATAGAAAGATTCAATAATTTTAAAACATGAAAGAGAAAGAAGATAACATTTTTGGAAGTATATCTTACGTCAAAATCGATAGCTCCTTCCGAGTTGGAATCATATTATTTGCGTTTTCTTCTATCTTAAAGAAGCTGTGTTCTAATAAAAGTGAGCTATACAACATTTATATTAGGGAAAGAAAGCAAAGTTAAAAAAAACAAGATTCTTTATAATATTGTCTACAACAAGGCGACAGCATTCTCATAATAATTTGTTTTAATTGCACTTTAATTCTAAAACACTGAACGAGAATGTCTTGGCATTAGAGCCAAAAGTTATACCATTCAAATATATACAAAGAAACTTGTATAATGAGAACAGTTCTTGATTTTAAAGAAATTCTGCTGAATAAACATTTATGTTAGGTCATGTAACTAACCTCCTTCATGATACTGATATAAGAGCAGACTTGCCTAGTTTTGCACAAATTTGAAATTATGGGATATATTTTTTCGTAGGTTTTCTTTCTGCGTCTAGCTATTATTGTTATTATTATTGTTATTACTATTATCAGTAGTAGTATATTTTCATATATTGTTGAACATATAAATAATATTTTTTTTGTATTCACGTAGACACAGAAGAATACAACCGAAAAATCACCGAGTTACTCGATCCTGGTAACTACCGTAAGCTGTCAGACGACCGAACTACGAGGAACGAACAAATTAACAAAGGCCTCCGAGCTTCCCGACGACGTGAAGAAAGAACTTCGGAAGAACGAAGCCCAGCCACTCAGACTATACGGATTGCCTAAAATTCAAAAGGAAAATACACCTTTAAGACCGATCGTCAGCCAAATAGGATCACCTACTAACAACCTGGCTAGATATCTCTCTACTTTATTGACACCACATGCTAACAACAGTGACACTTATGTCAAAGACTCAATGCACTTCTTAGAAAAACTAAAATATATAACATTGCAACCGGAAGATATAATGGTGAGTTTCGACGTGATCCGACTATTCACCAAAGTTCCAATAAATGAGGCTATTCATCTCATTGCTGCCACGTTTCCTCAAGACATCACAAAACGTTTCGAACACTGCTTAATCACCTGCTATTTTCTATTCAACAACGACTTCTACGAGCAAATAGATGGAGTAGCTATGGGCAGGCACGTGAGCCCGGTAGTTGCCAATTTCTTCATGGAAAACTTTGTTCAAACATGCTTAGATACGTCACCTGTCAAACCTAAGATATGGCTTCGCTATGTAGACGACACCTTTGTAATCTGGAACACGGGGAAGAGAAATTAGACGAATTTCTGACACACATCAACAACATAAACTCCAGTATACAATTCACCGTAGAAAAATAAACAGATAACAGCATAGCATTCCTAGACATCCTGATCAAAAGAGAAGAAGACAGCAACATTTATCATACTATCTACAGACAACCTACCCACACGGACAGGTATCTTCATAAAACTTCGAATTATCACCCTAAACAAAAATTCGGAATCATCATATCATTGACAGGTCGAGCCAAAGAACTTTGTCATCCGGATTTAGTAAAAACGGAACTCCGACACCTCCATACGGTATTCACAGCCAATGGATACACCAGGAAAGAAATCAACCGAGCCAATCATTTCAGACGATACAACAGCAACAGCAGCAAGGAATCAGAGGAAAAACTTCAACCAGGGCATTTTTACCGTTCATTAAGAATGTAACGGACCGCGTGGAAAACTACTAAAGAAAGAAGGTATAAAGACAATATACAGGCCTACCAAGAAAATCAAGAACCTTCTTAGGCCTATAAAGGATCAACTCCATTCCCATCAGACAGCAGGCATATACAGGATTCCATGCAGTTGTGGGAAAAGTATATATAGGCACCACTAAGCGCAGCATCGCAACCAGGCTTAAGGATAATGAAATATACAGTCGTCTTAAACAAATGGATAAGTCGGCAGTAGCAGAACACTATTTACGTGATGGCCACAGAGTACAATACCAGAATACAGACATATTATCTAACTGCACACAATATTTTACCTGTCTACAACGAGAAGCCATCGAAATATTCAAACATAAAAAGCAGTTTCAATAGAAAAGAAGAATCATTAAAAGTCAACAAAGTATGGATACCGGTTCTAAAAAACGCAGAATGTAAACCTCGACAAGTACAGTCGACTAGACCATCAAACAGGAATCTCATTGGAGCAATGGAAGTCTCTACCGCTGACCAATCAGAAGGCAGATATAACGCACAGTCGACTAGACAATCAAACAGCAATCTCATTAGAGCAATGTAAGTCCCTAACGCTTACTAATCAGAAGGCAGATATAACTTACGAACACATCGCGGTGAACGTATAAATAGGACAGACAGTGGACAAAATTGCCAGCAGAGCACTGCTAAAAGCCAGAATAGACAAGCCTCTCAACTCCCTCTATCAAGTCAGGGACGCGAACTTCTCAATAACTTAGAGCCATTATTAGCTCAATTACAATCTCCAATGGAGAAGTTTGCGTTCATGACAAATCTAGTAAATATGTGTTTCGGTGAATATGTGTAGGTTCCATACCGGAAGCTTTCTCAATGTTGCGGCTTTTAATGCCAATGGTGTACTTAAACAGATTCGAGAGCTTATTACTTTTATACAAGAGAGAGATATTGACATTCTTCTTCTGAATGAAACTTTTTTGAAACCAGGTAACAAATTCAAAATTCCGAATTATTGTATATATAGAAACGACCGATTGAATGGTCTCCTTGGAGGTACAGCAATTTGTATTAAACAAACCATTGGCCACAGAGTGGCCCCTATACCCAGGCTTCAATTTATTGAAGCAACACAGCCATCTTCTTGCCAATTTCAGACCGCGAATCAATTTATATAGTTTGTATTTACAAATCACCTACCAGACTCCTAACGAGGTACGACCTAAACGCTCTCACTTCCGTCTCCCCTAACTACTTGTTAGCGGGAGACTTCAATTGTAAACATCTTCTTTGGAATTGTCGTACCCAAAATGGATCTGGTGTGATACTCCAAAATTTTTGTCAGCATCATAACATAGAAATTTCCGCTCCAAGGGAACATACATACTTTAGAAACACACATGTTGGCTTTCGATCAGATGTACTGGATATAGTTCTCTCGAAGAATGTACCTATCTCTCCACACGTCACCACAATTACAGACGTACTTAACTCAGATCACAGTCCTATATTCTTAAAATCAGTCCCACATTTTTGTTGTCCTCGTCCCCAAACATGTATTATGATCACACTGATTGGCAGAGTTACACACACATGCTTAACCAATGGATTAAGCCGACACTCTCTGTCCAATCAACAGAACAAATAGAACACGCTGTCCTTAGTTTACAGGCTAGTATACAAACGGCCATTACACTATCTACAACACAAACAAACAAAAATGCACATACAAAACCATACGATCCTACACTCCAAAATTATTTAACTGAGAAGAAACGATATCTCAGATTATACCGTACTTTTGGCGCACCCCAACACAAACAACTTTACAATCGCTATGCTCATTTGGTGCGAAACCGATTAGAAGAAATGCGAAATGCTGAATGGGATTCTTCCCTTCAGCGTTTCACAGATGCTAAAACTCCTCGAGCTCCGCCTCCTCCATCAGCTATATTTTATGACCAAGATTGGGCTTACCTCCCACGGGAGAAAGCCCAAGCTCTCTCTAAACACCTAGAATCAAGGTTTCGCCCACATGAGCTCACCACACCGGCTCACGAAGCTGAAGTATACCATACAGTAAGTACTTTTCTTGAGAGACCTATCCCTCTCACCCTTCCTGATAAACGGCTTTCAGTGAAAGCCGTAATCCATAATCTACCTTCCAAACGTGCCCCCGGTCATGACCGGATACCATATTTGGCGGTAAAATATTTACCGCTAAAAGCCCTTCTCCTCTTCCTTCAAATAGCTAAACTTTGTCTCAAGTACCAGTACTTCCCTGAGGTCTGGAAAAAAGCCAAAGTTGTAGCTATACCAAAACCTGATAAAGATCCAACCAACCCGGACAACTTAAGGCCAATCAGTCTTCTACCTGTGCTGGGGAAAGTTATGGAAAAACTCATTTTGGCAAGACTAAAAAGAGAGGTGGTAGAGAGAAACCTTATTCCTACTCACCAATTTGGCTTTAGAAAAACACATAGTACTCCGCTCCAGCTTGCTCGACTGGTTGACCAAGTTGTTACGGGGTTCAACAACAAGAGAAGTACTTTGGCAGTGTTCCTCGATATTGAGAAGGCATTCGATACGACTTGGATAAATGAACTATTATACAAATTAATCAAATTTCAAATTTCGGCTGATTTAATTAAAATTATAGCTAAATACCTAACTAACAGACACTTTTATGTGTCGGTTAGTGGGTATAATTCTGACTGCAAGCCACTCTTGGCGGTAGTTCCTCAAGGTGCAGTCCTCTCTCCGATTCTGTACACTCTCTATGTGTCAGACATCCCTAATTTTAACCGTATTAACCTAGCATCCTTTGCTGATCATACTTGTTTGTATCTTCAGGCTCCATTCCGTCTATTACCTCGACGCGTCCCAATAATCCAGACCGCCTTAAATTCCTACCGTTCCTGGTTTGGTCTATAGAACATTAAGCTCAATGTTAACAAAACAAAAGCTGTTTTGTTTTCAAAGACTAGTAGACCAAACCAAATCCAACTCACCTTGGGAACTCATCACTTCCGACCAGAGCCTTCAGTCAAGTATCTTGGAATCCATCAGGATTCCAAGCTTACGTTCAAAATTCATATTCGGCATCTTATTCATAAATCAAATGCTGCAATTGCCTTACTTTATCCATTTTTCAAGTCACCTACACTATCCTCTCAGATCAAGCTGATTCTTTACACAGCTGTGATCCGAAGCATGTTGCTGTATGGTTGTGAAGCCTGGAGCATCCTCGCTGGATGTCACAAAAAGAAAGTCCAAATAATTCAGAATAAATGTTTCAAAATTATTTTCTCGGCACCAATGTACACGAGGATCGCATAGCTTCACAACCAAGCACAGATGCCGTATATTGCGACTACGATTGAAGAACGTGTGGACAAAATGTTCCAACTAATCCAAAATCATACAAATCCAATTGTTCGCAATATAGGGAATCTAATACAGTGACGTGCAATTCACCGGAACATATTTGCTAGACTTTGATGGTCCAGCTAATGAAATGAGTGCTGTATGACAGCTAAAGTAGTGTGGCTCATTCCGCTCTGTCGGCTTTCGGACTCTCTGCTTGTCCGGCCGAGTGGTATACGATGCCCTGCTTTAGTAGGATTACACCTCATTTCACCACCTTCCCTTTACAATTTTTTTTATAAACTGAACACAAACGCCGCTAGATATAGTGGGTTAAGTGGTTAAACTCCATCTAGATAATCACTATGATATTTGCTGCCAGGGAGCCGCAACTGGTTCTAGTGCAGCGCACTGGGCGATGCTAGACATTGCCAAACAACAACAACAACACAATTGTCAGTCTCAAGACAACCCTCGAGGATGCCAGACGCAGTCTCTGGCGAAACGTCGGGGAACTACAAGCCTCACGACCACGGCCTACAGCACGAAAATCTTCTTCAAGATCGTCATAGTATTTTTTTATTATTATTCATTATGCATAAAAGTAACCTATACATCATCTATCAATTTATTAGATTTAGCAAAGCAACGAATATTTTTCATTCGAGGAACGATATCACATTCTTTTTTGGAGTTGGGTCCTAAAATCTTACTTATTTTCTTACGTATCTTGTGGTAGGCCTATATACTATTATCAAACATTTCAGATACACTAAATTATATAAAATATCTTAACTCTTTAATCTCATTTTAATCCTTGAACGACGCAATGTTTACAGCTCTGATAAGGTACAATCTTTGAAATTACGTTGTTGTTGGTTCCAAACAATATGTTATTCCTCAAAACGTTCCAATGATTTAGCTCCAGCTGATAAACTAGTAACTCAGCACTAAATAATAACACCCAACATAATATGACAATACGAATATAATGCGTCTTAATAATATTGAAAATAATAATTATTAACTACTGGAAATAATTTAACAATATGCTTAATACCACTCACACAATGTCCACAAATATAGTATCATACTTTAAACTACTACTACGTCGCTTTGGATAATCGTATCTAAATGAAATTGGTACAATCAAAAGAGAAACTAAAACGTTTTTTGCTATACCTCATAGACATTGAATGTGGCCCCCACGAATAACGCAGTAGACATCACTGTCTGCTAAATATCCAACAAAGAACCCATATGACCATAAAAACATGATTAAATTTAGTTTAGATTAAGTATTGTTGTCCATTATTCTGCATTGTTGACATTGTTAACATGCACAAACCTTTTTGAGTTTCTCTTTAGATTGTCACCAATTTCATTTAGATACGATTATCCAAAGCGACGTAGTAGTGGTTTAAAGTATGATATAGGCCTATTTGTGGACACGTTGTATATAAATCCAATATATGAAAATGAATGTTTGTTTATTGGTACTTCATGCGCGGCCATACCGTTGATCCAATTGTGATCGGGCTTTTTGCAAAATGTTCAGGAGATTCCCGGGATGAACATAGGGCTATAAGAAAGTTGTGATACTAAATTCCTATACCATTAAAAAAACGCCCTTTATAGTGTAAAACATGAAACGAGTAGCTCTTTGGACGCTTAAATGGCTTACGCTGCCCGAACCTTAACAAGAACACAAAATTGATGTACACAGAATTGAATATCTCAAAAATCTGTACAAAAAAGTCCGCGACAGCATATGTTTATCTCTTACGGATAACTCACAATAACCATTTTGTCTTTCATTAATGCCAAGAAGATCGAGACAAGTACGTAGATTCCTATGGAAGCATAGCAGCACATGGTGGGTATTCTTTTACGGATAACTCACAATAATGAATTATGTATTTTAGCTCATTTATTCCAAGAAGGTCGAGGCAAGTAGATTCCCGGGCAACAGCGGGTAATCAGCACAGGAATCTTAAAATAATTACGATATACAGTTATAATTATTTTTCATTTTACTTATTCAACTAATCATAATAAGTACATTATTCTTTGTCGTTCAGCTCATTTATTCCAAGAAGATCGGGACGAGTAGATTCCCGGACAACGCCGGATAAACAGCACGTGGTATATACAAATAATTACGATATAAAATTTTCCTTTCACTTATTTAACTAAATATTAATTTTCTTATTTCAGCTCATTTATGTCAAGAAGATTGGGATAAGTAGATTCCCGGGCAACACCGGGTAATCAGCACGGGGTATCTAGATAATATATATTTATAATTATTTTTCTATTAACTTATTCAACTAAAATAAAATCATATTAATTTTCATTTATTTTGGCGTAGCAGCGCACGCCGGGTATTAGCTAGTACCGTATAAAAATCGCATTAATGCGATTAACTATGTACAAATGTTAACTCACATAGTTTAAAGTTTAAAAATGATGTTCACATTTTTAAACATTTTCTTTTCCTAAGGGGAGCGATGGGTGAAATTCCAATTTGTGATACAGCATTTATCTAAACATTCTTCTACCCAATAAAAATAAGCCTCTTCTAATTAATAAAATAAATAACTTGGGAAATATTGCACTTATAAATTGTACTTTTATAACGATAAAAATAATCTCTCACTCCAAAACAAGTCCAGGATAATTAATACTGCATATGTTTTCCGAGCGCAAGGAAAGAAATAACCAGTGGTGTGTTGGAGCGTCTTAACCTAAGGGAGAAGGGACCAAGTGATTGGTAAGCTCTTCCACTATATTGCGCCTCTATCTTCCATTATAATCCACTTACTTTAGTATCTAGTTTTACCACAATATTGATGTAGGATCTATACATCTACTTCAGAAAATCCTCAACATCGTTATGTAAAAATACTATATGAGAATAAATAATCTATTTTTATGTTTAATACGTTGTATTAATAACTATCCGACTTTCACTATCGAAACTCTAGATTCATAGCCGCGCGGACATATGCTCTCCACACATCGCTATCCTACGCTAACGCTTTTCAGTCATCCCCTGTATAATATACTTCTCTCAAATCATGGTCAATATTATTCTCCCACCTCATTCTTAGACTACCTGTAGAGCGCTTTCCCGCTGGTTTTCCTAAAAGAGTTTGCATGCCTCTCTTTCATTCTTCATTCGTGCCACATGCCCTGCCAATCCCAATCTACTTGACTTTGTTATTAAAATACACGAGTTCCTACAAAGATCACATAGCTCACTGTTACGCAGTCTTCTCCATTCCCCTATCTGTTAATTTCTCCATGATTCAATAATTTTCCTGTGCACTTTATTCTCAAATACTCATAACATTTTCTCCCCCCTTAAAGTACAAGTACATGTTTCGCATCCATATTAAATAACCTTGAGAATAACAGTTTCATAATTTTTTTTCAGCTTAATCTTTTTGAGAGGAGTTGGGACGATAACAATACAGAAAATATCCCTTGACACATTGTGCACCGAAATTCATAACATGAGACTGAAACGGATACCTTGAAAACAGAATATGGCGATATATTAAATCTATGTACGTTCTGTTGATCATAACATATGTTTTTGCTACTGTTTAAAAACAAAAATCATATAAAGTGTTCTATACAAATAACTCCATTAGGCGCCAGGTCTAGAAGGCTGTTGACCTGCCAGACTATTACTGTTCTCACATTCGCATGTATTATCTAGACTACAGAGGTACAGTCAGTACAGGATCTCATGTGGTTAGCATTTCGGGTCTCCTAGACGTTACAGCTGATTTTTTTTAACCTGGAGCACCTATTTATTGTGGGCGCCCAAATTTCTCAAGAAGCTGCGTGAGCAGCGGTCTCATACTAACCGAAATTGTATTAGAAAATGCCTTTTATCATGGTGATTCGAATCAGTGCATGTTCGACAGCTCTGCATCAATATATGATGTCTTAGAGCGCCCTGCCACGGCACAGAACTTACGAAAACACATAGCGTTCCTCAACTTGATATACAGAAATTGCTGAAAATTTAAAATATATGCCGTCGTGACTCGCCATAGGATTTTGCCTGGAGTTTAACTTATAAATAACTTTATAATGTAATATTTTATGCTCACCAATGCTGATAAATTACTAAATATATCAGATATTAAATTAAAAGTATATAAAACGGCGATTGTTCCAATTATCGTATATGAATGCGAAACATGGTCTCTTATTTTAAGGGGAGAAGGTACATAAGAAATGGGGAAAAATTGAATTTTCGTTTTTTTTTTTTGCTCATATTCATACCTTGAAGTATATTCTATATGAATAGAAATTGGTTTTGCACTACAAACTTATTTAAAGGTTCTAAGTGTGGATTTAAAGGAGGAATATTTTAAGAGACTGTGAATAGTGTAAAACTTTAAACTCAATTTTCCGCTACTTTCGTTTTTGCGAGCCTTTTCTTAAAACTATTCATCCCAGGAAAATGAAATTTTCACAGGCTATTTTTCTGGTGCTTAGGAAAAACTGGAAATTTTTTAACATTTTAATATTATTATTATTATTACTATTATTATTATTATTATTACTATTATTATTATTAAGGGCACCAATACTTATTTTCCTTTCCAAAATGCACCAAGAAATCATTGTTTTTAAAAAAAATACAGTTTCATTTGAAATGCTGTGTTCTGGAAAAAATGTAATTTTATTGCCAAATAGTGTATATACGCTATATGCGAGAAAAAAATGATGATCTACTGTTAACAGTTCTTCTGAAAAGGAACATTAAAATTAGAACATTTAACATGGCGAAGATACAAGGTCCAAGGAAAGAATTGCAGTATTTGGGAATACGGAACTCCTAGGAAACATTTTAGACCAAAGAAAGACGAACAGAGATACGAATAAAGAAAACTGCATAATAGCGAGCTATATATCGTTATGAAATCACTAGTAATAAGAAAAGTTAAGTTATGTAATTTGAGAGGACAGAATATATGATACAAATAGGAAATTAAAAAGAGGCATAGAATCTTTTTGTAGGAAACCAGAGGAAAAATGCCCAGTAGGCAGGCAAAGAATAAGATGGGAGTATAATATTTAACAAAGATTTGAGAGAAGTGAATTATACAGCAAATCACTGAAAAATATTTGCTCAGGATAGGAATGAATGAAGAGCTTATATCCGCGCCGCCATGTTCAAGAGTGCCAATGAAGTGGTAAGTTGTACGTCTTCATAAATACAATATTGTCCTGTTTATAAAACAAGCATCTTCTTGAATTTTTAGGACAAGTATGGTTTTGTGGAAGGAATTTGTTGGCTCTTGTGTATTGGGGTTGCATTCCGTAGTGGGCGGACAATTTTCCACGCCAGAGAAGCAGAAGGTGTCGAGAAGTTACACGTGGTGATGGCAGGGCGCCAGGGCGGCTACTGAGGAGCCCAACAAGATCACTGGCCCCTTCACAATTATCTAAACTTATAGAAATTCATGTATTTCACTTCCTAGAGATATATTTATAATGCAAATTTTTATACAATTAATGCTCTACAATTTTGAATATGCTTGTAACATCTACTGATAAATAACCTCTTTTTTTTGTTTAATAATAAGGTTAAATGATTTTCAGACATCCAAATTCACAGTCAATACTTGAGGAATGTATCAATATTTACATTAATTTCTATAACTTATTGGGGACAAGTGCAGCGTAGTCGGTTAAGGCAATATGCTACATGCCGGAAGGTCGCGGGTGCGATTACCTATGTGGTCAATATTTTAAAATTTTACTTAATCCTTCTCGCAGCACCATGACCCTGGGGTCGACCCAGCCTCTAAAGGAAATGAACACCAGATCATGTTGTGAGAGTGGTCGTCACACGGAGTTGACAACCCGGTTGGCATCACGTTCCGATTGCCCAGAATGATGCGAGCCTTAAACGTCTACTACACCAAGGGCCACCTAACGTCTGTGATGGTATAATTTTACCTTTTACCTATATCTAGAGGCATCGGTAGTGGTTTTTAACATTCATAAATCAGAAGTTTAACATGCTGATTTGAACATACAGCATATTTTAGCGTTTATACATTTGAAATTTAGAATTGTAGGCCCTATAGCGTTT
This sequence comes from Diploptera punctata, assembly GCA_030220185.1. Lineage (NCBI taxonomy): Eukaryota > Metazoa > Arthropoda > Insecta > Blattodea > Blaberidae > Diploptera > Diploptera punctata. The sequence continues at coordinate 1,076,965 of JASPKZ010001211.1, read as the reverse complement.
AAAAATATATATATGATGTAATTTTTAATGACGGGTAGGAGCTTTAAAATTGAATTAAATTCACATTTGTAAAGGTTTTACAGCGTGATAAAAATGTGAATTTATTTAAACTTATCACAAATTGAAACAACAAACAGAAAAAAGAACAATTTAATACAGGCTAATGCATAACAAAAGAAATGTATTAATATAATAATGAATATAAATATAAAATAAGCTTAACAAATTTCACTAACACTATAGCTGTTACTTAGGTCTACAATTAAATTGTATTTACTAAAATATCGTTCAGCATTTTACGCATCTTTAAATTTTCCTCGTTGAAACATTCTATCCGCCTTGCTTCCGGATATAATCAGCGAAATCCAGGTCTTAAAGAGGACCTGAAATCAACAGGCCTACAATTTCCAAGCCCTAGTTTGTTAATAATACGTCTTCTCCACATCTCTTATTATCATGCATCTTTATTCAGTAGACACTGCTCGCTCCTGGAATAATTAATTTTAAATAATTAATTTTCTCTTTTGAACAATTAAATTTGCTCTATGTAATTAGTAATTTTCATTTTTTCTATTCTGTACTTTTATAATTTATTCGTCAAATTTAGAGTAAATTAATTTATATCATATTGTGTGTAACTGTTGTATTTTAGGCAAAACATGTATTACCGTAATTTATAAATGTTTTAAATTTATGTTAATTATTGTAAATTTCATTTATTATTATTTTTATTATTAGATTATTATTATTATTACTATTATTATTATTATTATTATTATTATTTTAATATTATATTAATATCTTCCTCGCAGGAGTTAATGTTTACATGTTATTTGAAATAATATTTTAATTAGGTAATGCATTTCATTAAACAATGATAAGAAGAAATAACAAATGGGTTGAAATTAGGTTACAATAGCTCAATTCATAAAAAGGGAGATAGGAAGCATTGTCAGAACTATAGAGGAGTCGGTGTAATGAATCCACTCATAAAATGCTTCACCACAATAGTAAAACATGATACAGAACAACAATATAATCTCATGGGTTTACACCTGGAAAAACAAGTGTACATAACAATTTTACATTAACACTTCTTTTGGAAAAAAATACGAGAGAATTAAAAAAAAACTATATGACTCAAGTTCGCAGATTTGAAAAAAAAAACTTACGATTTTTCTCAAGAACATTTTTGCGAGCTCGAAGGAAGGCATCAATTAGTTAAGATATAATATAACTTTTAATATCCATATGCTCAAATGACAGGTGCAAAATTAAAATTGGAAATCGTTTTGGCCTATCACAAGAATTTTGTACAGCAAAAGGGCTGTTACCAATATTTATAAATATTCCCTTGGCATAGTGCATACGTTTATAAAATAGACAGTGGGCCAGTATGCTTACGAGAATGTTATCTCCGATATTTTTAAGAATATATATATATATATATATATATATAGTCGTGTTTCATCATTCGACAAGGTAACATACACTGATTATGCTCCATGGAGACGCGAAACAAGTGTCTATATCGGTTTGTGGATGCATTTTGCTTATTTTTATCTCTCTTGCATCATGTGCATATTTTATGCGGGTGGAAGGTCAGTGCAGCCTGCATTCCAGATTGATTAGCTGATTGTTAGGGAATTAACGCTAGATTTTAACTTTCATTTAAATTTAAAATATCAAGGAATTCCGTGAAGTCACGTTTGACTCCATTAATTAAAATATTTATTGATGTATGTTCAATATATTGATTCAGAAAATGCTGTATTATGGGAATATACATTATTTCACAATATTTTCTACATCCGTTTTTGAGGATGAACAAGTTCTAATAAACCAGGATGTTTAATAAATGACAAGAAAACTGATTGTAGAATATAAAAATGGGCGTCGAAAATTAATTTTAAGAAAACTGTATATTTAACATCGAAGATGGATGATAAAACAAGAAGAAATTCATAATGTCATTAAATTTAAACATTTGGCATTCATTTCAGAAGCTAATGTAAGATACTTAGACGAAATCGAAAGAAATAAAAAAGAAATACAGGTACAAAAATAATTTTATGCTGAATTAAATTCTTTGGAGCAAGAATATTTTAAATAAATCAAAAAAATAATTTATAATTAACTAGTTCATAACATGTAGCTGAAACCTCGACATTACACAGGCTACATACAAGTAAATTATTGGTTTGAGAAATTGACTATAGGCGTAGAACAGCCTGAAAATCAAGAAAGGATAAAATTAGAAACCAAAAAATTTGAGAGATGATGAAAGTGGATAAGAATATTCTCGTAGCATTTAAAGAGCGAAAATTGATAAGGTTTGGACACGTCAAAAAATGCGAGAGGACAGAATTCCGAAAATTATCTTTAAATGGAATGCTATGGGCAGAAGAGGAGGAAAACCACAGGAACAATGAATGAATGAGATCAGTAGAAATGTGAATAGGATGGAATGGATGGAATAATTTGCTCAAGACACGCATTTTTGGAAGAGTATAATTACTTAGGTTAAAGGGAAAACTAATGTAGTATAGAAAAAAAAATAGCTAATAAAAGAATAAGACAGTGGTCTACGGAAAAAAATAGTACTTATATCTCAGATAGATAATGCTGTATTTATATTTTATTTAGGCTTAATTATTTTTAGAGGTTTTAACATCTAAGATTATGTTGCAACTAGAATTTTGGTTGAATACAATAGGCTGTGATTTTCACATATCTTGTATAGTAGATTAGTGATGTAATTTTAAAGATGTGGAATGATTTTATTCCCTTGATAATGAAGTTCAAATACAGCACTGTGCCTTCACGTCTGATAGCATTAAAGAAAATCTAAGGTTGTCGGCAACAGAGTTTGAACCCGGGATCTTCCGAGTTCTGCATTTAATAATACATACAACAGTAAATATTTATGCACTAATGAAGCACATATTACCGCCATTATGTTAGATATGAATTGATGGTTGTTAGAGAAATTGTTTGAGTGTAAGCCTATAACTAATTCGGGGAAGGAGAGTTATTATTACGGCTTTCATAGTTAGAATATGGGAGATTTTGTAAACTTATCCTATTGACTTAAACTTGCAGAACATTTCATTTACCAACATTCTTTAATATCTCAGGTCATTAGCATCGCGATTCAAAACTCGGTGTGAAAGTCTAATTTTGTGCAAAGGCTTACATGCACATTAGGTTTTAATTTATTTTATCTAAGTGAATAAACGGGGTTGGTTTCCTTATTAACAAGGAATTAACAATGTTCTCAAATCGAAATCAACTTTGACATTTTTATGATAATCCATCCATCCATAGTAATTCTGCCCGAAGGCAGGTCCTTCACTGCAATAATAGCATTTCACATGCTATGCTTGCTGCTTTACTAGGGAATTGTTGCTGTGGTAGCTTCCCGTTGCTATCCACACCGGTGAAGGATGATGATGATGATGATGATAAGGATGATGATGATGACCATATGATTTCGGGGACCGTTTGGGCCTTAAAGTTTTCTTGACATTTGTCTTAGAGGTGAGGAAAAACCCCGATAAAAACCTCACCCAGAAAAACTGCCCCGACCGGGGATCGCACACGGGCCCGTTGCGTGACAAGGCAGCACGCTACCTGGAGACCACAGCGATGGACTTTATGATAATAAGTTATTATAATAACTCAATTCCATTTTGAGCGAAGGTATTAGAAAAAGATGGCTGCGAGTGTTAACTGTAACTGAAATGAAGACCCCAATTTAGAAAAGAGTGGAATTTAAACGTTACGTAAGGTAAGAGTGAGTGCGGGAAGAAGCCTATATGGTTGTCCAAGTGCTAGACCTGAATTGCAATAATAAACTAACTCACTGACACTGTCGAACGCTAGATTCATGGCTGCGCGACATAGCCCGAATCTTTCCATGCATGCCTATTATGAGCTATTGTTTTCCAATAATCCATGTATAATTTATGTACCTCAAAACATGCTTAAAAATCCTACCTTGATCACCGGACAGTTGAAAGTCGAAGTGAATTTTGGTAGATGACCATTTTGCCAACATTATTTGAAGATAGTTTTCCATGTGATAGCATTGATCTAAGAAAACATTCTTAGGATGTTTATGTTCTGAAAAATTACATCGTTTACTTATGTTATCTCGAGAAACGGCCTCGGAGGCGAGGACCTGAGTTCGATTCCTGAACGCGAACAAACATTCTGAGTGATATATTTTTCGTGGTTTTTCCTCATCTGTGAGATAAGGAACTTTTGGTCCAAATATTTATTTGACTATCTTAATCATCCATAACATATTCGTCTTCCTTAGTATGAATCGAAATCATTCGAGTGAATGGCGTGTCTCGTCTTAAATGTTTGTTCCGTCTGATGAAAATATGCGTATGATACTATCTAACTCACTGCCACTATCGAAACCGTAGGTTCATGGCCGCGCGGACAAGAGCTCTCCATGTATCCCCATACTGGGGTAATGTTTTCCAATCATTTCTGTATAATCTACTTCCCTCAAATCATGGTTAATGTTATTCTCCCATCTCATTCTTGGTCTACCAACTGGGCGTTTTCCCTCTAATTTTTCCTTCAAGAAATTTCAATAGATTTGTGGAACAATCAGAAGAACACCGAGGAACAAAGTAAGAAAGAATACGCAGCTAAGATTTTACTCAACGATGGCACTACCAATGGCGAGGTATGGAAGTGAGGCCTGGGTCCTGAAGTAAAAAGAAAAAAGTAAAATTCAGGCAGCGAAAATGATACCTACGGGCTGTGAAAGTATGTACTAGAGAAGTACATACTATAATTGAGAATATTAGAGAGGAACTGAAAGTACAATCACTTCTTCAACAAATTGGATAGAACATCTGCAAAGAATGACAGATGATAGGATACCAAAGATGGCACTGATGTGTAATCCTGGAGGACGAAGATCGGTGGGAAAACCAAGAAAGCGCTGGGCTGAACAGAAGTGAGCTCCGAACAGGCAAAGACCTAATTCGTGAAGGTTGATGATGATGAAATTTCAATGGCCCTCTTTAATTCCACATTCGTGCCACAATGTCCTGCCCGACGCAGTCTACGAGATTTAACTGTTCTTATTATATATACTTTCGTATAAAGCTCATGTAGTTCACGGTTATGTAGTCTTCTACATTCGCCTATTTATTGTATATAGAGTAAAAAATCCTCTCTCGATAAGTGGGTTTCCTGTAAGAAAAGTAACACTCATAAAGTAAGTAAAGTAAAGTAACTCAAGTAAGTAAAGTAAAGTAATCGTCGGCCGCGGTGGACACTCCTTGCCTCTGGTCCCGAGGGTCGCGGGTTCAAACCCGGCCGGGGTCGATGGATTTTTTAGGACGAAAATTCCAAGGAGCAAGTCCTCCGGGAGGACTTTAAAGCCGTGGGTCCCGAGTCTGAAGATTTTCAGGCTCGTAAAAAATCCTTAAGCCTGAATGAAAAGGCCTCTAAGCAAAATTTACCGAATTTTCCCGTCCTAGTACTACCTTGGTTTCCTAGATGTCAGTATTAGGCGGAACGCTGACTACGGACCACTCAAAATGACATCTATACTAAAAAAAGTGTAACTAAATTAGTATAGTTCAAATTCTTCCCTTTAGGGGGAGAGCGCCTAAATCTCTGTAAAGGGAAAACATAGGTTTACAATACAAAAGTAAAGTAATCCCACTACAGATCTCGGGAGGCCCTTGGGGTAGTAGGAGGTTAAGGCTTCCACTTTTTCTATACAATCGGCACTTGATATCAGCCGGGTTGTCAGCCCTGCGTGACGGCCGCCTTTACCCCCAGAACAAGCGTGTGGTACTCATTTCCATCAGAGGCTGAGTCGATCCCAGGGCCATAGAGCCGCCAGAAGGATTTGGTCAGTTTAATAATCCTGTCCCCACCGGGACTTGAACCCTCGACCTTCCGACTTGTAGCGCAGTGCCTTAACCACTAGACTACGGCGTGCCCCCTCAAGTAACACTCATTCGTGAATAATTAAATATGATAGCAAAATGTAATATTATTCATACTTAATAATTATACGTAACAAATTGCAATTGTATTGATATATATATAGTGTTGTATTTTGTTTATTTTTATTTTATATTATTATTTGATATTCATTTGTTAATTCGGACTGTCAAAGGCACGTATTGCTTGTTACCCGTGTCATCCATATTTGTAAATAATATTGTATGTACTCGTATTTTACTTTTAGTCTAATACATTCCTACTACTACTACAAAGCAAAATTTCATACTAAAAGGTATTTTGAATTAAGGGAGGAACGAAATAGCATTCATTGAACACAGCCGGTTTTCAATTGTGAACTCATGGTCCAAAGGAGAGGATAGTAAAAGTCATGTAAGAGCGACAAATACAACATATTTGTAATGAGATTAGACGATTTCCTACACAGACACGATGGCTACATTACGACAATGTGTCATATTGCAATGGAGCATTTCCCAAGGCACATTTCAATATATTAATGTCTTGGGTATCTAATTTTATCTTTGGTATAGCATGAATAAAATATTCAAGATCTGAATTATCTTGTCAGAAAAATACAGACGTAATATAAAACTTAGTTTTCCTTAGAGGTTAATATTATGAATTAAAGCATCCGAGAAATGCGCATCTATATGACGCGACATCACTGCCTTCTTGATAGACGATCCTTATTCTTGGTCAGATCACGCCACCTCCTTAATGCTTTGAAATTGTGTCGCGATAGTGAAAGAAATCTCTCCTCCCAACATATCTTGGCTCTTGTATGAATCTATCGGACTATTACAACGTTTCTCTAAAAATTGGCCACGTCTCAAACAAAAACAAAGTGACGAAAAAGTTATTAATTTACTCAGCTCTATGCTTGGTTCCCATTTAATTATCTTACTGAAACACATTCTATACCGCATATATATTCTACTGATTATCAATTTATTTAATATGACATGCAGATTTATTTCTGTACATAAAGACTTCATAGAAAAAATATTAGGTCACTCAGAAACTCCGTAAACAAAGCGAATTCGCTCGCAAGTCGAATTCATGGTCAATTTTGCTGGTTTGACGGAATGTATCTTTCCTTTGTTAATTAAATCTATGTGTTGCCTGAAAACAAACAAGGCTGCCGTGAAACCGATTTTTAAATTACGGATTTCACGTACATCTCCACCGGATTTTAATGATTTCTGCAAGTACTTTTCTCTGTTTCCATTGCTGCCAATAGAGCAACTTGTAATGTTTTCTTCAGCTAATTCCTCACTTATAATGGTCCATTTTTGCTATTTAATGAACTCAACCTTCCATAGCGTTAACACACACACACACACACTCATATATAACTCGTAGGCATATAACAGCGTGGATGTTAAGCTCTCCATACATCCCCCTGAGGTAATATTTTCGAATCATCCCCTGTATAGTATACTTTCCTCAAATCATAGTCAATTTTATTCTACCATCTCATTCTTGGTCTGCCAACTAGCTATTTCCCCCTGATTTTCCTACAAGAAGCTTCCATAGCTCTTTTTCATTCCCCATTGGTGCCACGTGTATGTATGTATGTATGTATGTATGTATGTATGTATGTATGTATGTATGTATGTATGTATGTATGTATGTATGTATGTATGTATGTATGTATGTATGTATGTATGTATGTATGTATGTATATTTATATACATAAGTTGAATATATTTTGCAAACATTTTTAAAATATTTTCATAACGATCGTCTGAATAGCGTCATTCCTTCGGAATTCGCTAAACGTCAGAGAATTTATGTAAGATCTTTGTATTTTTTCTTTAAATCTGAACTTAAAATAATTGTTATTTCTATATTATATTTACTGTAGGCTTTACTGACGATGTGTATCATAAATCACTTCATTAGTCTCGATGTAGTAGTGGTTATCATCTCCACCTATGGTTCCTATGTTTGTGGGTTCAAACCCGGCCGAGATCAACAGATCGTCCTGGGCATAAAATTCCTAAATATGGTTTACTTCGAAAGGGAAGTCAATTCATGAACCCCGAGACTTAGATATACGGTACGTAAACTAAACTCATGCCTGAAAAAAAAGACTTCTGAAAAAATAATCGGCGCTCTTTATTCTAGATTTGAATTGCGGCTCTAACGAGCTAAGATTTTGAAGAGCGTTGTTACATAACATTCTACCAACTTAAAATCATTCTCCTTAATTACGGTGCGTTCCTTAGCTTATGCCTTATAGAAATATATTATTCTTAATATAAGATGTGTATTATTATATCAATTTATTAAGGAAAAAGTAATGAAACATTATTATTATCTTAAAATAATTTAATTTACTTATTAACTAAACAAAATCGAAAACGTTTTTATAAAAAGAATATTTACATTTGACATAGCCTAACAGTCTTGATGCAAATTTTGAATAGGACATGAAAATTATTACTCTTTAAATTTTAAAACAGAATTTTTAATAAGAATTTTATCTTTATATTTTTTTGCACATAATAGCAAAAATGAATTAGAAATAAATCATTATATTATGCAGATTAAATAATAATGATAAATTTAAAATTGTTATTTTTATATTAATCATTTTTTATTTATTTTTACTTATTTATTTAGCCTGGTGGAGTTAAGGCCATGAGGCCTTCTCTTCCACTCACCAGGACAAAAATAAATTACATTAGAATATAACAATCATAATTAACTCTAATATTAAATACTAAATGAAGATTTGATCAATAAGATAATATCTATTATATTATGATCTGTAATACAACCAGTTAATGATAGTTAAGATTAAGACTAAAACTAATAATAAAATGTATTTTAGCGAGATAAATTTAATTGTTGGTAGACTGTCCATGTCTTATGTAGGGGCCTATATCAAAAACGAATGAAAAATAATAAGATATAGAAAACTAATTTTACGGTTATACAATATTTAAACTAATGAAAATATTTGTTAATTTTAATATTATTTTCATAAATAATTAAATTTATTAATTGTTAAAATAATTCTATCAATGAGGTGTATAAGTTAGTTTGTTATTAAATAATTCGTTAGTTTGTTTTTGAAGGATGTTCTAGTTTGACAGTCTCTGACATAGGGCGGAAGGGAATTCCATGTTTTGGCAAGTGAGACTGTAAAAGATAATGAATTATACACAGTGATATATGGGGGGATATAAAGGACTATCTGCTAATGGGATCGAGTGTCAAAATTATGTGTGTAGGATAGTCTGATGAAGCGGTGTGATAAATAATTAGGCGATGATGTGTGAAGTATTTTATAGGGAAGGGATAGGAAATGTACAGTCCTACGATCTCTTAGACGGAGCCACGATAATTGTCCAGGGACGGTGTAACATGGTCAAATTTGCGAATACCACAAATAAACATGCGCAAGAATTATGACACGTTGAAGTCTTTGAGTGTAAATAATATTTAAGTCTGTAAAAAGAGTATCACAATAATCAAAATGGTGCATTGCAAGTGTTTCTACTAACATTTTACTGAGAGCGAATGGCAGACAATTTCTTACGCGATTTAATGAATGCCTTATTGAGAAGACTGTTTTGCATGTATGGTTTATTTGTGTATTCAAATTTAAGTTGTCAATAAATACTCCTAGAATTTTTACTATCTCACTGTAAGGGATTTGAACTCCATTAAGTGACACATGCGAGACTGTGTTTAGGTTAATTGTAGATAATACTCTATGGTGACCCATAATGATGGATTGTGACTTTCTATGATTTAATTGCAGTCCATATTTAACTGTCCAAGTCATTAGTGAGTCAAGATCCTCCTTATTATTGGCAATAGTGTTATTTAGAGAATATTTGTCTGTGTGGATGTAGATTTGCATGTCGCCCGCAAATAAATTATGTTTGCAATGCTTTAGGGAGTTGGATATGTCATTTATGTAGATTGAAAAAATCAAAGGCCCAAGCACCAAACTCTTGTGGAACTCCAGCTTTACAGAAGGACCAAGAAGAACATAATATATGATTTCCTACAACAGATTGTTGGCGCTCATGAAGGTAGGAATTGAACCATTATCAGAGAGTAAGAGGTTTTTACGTTTACGCAACAATAAGTCTAAGTCTACCGTGTCGAATGCTTCACTAAAGCCCAGTAATGTAAGAATGGTAAGTTTTCGATTATCAGCAGCTTCGCGTATGTCTTCGAAAATATTTAGTAGAGCAGTATTTGTATTGTATCCTGTCCTGAAGCCTGGCTGAAATTGATCAAAAAGGTTGTATTCATTTAGGTAGTCAGTCAGTTGTTTATGGTCTAATCGTTCCAGAGCTTTTGAAAGGGTAGGTAAAATGCTAATGGGTCGAAAGTCGTTTGGAGTTCAGAGCGTTTTAACTTTAGGCAGTGGGCGTACAAGGCCTTGTTTCCTCAATGAGGGATATGTAGAAGTTTGTAGTGAGGAGTTAAAAATATGAGTTATAGTAGGTAGTATAGCGTCGATTATTTTATTCAGTAAAGTAATATTTATATGGTCATTTCCTTCTGCTTTGGTTTTTATTCGCATGATGGATTTTTTACGTCATAATCTGTAACATATGAGAAGTGGAAATGTTCTCTGTCGGATTGATTTGTCAGTAATAATTAATTTATTTTTTGTTCTTTGTCTTTTGGTAGTAGTTATGCCTGTAAAGTGATTATTGAGTGTGTCCAGGGAAACAGATAGTTTGTTTACCTGAGTACCTTATCTCCCAATTCCCATTCTATTCAAGTTTTTTTTTCCAAATTCCTGAAGTATTGGTATCTGTTAGGCTGTATAAATATCTAAGTTTGGCATTTCTGATAGGTTGGTTTGTCTTATTACGTAACTGTTTATATTGATTGAGATTTGCGTCTGTTTTGTGGAGTCTATATTTCTTATGTGTTGCGTCTGTATCAGCCATCAAGTTACGAATTGAAAGAGTCACCCAGGCTGCAGCATGTCATTTCACGAATGATCTCGTAAGTCTACCTTCTCAATTAATACAAATTTTTACAGAACTGTACTGTCATACAAAAATGGTTGAACTAAAGAATATAACGCAGAATAAATATGATTCAATACACCTTTCTATAAGCACATACATACACGTACGTATACAAATTGACATATACGCCATAGGCCTTATGTCTAACCTATCGAACTCTTATTTAATTTTATTTGTATTTAATTTGTTGTCACTTTAATTTTATAAATTGATAATAATGATATTTGTAAAACATTTGATTGAAATAGAGCAATTAAGAGTGTTGTCTGTTTATCTGTACCCGTATATACCCATGTAAGGAAAGACTGCTCCTTTGCGGGAGTTATTTAACAAAGCTAATTTATTTACACTTATTTCTCTACATATGTCTTAGAAAGACAAGTCACCAGCCTGAAAGATACACCTAGTATGCAACTAATGTATTATTTAGATGAGAAAGGCGGATTAAATTGTGCTCAGATGCTCTAATTTAGCCTTGAGCTGTTTTACGAATGTGAAAATCTTCAAATTTAGCCCATGGCCGGATGACGTTTTCTTTAGATTGCTTCATCCAAAAAAAAGAGTCTATCTACTCCGCGACCCTCGATAACAAAAGCACAGACAAATGAGTAGATATAAACAATATTCTCTTTCTGTGTTCATAGTTAAATCGATATTGAGACATGTAATCACTTTGTGTGTGATGTTTATAGGGATACTTTCTGTGTTCTCTGGAGTTTAGAAAGTTAAAATAATATACATGACAATGAGACTGGTTTAAAACCACGAGATTGGGATCAAATGAGCCACACAGGCAATTATTTACGTTTAATTTATTATTTATCTAATATTTCGTAACAATTATGTATATATCATTTTAAAATGACTACATACATTCATGGGAACTGTATGCTATCACCAGAGTTTTAAACTTCCTCATTCGTTTATTTCATTATTTCTTTTACAAATCATCTTGGTCTTTGTCCGGTCTTCTTCTTTATATCTACCACTTTTTTCTGCATATTCATAATGTAACAATGCTGCATGAGACTATTTCATAAGTTTAGTTTAGCAAACAGACGTTAGGAATATTTCACATTGTAACATTTAAATACGATTAGCTGGCTTATTAATGTTTGCGATATGAAATATAGACACGAGCAACTCCCTAGTCTTGATTTATCGCTGGAATCTTGTCGCATTAGTTTTGATGATGGTCAGCTTTCTCACCGGACATGACATGCATTGAGCATCTTGGCTTGTCATGACTTACAGTACTAATCTAAGCATGTAATGAACCTCTGCAGCACGTTGGCAATTCGTCAAAACAGCTTAACAACAGTAGCTACATTTGTATGCAAACGCACTCACCGAATCTTATGCATTTTAAATCCACTTCGAAACGACCTACTGTTACTTTTTTATCGTAATTTGTAGAATCATAATACGTTTTTTATCTCATCCAGTGATTTAAAATATTGTTTATCAACGGGATTTCAACTTGTTAAAATAAACATTGGTCTATGGCTGTAGTTTATCCCGAATTCAGTTGATAACTCATTTGGGACGACTTTCCATTAAAAATTAATTGATAATAACAAAATTGAAGAAAGATTATAAATTAAAATTTCTTCCCGTAAAGTATGTTCGTTTTAAATATTAATGCATTGTATAAAGCAGTACTCCAATAGCTAATGTAGCAAAAATAATTTCTAAATATCCAAAGTCTTCCTCTTTGCCACTTTCTCCTTTGTAATCTCAAAGGCACGAGTGTAATAAAGGAGAAGTAAAACTGAGGGAAGGAGAGGAAAGAGGAAGAAATAAAAAATTAAAGAGAAAGAGAGAGAGAGAGAGAGAGGGGGGGTGGAAGAGGATATGAATTTGTTTCACATGATATAATAAAACGTATTATCGTATATAAATTTCTCACGTCAACAATATATTTCACTATATTATGTTTTGTATTTCCCTAATGGAAAATTATTATCTAGTTTTTGTTATCAGCCTGTAACACAACTAATGAAAAAAAAACATGCCTACGTATAGAAAATATATACATTAAATAAATAAATAATGTCTTTAAATAATAACAATACTAATTTATTAACATATTGGGATAATATAAAACGTTTAATCGCTCATAGTTAAAAAAACTTAACATTATTTTCTATAATAACTAACAAACTGTAATATAAATAACTCTTATCACTACAATTCAGCATTTTTGTAACACTGTTCAATGTCAACCATATATTTTTTAATTTTAAAATATATAAAAAACCCTCTGGCGGCACTATGGCCCTGGGGTCGACTCAGCCTCTAAACGGAAATGAGTACCAGACGCTTGTTCTGGGGTAAAGGCGGCCGTCACGCAGGGCTGACAACTCGACTGACATAAAGTGCCGATTGTCTAGAAAAAGTGGGAGCCTTAACCTCCTACTACCCCAAGGGCCTCCGGGTCTGCTGTGGGATCACAAAAAAAAAAAACAAATTATAGTACTATCGTAAATGTATATTGTAAAAAATTAACATACATCGGTACACAAAGAGGTTTTATTAGTAATATGTTCCTATATATATCCATCTAGCTATGAATTCAAACAAAAATAAGTTGGTTTCCTTCAAAATTGGAAGATAGAGAGATACGTTAAAATATTTTGGGTACAAAATATATTATTTTGCCATAACATTAAATTTTGCGAAGAATTTATCAAGGGGGAAGTATAAATAATAATAGGATGGGATACACACGTGAAAAATATAGTTTATAGATAAGAGAAAATATTGTCTGGAAGTCCAATTGTTTAATAAATCAGTATTCTGACCGTTCGGATTTTTTAACTGAAATAATTAATTAGTAATACAGTACGCGAAATCTTTAAATTACAAAAGAATTTAAAAAAATGTGATCTCCTTTCTTTTTCAAATTTTACAAGGTATCCGTTTGTATTGTTTTTTATTTGAGAGGGATTTGAATTCACCTGTTGTTTATTTTAAGATAAATATAAACATCTGATTAGGTTTTTCATATCACTTCATTTATTATTTCTAGTTTTCTACTTGATTCATATTTATGGATTCTTTGACGTCTAAAAATATGACGCGTCTAGAAACCTTAGGAGTATGAAATAGGCTGCGCTTTTCTATTGTGTATTTTCTGTCATATTTTAGGCCTATAATGATATTGTTAACAGGATAATTTAAAGTTACAGTACTTGAAGTATTTTTTTTTCAGAACTTTACACATAAGTTAAATCAAAATGTGTTTTAATAAATTCAGCAACAAAAATATTACTTTATTTTTGGAATGTGACTTGAATCACAATTTAACCTAAAGACTTGAATTAAATGGAATGTTTAGGCCTATAATAATTAATTTACAGTATACTGCTGACGAAGATTATTTCACATCACCGTAAATGCAATCGAAGTGGTGAATACGATTACCTAGTAATGAAGCTCGAATCTAGAATTTGTTTAAACGACTAGGTGGAAAAGATCGCAAATAAGTCCATAAGCAACAGGGACGTCTCTAATACGAGTCTCAAATATACTACCACTTAAGTAAATTCACTCAGGTAATTTATTTTTATCAGTTCTTGGTACATAATTTAAAAACATTAATTGAGTTTCAGCAATATGTCTGTAACATCAAGAACCCAAACATCAGTTTGTAAACGCAAACATGTAGAAATACTCTCGAGTCTAAGAGCAAAACAGTACGAACGTTGACAAATGAAGATCAGGTGAGCGACTTCTGAACAATGTTGGTGTTGTGCCTAAAAAGAGGTAAGTAATTAAGTTAAACAAAATGAAGGCAAGAGGAGTACCACGCCCGCTAACACGACAGGAGGCTATGGTAATGGGACTTGTTAGGTTGGCAGTTAATTTCTTGACGGGATGGCACCCTGCCATCATCAACATACACGCGTTGTCACCAGCTGAGTCACCACAATCCCATTCTTCCAACTTTTCTTGCGCTTTTATCAATGACAACTCCCTGTGTGGGCTCAGAGTAACAAACATTTCTGTGGATGTGCAATGTAACCCATATCAAATATATTGACAATAATATTATTTCGTGTTTTTCACTAATAGCTTTTCCACAACCATTTTCTCACAGATCTCAGTCTACGAAGGGACTTGACGTTTGATACATATCGAGTGAAGGAATGGACCCTGAATATTATCCAATATATATATATATATATATATATATGAATTTTTAACAAATCAAATTTGTTATGAAAAGACGAAACGTTTTACATTTATACACACTACATAATGGAAAAGGAAATAAATAGGAAAATAATCTAACCTTGGAAGGTTTTCTGATCGTTCAAATGCACAAGCCTAGTACTAAAAATCCCTAAATCGGAAATGGAGACTGGAAGTACCCCACACATGTATTGCTACATGGCTGCCAAACTATGGCCCCTATAGACAGAGAGAGAGAGAGAGAGAGAGAGAGAGAGAGAGAGAGAGAGAGAGAGAGAGAAAGATATTTAAACATAACTAACTCACTAGCACTATGGAACCTGGAAGTTAAATGATCTCATATATATAAGTTCTCTCAGTCTTGAGGCCATATTTCACAATTATTCCCGTATAATTCACACCCCTAAATTCATAGTTAATATTATTCTACCACCTCATTCTTGACCTCCCTAATACGTATATTCCCTATGACTCTCCTACAACAAGTTTTCGTGTCCCTCTTTTATTCCCCATTCGTGCCCCGAGTCTGCCCTATAGCAGTCTACGATATTTAATTCCTATCATTACATCTGCCATAAATGCGTAGCTCACTGTCACAACATTTCTCAATTCACCTGCCTCTTCTTCTCTCTGTGGTCAAAACACTTTCGTACGAATTTGGTGCAAGATACATTTTATTTGGATTTCTATTAGAGTTGTTAGTGGGAGCTTGATTATTCTCATACATTCGTAATATTTTCTCCTCCCCTAGAGGAAGTAGCCACATTTCTCATCTGCATAATTTAACTAGAAGAATGGTCATTTTATAAATATTCAAGTAAATTGTTATTAATAATACTCGTAAAATATTAGAACAAACTAACACATTTAACTAGCTCGGAATACAAGTTGCATACGAAGAGGAACAAGTTTTTAGTCAAAAAATTATAAAATTTAACACAGTAACAGGAATTATAAATACTGTTTTCAAGCCAAACACAGTACAGCAACACACACGAACTAGAATTTATAAAACACTGGCCAGATCTATATTATGTTACGGCAGTGCGCCCGGACAATTCGCAATGTAGACGAACAAAGACTAACTGCGGCAGAAATGAAATTTATGAGACGTACTGCAGGTTACTCAAGAACAGACCATAAAAAGGAATTCTGAGATTCTCAAAGAATTACAAACAGTATCAGTCATGGAATATGTACACAAATATAGAAACAACTGGACATCTCACGTAAGAAGAATGAGCAGAACAAGAATACCATGTCAAATCTTAAATTACCAGCCACCAGGCAAGATATCTTAGGGCAGACCCTTCAAACTTTGGATTGAGATCGTAACAGACCACTAAGTATATCACATGAAAGGAAGAAGAAGAAGAAGAAGATAAATATTCAAGAGATCACTGATCTCGGGAGGCATTCCCGCAGACCTAATGACGTATGGTAAAAAAGTTTGAAGGATTTAATTGCAAAATGATGAATAAATATAAAATATATAAAATTATATCACTATTATAGAAAACATTGTATATTCCATCAGTTTACAAAATAAAGTCAGGAAGAACCGGGAAAACATAGAGGATAATAGTTAATAGTGTAATGGTCAAATTATTTATTAGAGTTAAAAAAACTGCAAGTGATTAAAGTTAATATGATTAAATCTATATGATATCATTGTTCTGGAAAACGCCCTATATTTTCTTAATTTACTAAAAATGAAGTAAGGAAGAACCGGTGCAATTATAGAAGGAGGAATGTTAATAATTCAAATAGAAAATTATTTACTTGAATTAAATAGTACTAGAACAAGCGACTAAGGATAAATTAGTTAAAGAAGAGGATGCATTTACACAAGGACGATCATGTATGGAAACATATATTGGATTAATCGATTCATAAGAAGTAGATATTTCTAATAGAAAGTTTTCAGAAAAAGGCAGATATACGACTGTCTTTAAAGAATTACATAAATATTATGAAGAAATATTCAAATATTTATTAACTTTGGAAAATGTATGTCGCAGCCAATTCATACAACAAATTGACTTATGCGTCTTTCACCTTTGTTACGTAATTTGTACGTGGAAAATATTCTACAATAAATGAAGTGAAATATTCTACAATAAATGAAACCCAGTAGATGAGGATTATTGGTTTTACTGAAACTTTATAGATGATCAAGTGATTTTCCTTCTGGATTAGACAATTGTGAGAAATTATAGTTAGAAGGTTATATAAACAATATGCCTATAATGACTACGGAATTTAAATTAATAATAATAATAAAACAATTTTAACTAACTAATTCAAATTGTGAATATGAAATATTAATATTGAGGGAGAATAAATTAAAGAAATTGATCATATATCTGGATACTACGATTACAGAAGAGGGAACGCATGTGCAGATATTCAGTTTTGATTTTATGTACTGAACTAAAAGAGAATGGTGGTAGGATCCTTGCATTCTATATCATGGGAAGAATATTTCCAGGACCACAAAATTACACACGGGAAAAGGATAAACTGAAAGAATTGTATGGTACAACAGAGAAGTATGGGTAATGATTGAAACATATGAAAGGAAGCTTTTAATGGATTTTAATGAATTTTTAATGGCAGTTTAAATGGATTATCCAAGAAGACGTGAAAGGGTACCAAGATTGAAAAAAATACCCGAAATGAAGAAATTAGAAGATGGATGAAAGCAGAGGAGAATGTGATGTAAAGAGGGAGTTAAAATGTTTCAGACACTTAATGAAGAATCAACCTCAAATAAGGCCTAAAAATATCTCAATTAACATCACTCAGAAGACGTTTTCGGGGAAGACCAAGAAGATCAATGTACCAAGAAGTTGATTATTTGTACACAGAGACTTCAAGAAGAAGACCCCCTAGTTCGAAGAGGATGGATATTGGGAACACAAAGACGACGTCTGCTGCGAAATACCTGAATAATAAAAATATAGTTTTAGTTTAACATTTCTAAAGATACGTTGGGATGACGAAGAGACACATTGATATATTTGAGCATGCATCAAGAGTTAAGCATATTTTAAATTTTCTGTACCTCATTCCTGATCGTAACTATTGTTTCTGGGCATTATATTCTCGCTAATCTTCAAAAGTTCCTACATTTGTTGTTGGGTGGTAGATTCCCATTTAGTAATGTGAATATATTGAAATATTTCAAAGTAAACAGGAGAATATTCTTAACGCGAAGATATAGGAGCTGTAACATGAGGCTAAGAGAAATCGCAGCTAAAGAAAAGTCGCGCAGCGAGTTTCAATGATAAAATGGAGACAGGGTGGTGATGGCTTGTGAGGAGAACAAATGCAAATGGGAGCAGGAAAGCACAATGTAGGACCTGTAAAAACGGCGCAGGAAATCATAATGTGGAACCCGAAAACAGGGCACGGGGAATCACAATGTGCGACCCGTAAAAGGGGTGCAGGAAATCACAAGGTGGGACCCGCAAACATTTTGAGAACCGAGGAAAAGATATGCGGACACATTCAAACAACACATAGGAGTCTATTGGTCTAGATCGGTGGCAACCAAAGTTGTGAAATGTACTCGTGAACATCACAATAAAAACAAACTTGTAGTTGATAATGTCAACGTTAGGTTTTAATGTATACATCCTCATAACACACGATTGAAACTCGTGCCTTTCTTTCTAGCAGGAGATCCTATTTCTAGACGGGACAAATGGGAACATTGATTAATTCGATTTATTAAACAACACGTAACTCTTTTAGCTTTTTGCCACATTATAATATGTAGACTGCATAAAATAAGTTTACTGAATTCTAAACTATAATGTCTCTAAGTTTTATTCGCAACATATTAATACCGTTTTACATACATTTTGAAAGGTTTAAATACTTTGATCGTATTTTTAAATGTATATCTTGAAAATTCATTAAGAATAATTATTTACTGTAACTTTGTTGCAATGAATTGCTTTTTATTCTAAGACTAGGGATTTCTTCGTGCTTTTAGTCAATAGACTTATATGATAAGAATGTGAAAAAAAATGATGAAATTAATGGAACATATTGAAAAAATTCTGAGCAAAGTTGTAATCACATACAAGAATATTTTCGTTGTTGACTTCACAAGAAGTAAAAAGTCTACATTTTGGAGAATGAAACGAAGTACGTCCTATGTACGTGCCAAAGTAGCACTAATGGTTAGTGAGCAAGCGCTGACAGCTGGATTTCTTAGGTTCAAATCTGGTTTAGAGTTAAATTTCCCTCTTTATTTGCAGTAATTAATGCATGCAAAAAATAAGACTGAGTACATTAATTCCAATATGACTTTAGGAACTATACCAAATTAAGTCTTTCACAGTGATCATTACGACTGATATATTCGAAACTAAACACACAGAAAAATCTAAAGTCGCAGTAAAATTGTTATTAATAATAAAACATTATAACAAACTAACACATTTAACTATCTCAGACACCAAGTTACATACGAAGAGGAAAAAGTTTTTAGTAAAAAAAATATAATATTTAACAGAGTAACTGCAATTATAAATAATATTTTCAAGCCAAACACAGTACAGTAACACACACGAACTAGAATTTATAAAACACTGGCCAGACCCATATTATGTTACGGCAGTGAGGCCTGGACAATTCGCAGTGTAGGTGAACAAAGACTAACTGTGGAATAAATGAAATTTATGAGAGATACTGCCGGTTACTCAAGAACAGACCATAAAAGGAATTCTAAGATTCTCAGAGAATTACAAACGGAATCAGTCATGGAATATGTACACAAATATAGAAATAACTGGAAATCTCACATAAGAAGAATGAGGAGACAAGAATACCATGTAAAATCTTAAATTACCAGCCACCAGGCAAGATATCTTTGGGCAGACCCTTCAAAAGTTGGATTGAGACCGTAACAGACCACTAGGTCTATCATATGAAAGGAAGAAGAAGAAGAACACAATGAGAGCTTCAGCGTCTACTCCGTTCCATTAAGGAATTTTAATCTCTCACCTGACAAGTGATTTTACGTGGCACAACCCTTACAGTGACTCCACTTGTCAGGAGAGATTTTTTTTACTATGGATCACACACATATTTTTTTGACCACACAAGGAAATGGAGCGCTTCCTCGAATGAGTGATCAGCTCAATGCCAGGGCCTCCTCCGAGAAAACACAATATTAAGACGAAACACACCATTCACACACATTAATACTAAACATGGCGAATATGATCACCAGATGACTTTCGGGGACCGTGTGAGTCTTAAAGTCTCTTGACTTTTTTTAAAGATGAGAAACCCCATGAAACTTGTCTGGACTGGGAATCGAACCCGGGCCCGCTGTTTACGAGGCATCAACACTACCCCCAGCTGTGGACAGCTTCCATTCAAAGGAAAAATAATTCACATTTTAATTCTAATATCGCTTCATACAAAAACAGCCAATTCATTCTCATTTTGAGCGGTTCCTTGGTGCGTTCACGAGTTCACTTCTTGGTCAATTCATGTGGAATTCGTAGTGGTTGAATCGTAACCAGAATAGGCTTCTCTCCCGTTTTCCCCTGCCAAAATTTTCATTCCACCATTTATCCATACCACTTCGTCACTTTTTATTTCATCTGGTTTTTAATGGTGTGTCTGGCCTGGTCAGCCGTCATCCTCATAATACGCAGGACGTTTCTAAATTAGACCGATCAACTTTGGGAGCAGATAGTTAACCTTCATTGAAGCATATTTTGTGAAGGAACCTATAGGATGTGACGCTTCATTTCAGTGCAAGGGGGGTTTTAGAGGAAGAGATAGAAGGAAGTAGGTAGCCTAAGTACAAATAACAAGTCATTCTGTGTCACAAAAGTTTGTGAGTTAATCCAAATACTTTACAGAATAGCAGAAACAAGAGTACTCAATTCTAAAAAAAAAACTAAATAAATAAAACTCACTCCAGTGTTACATCTTCGGGATGGATCCAGTTTATTGTCCCATTACAATTGGGTAGTATTAGACGGGAAACCACCAAGTTACTAAGGAGTAAAAAGAGGGAATATTTGAGAGAGAAGATTAATGACCTTGAAATGAATGCAAAAAAATAGAAACATTAGAGAATTATATCAGGGAATTAGTATAGAGAAGAAAGGGTTTCAGGCTAGAACAAACATAATTCGGAATGAAAATGGGGATATGCTTGCAGATTCCAGGAGTATATTAAATAGATGGAAAAGTTACATTAATAAGCTATTAAATGTACATAGAGAACAGGACATTGAGGAGGATATTTTACAGACAGCAGAAATGCTAGTCGCAAAACCAAGTGCATTAGAGGTTGAAATGATGATTGAAAAATTGAAGATGTATAAAGCATCAGGTTCAGATGAGATCCCAGCAGAACTGATAAAATCAGGGGGGAGATAAATTGACGGACAAGATACGCTGGTTGCTTAGTATGATTTGGGGAAAAGAAGCTCTTCCAGATGAATGGAAGGAATCAATTATCGTACTAATTTATAAGAAAGGAGATAAAACTGACTGCAACAACTACAGGGGCATATCATTACTTTCAACTTCGTACAAAATTCTAACAAATATATTAGTAAGCAGACTCACTCCCTATATTGACGACATTCTAGGAGATCACCAATGTGCATTTAGAAGAAACAGGTCTACAACAGATCAGATTTTTAGTATAAGACAGATTTTAGAAAAAAAATGGGAATATAATGGTACTGTACATCAGCTATATGTAGACTTCAAAAAAGCATATGATTCAATTAAGAGGGATAAGTTATACAGTATCCTGCTGGAGTTCAGAATTCCTAAAAAGTTGGTTAGACTTATACGAATGTGTCTAAATGGCACAAAGAGTAAGGTGCGTGTAGGTAAACAGTTTTCGGACACTTTTGAAATCCAGAATGGGTTGAAGCAAGGAGATGCGCTATCTCCTCTGCTATTCAATTTTGTACTAGAGCATGCCATTACATCTTTAGAGAATGAGGAAGGCGTATAACTGAATGGTATTAATAAGCTGTTAGTTTATGCTGATGATGTAGTATTATTGGCAGACAGCGAGGAGATACTAAAGAACAACACGTACACACTACTGAGTAACACTAAGAAATTAGGACTGGCAGTATATATCAATAAAACTAAATATATGGTCACACGTAGAAATGCATTATGTAATGGAAATGGACAGCTAATGACAAATGAGGGAAATTTTGAGGAAGTAACTGAATTCAAATACCTAGGAACAATAATCACAAATAGGAATGAGATGCACAAAGAAATTAAACATAGGCTCAATTCTGGAAATGCGTGCTATTATGCATTGCAGAGACTCTTGATGTCCCAACTCCTTTCAAAAAACATTAAACTGAAAATATACAAAATTATTATTCTACCAGTTATATCATATGGTGCGAAACATGGACTCTTACTTTAAGGGAGGAAAGGAGATTACAAGTATTTGAGAATAAAGTACATAGGAAAATTTGTGGACCAAAGATAGATGAACAGACAGGCGAATGGAGAAGACTACATAACAATGAACTACATGGTCTTTATAGGAAGCCAGATATAATAAGAACAGTTAAATCTCGTAGACTGCGATGGGCAGGACATGTTGCACATATGGGGAATGAAATACTTGCATGGAAGCTTCTTGTAGGAAAGCCAGAGGAAAAACGCCCAATTGGTAGACCAAGAATGAGGTGGGAGAATAACATTAACTATGATTTGAGGGAAGTAGATTATACAGGGAATGATTGGAAAGCATTAGCTCAGGATAGGGATGTATGGAGAGCTTATGTCCGCGCGGCCATGAACCTACGGGTTTTATAGTGCCAGTAAGTAAGTAAGTATTTCAAGTGCTGGAGCACAAGTTCATTGACATCTAGACAAACAGTGCACCGATGTGCCATACTTTGTCATATCATGCCAAAGATGGCAGAGGTTTCCCTTATTTCAGCTGCTGCGCTGTTAGTGCGTGCTACAGAGTTAATTTCGGTTTCATAAACCATTGACTTCATATAGTCTCACAAATATAAATCTAGGCAGGTCAGGTCAGGCTAGCGTGCCGGCCAGGCAGGGGCTCACCCCTACCTATCCAACGAGCGCCAAATGTAGCTGTCAGATGGCCACGATTTCATTCCCAAAGTGAGGTGGTTATGTTGAAACCAAATTCTGCGCCTGATATTAATAGCTACAAGCTAAGACACTGAACTATGTAGTACAGTAGTGAATAGCACAACAGAATGAGGTTCACCCACCCTCCCTTGTTCCGGCTACGGATAACAACAGATCGTACCATTGGATGTAAATAAACTTGCTGTAAATTATACCGAATTGTACTGAGCTCCTGAAGTAAACAAACCAAGCGACAGTAGTAATGACAACCCCTCTTGTACTGAAAGTAGTGTTTATCTGTTTCCTTTGAATTCCTTCTTGTAAGATCCCTCTAGCACGGAAACGAAGCGTCACAGCCATAGGTTCCTTAACAAAATATGCTTCAACGAAGGTTATCTATCCGGTCCCAAACTTTGTGGGTTTAATTTAGAAACACAATATATATATATATATATATATATTATATATATATATAAACATACCTTCAATAATAGAAATTAATCTCGTACCTCGACCTGAAATTACGCCGGACACGAGTAGAGAGTTTCCATAACATAATTATTTTGTTAAATACAAATTCTTATAACTGAATTAATTGTCTCAAGCAATAATATTTGAGATCTTTATTTAGGAAGCAACGAATTCAAGTCCCCAAGCCGACCAGTTTTTTGATTTCTCAAATTTCACTCAGTTATATTTTAAAACGCTGGTGTGGAATTTCAATACTAATAAGTTTTGTTTCATTGGAACAATTTTGTTTTTTTTTCTCAAAATTATAGTCGATTTCAATACGTGTGAGAGCTCTGAACATAACTATGTTAGGAAATTGTAACTATTTTTAATATTGTAGGCATCGTTGTTACCGGAAAGATTCCTATAAATCGTGATGGACTTGCTTTTTGAGAGTTAATGGTAAACCCAGTAAATTGGTATAACGAGGATAGATTTCTGGACAAGACGCGGAAAATAAGAACTACACTCATTCGTAAATGAATAAATATGTAAACAATGTGTAATTATTATGGATACTAAATAAATTTAAATCGTATTTATATTTAACTTAAGTATTTAATTTATAATATAACTAATTTTAATGTCACCTATTGTTTTCGTTTGTTATATATATAGGGTGATACAAAAGCCCAAATTTCAGGGGCTTATAGAGTGATCGAAATAAACTTTTGATTAGTAACTTATGGTCTAGAAAGTAATCCTTGGTCAGTTCAAGCCTGGAATGTCTGAATGGACAAGAGGAATTATTTTGGGCACACACTTAGCAAATGTAAATTTATTCACCAATTTGGCTTACAACACTAGGTGTTCAAAATGCCTACCACCACATTGAATTCAGGCATGTTCTTCCACATGAGCAAGAACTTCCTCTTCCATAGCGATTGTTCCAATCGTATGTGGCCGCCTACATGATGCCATGAACGCAAGGAAAGGAAGGAACCTGTCTCCCGAGTCGGTGGTGAACGTTTTGAAATGTTCGATGATGCGGTTAAAGTCTGTTCGGATATTGTGCGCTATATATGCCTTGACATCCGCGTGCTTTGCCATTCGCTTTACCATATATGAAATTCATGTCTCAAAGTTCTGACAACTGTATTCCATTTCACAAAAATCACAAGTCATCAAAGTAATGTTGTAGTGGACCTCTACAATACATTGCAGATCCCGTAGTGAAATGAAAACAACCTACAGAGCGCACGAATGACTATCAGATGTGAACAGAAGAGTACACAAGTACTGTACTGCACTAAACGGTATGACAACAGACGGAGCGTCTTCATGAATTCATAAAGTAGTTTATCGAACCCTGTGCCTCTCTGAAAAGTAAGCTTAGACCCGCATTGAAGTTCCGGACTTTCCCAGATTTGTACTGACCCAGGATTACTTTCCAGACCATAAGTTACTAATCGAAAGTTGTATTTCGACACTTGGCAAGGATGACTGAGAATAGAATAGCAAAAGCAGATTGCAGCTATTCACCACGAGAAAGGAGACGTTTGGGAAGACCAAAAAAAGATGGAAATACCAGCAATTTGGAGCCGAAACAGGCTAGTAAATAAGTCTAAGCCGTGAAGAAGAAGAAG
The DNA here is from genome assembly GCA_030220185.1 of Diploptera punctata. Lineage (NCBI taxonomy): Eukaryota > Metazoa > Arthropoda > Insecta > Blattodea > Blaberidae > Diploptera > Diploptera punctata. The sequence continues at coordinate 1,051,524 of JASPKZ010001211.1, read as the reverse complement.
AAGATGATGAAGAAGAAGAAGTTGTATTTCGACCCTTCTATAAGCTCCTGAAATTTGTGCACAACGTTTTGAATCATCCTGTATATATTATTACCAGACACTCGTGTATCGATACGGACAGTACGGTATGGTGTCCTTGCCATTCATTTGTAAACAATTATGTTTTGTAATGCATTATTTTCTCTAATAAAGTCCTACTACAATTAGTACTAGTAGTAACAGTAATAATAATAATAACAATAACAATAATAATAATAATAATAATAACAACAACATTGATAACAATAATTTGTAATGAAATTAAAATTGAAACATTGAACTCATAAAGGAAACATTTGACAAGCACAATAATATAAATACACCTACTGGATACACTACATGTTAAAGCAATTGTAAATATGAATGAAAAAATTAATAATTTAGAAGGGAAATTTCATTTGAATATTTCATTTAAGATCACTGAACCTATGGAGTTTGGAGACTTTTATTCCAATTTACTTTCTATTTTTTTAAACTCTGTCTTAACTGCTTCCAACTAAGGGACGAGTCGCATCTTTTAAATTGCTTCCAAACGAATGAGCATGGATGTTAAGGGGCACGATGTTGGAAGTGAGAAGAGAAGGGTGGGGAGGGGGCGAAGCACCATGTTGCTATGACGTTCAACTACAAGTAATTAAAGGAAGCGAATTTCAAAACGATCCTCACGGGGAATATGGCTCAGAACCTGTCGTTTTCTACACCTAGTGGTAGTTTGTATTCTAGTAAAATTCTTCCTCTTTAAAATACAATTATATTCACAGCTGCTTCTGTTGTCAGTTCCACCCACACTACTTAGATAATTAGCTGATGAGATTAGAACTCAAGATAGTCATCTTCATAATTAAAGTCAAACCACCAGACCGATACCAACAGGGTTGGAGAAACCTACAGCATGCAACATTTATTCTCTTCTTCACAGTAGATAGCATCACATTCACTCAACGAACTAGATTCATTTTCTACACTTCCTCGGGGTTTTCCAAAAGCAAATTTAGTCATGCTGCTCCCTGAAAAACAGAAGAAATAATTTATAGATTCTACTCTCTTGTGAATTTCACCAAGCAAAGAGAATGGATAAAATGTTCATGCATTATTACCAGTATAAATTGTGTCAACCAGCCCGCCTTTTTCAACTATGTGTAGGGTATTCATGAAGGTAATGAGACAATAATTAAGTATGTAATCAGACGCTGAAAAGAGTTGTTATTGGTATACGACAATGCGAGGCTGGAAAGTGGTTTTTACAGAAGGGAGGAAATTATTAAAAACCGAACGATAGCGAGGTATTTACTTTCCGATATTGTGTAAAACACTTCACAAATGTGTGTTGTACATTATGTGTTGCACAATGGTGTTTTAAAAATAATAAATAATAGTAAAATGTTGAATATATTTGTATTCATTATAAACAACTGACTGATGTTAGCAATCTGGCCAATGTATATAATCTAAATTCCGAAAATAATTTAATTGAGACTATAGCAGGCCGTGACACCAATCTGTCAAAAATGGCGGCACATATTAATGATGGTACCAGTAATGAAAATGACGAAATTGAAGAAGTGTGGAAAGTTGGGTGTGATTCTTTTATACCAGATAAATCTTTAATCAATATATGAAAAAAAAACATGCAATACATTCAGAGAATGTCTGGAAGAGAAGAATTGCACTGCAGTCTAAGTGAAAAACCTATGGTTGCTTATTTCATGCTCAGGAGTGAAACATTAAAGACTCCAGCGACTTTGTGATCAGAATATTCAATGCTGAAGACGATGATAAATTTAAAAGAACGTATAAATTTTGCAGATTTTGTTACTCTAGTCAGCATCTTCAAAAAGAAGAATATTGGACATAAAGCTAGAACGCCTAAAATTTTCAATAGAATTTTGCTAAGTCAACTTTCAATATTCCAGTCATTTGTTTCGTATAATGTATGTTTACACTATCTTTTGGATATATTATTTTATGTACATTGTACGTAGTATACATAAAGGTCAGGTTTTACTTCCCGCTCTAAGTAGATAATTTGTAATATTACAGTATAACTATTTAGTTATTTATAGGTTGACAACCCCGAAATTTAGGGAATTGAACTTTCAATCATTCCTCTTAGTACGACAGAACGCACTATGTGCAAAAATAATAAACAAAACTAAATTAAATGTACTCCTGAGAATGGCAGTACGCGTCCAATTGATATGATTGTTATTACACCCAACAATTCCGCTCTTCATACAATAGGCTTTGAATCAAGTCTTTAATTATTTTCTTAGAAAAGGTTGAGGAAAGTCTTATTACAATTCTGGATGGAAATGTAATAAATCATGTTACAATTAATATAAAATTAGTTATCTTGTAAAGCAATCAGACGAGGTGAATAAGAAAGGTTATATACGAGCCTACTATCTCTTAGGCCCTATTACTAGGATAATACCACCTTGACACCATCTACGTTCAACGTTTACTTTTAGTTCTAGAGGTGCAATGCCCAAAAATCAGAAACATTCCTAAAGAAATTAAGAACTAGTAAATATGTCTTATAATACAGTTGTAACCACCACGCTGAAGGGCTTTATCTCCGTCTTAAGAAATAATCTACCGGTATATGGCAAGTCTTCGAATCCTCCCTTCTATATTTTCCTCTTAATTCAAAATTATCTTTCACATATATTCTAGTTCCACTATTCTATACCTATTGTAGAATTTATATTTTATCCATTGTCTTATCGTTTTTCTTTTTGTGTTTTAAACCACAATTTGTCACTTTTGCAGACCCTATTTGGGTAAATATATTGAATAAAGAAATAGTATTATATTGAGAATGATACGCTGTTATTAACAGAAAATGAGAATAATTTACACAATCTGGAATGCATGTATGATATAATTATCAAATATTACAATTCAAAATATCAACGAAAAAATAAAGCTTAAAAATCTACAAGATGTAAACTACCAGTAAGTAATAGAGTATAAAGCTTCAATAACACGCTTCTTAATATTACCAATAGTAAGAATTTAAATACAGAAATCAAATTACGAATAAGAAAGGCATCGATGAATCAGGAGAATTAAAGGAAGTATTTGGAGAAATGAATATATCAGCAAAGAAAGCAAAACCCAATATACTAAACTTGTGCGTGTCAGACCAGCAGTGATGAAAAATGCATTGGAAAACAATAACTGACACAAATAAAAAACACTCGTAAGAACACTTGAAATGAAAATATCAAGATTAATAATAAGGTGTATATTATAAGAAAAAAGACTAATGAAAAAAGTAAGTTTATAATGAGGAACTATGGACGTTTGGAGATTGATTAAACGAAGGAGAAAAACATGAAAACATGTTCCTCGTGTACAACAAACTCTTACCTGCATTGGTTGAATACACGAAGAGGTACCGTAATACGCTTCACAATAATCAAAAGGGTTATTATCAACATGGATCCTAAAATTATCTTCTGGACATTGAACATCACTATAAATGTATATTTTAAGAGAATACATTTTTGAATGTGAGCTCTTTGAAAATCTAATATATAAAAATCAATGTTTGTTTGTTGGTTTGTTTGTTTGTTCGTAAATCTATGCGCGGCCATCCCGTTGATCCGATTTTGATGGGTTTCTTGCAAAATGTTCCCTGGATGAATATATGCTATAAAGGAGTTGTAATACTCAACTCCTTCATCACTAAAAATCACCCTTTGTAGCGAAAAACGTAAAATAAAGTCCCTACTTTGTCGCTTAAATGGTTTACGCTGCCTAACCCATACCAAATACACCAAATTAATGTACACAGAATTGAATATCTGAAAAAAAACCTCTACAAAAAAGTCCGCGACAGCATATGTTTATCTTTTACGGATAACTCATAATAACCATTTTTGTCTTTCATTGATTCCAAGAAGGTCGGGATAAGTAGATTCCCGGACAAGTGTGTTCTGCCGTACCGTTCATCCGATTGTGATGGGGCTTTTTGAAAAACGTTCAGGAGATTCCGGGGATGAACATAGGCTATAAGAGAGTTGTAATACTCAACCCCTTCACCCCTAAAAATTACTCTTTGTAGTGAAAAACGTGAAATAAAGTCCCTATTTTGACGCTTAAATGGCTTATGCTGCCTAAACCATAACAAATACACCAAATTATTGTACACAGAATTGAATATCTCAAAAACATCTACAAAAAAGTCCGCGACAGCATATGTTTATCTTTTACGGATAACTCACAATAACCATTTTTGTCTTTCATTTTGGCCAAGAAGATCGGGATAAACTGATTCCCAGCGCACGGCTGGTGGTAAAAACACTAACATTTATTTATGAGTAGCAGCGCATACCGGGTACAGTATTACGGTAGCTAGTATACTATAAATGAGAGTGGAGCCATTTACCTTTATAATACAGACTTCCATTCATATGATTTTATATCAAAGAAAAAAGTAAGGAGGCGTCAATATTAATAATCAATATCTGGTTTTATTAATTGTCTCCTGTTTCTATACTGAGAAAATTTATTTTTAACGTTACTTCAGAATTATGTTTTAAAAGAAACAATGAGACGACTAATGATAAATGATTTAGATCACCGAACTCAAGGCACTGATATACACGTACTGTGAAAGATAACCTCCTCAGTACCTTCTCTCCATTGCACATGTTCTATGTAGCATCTCGGTTTTCATTGATCTGTAAAGAGAAGGTGACATTTTCAAATCTATGTTCAGGTATCTTTATATTCATTATGTCAAGTTCAGTTTTTTTCAGTCAGTTGACCATAAAATTAATATAAACCTGGAACAACTGTGTATATTTATTTTTTGGGTCTCATACATATATATATATATATATGTATGAGACCCAAAAAATAAATATATATATATATATATATATGTATGAGACCCAAAAAATAAATATACACAGTTGTTCCAGGTTTATATTAATTTTATGGTCAACTGACTGAAAAAAACTGAACTTGACATAATGAATATAAAGATATATATATATATATATATATATATACATAATGTTCTGCAAGAGAGCAGGTCCTTCACTGCAATTCAACATTCTCCACTCTTTCCTTAACTCAGCTTTCCTTTCTTGTATCTATATACAAACCATTTATTTTAATATTGTCTATCGTCTGATGTCTTTTTCTGCCTCTAACATTTTCCGTTGACCATTCCTTCCAGGGAATCCGTAAGCAGGCAACATCTTCTTAACCAGTGGCTAATCCAATTTATTTTCCTCTTCTTTATGAGTTCCAGCATTGTTCTTCTCTCACCCACTTTGTCTAGCACATCTTTATTTTTATTTTGTCTGTCCATTTTATTCGCTCTATCCTTCTCCATATCCACATTTCAACAGCTTCCAGTCGCTTTCCTCATTCTGTCGTAATGCCCAAAGTTTCTGCACTATACAATTGCTACACTCCATACAATGCAGTTGACTTGCCTCTTCCGTAATTATTTCGCCAAAGGTTAGCAGAAAATGCTTGTCTTCTTGTTAAAAGCTTCTTTTGCCATTGCTAATCCTGCTTTACTTCTTGACAGCACTTCATATTACTGTAACTTAAAAATATGTACAATATATATTATGGACTATTATAATATAATTATAAAATAAAATTATAAAATTCTATATCTTATATGCAGTCCCCTCAACTGTTTAAATTTTTAAATCACTGTAGTGTTCATTTAAAAAACTCTGTCCAATCGCCAAAACAATGGCTCGTATAGCCGAAATGTGTTGATTTGTTGTTTTTAAGGGACCGACTGGTGGGTTAATTTTGTTTCACCTGATTGTTTCGAAAACAGTGTGATAATGATATGTGATATACATTAAGTGCTTTTAAAAGTGTTTCTGTGAAGTTTGGTGATTATAAGTAGAATAGTTTCAGAATTATGATTTTTTAATTTCTTTAAATATTTTCTAAAATTGCTCCTTAAAATGTATTTGTAAACATGTTCTCATGAAATTTGAGATCCAGAGTCTTTATGATTCTACTAAACAAATTTTCCATCAAAAAAATCATAAAGGGAGAGTACTACTAATATTTCATTTTTAAAAAATATTTATTTTCGTATGAATTCTCATGCATTTTCATCTGAATATAAAAGAACGCATTTGTCTTATACTAGTAACAGAATATCAAATATTATATAGCATATATAGGGAATCTAATCGCAAAATTGTATTTTGATAGCATAAAAATTTCATCGTAAGGAGCATTTAAAGTTTTGGGAAATACTAAAAAAATGATAAGAGATGAAGCACATATTTATAGTTTAAGTAGTAATTGTGACCACACATGCAAGTGTATTTAAATTCTTACATCACGGACTCAATTTTGCTCTTACAATAATAAAAAAAATGCATGAAAATGATCCTAAAGAATCAGAGTTATTAAAAAGCAAATACATTTTTTTACATTTTGTTCGACATTTTCACCACTCGGTGCCCTTAAATGTTTTAGTGATTGGAGAGTGTTTTTAAGTGAATAATGTTTATCATAAGTAATGCCACGAGTGATTTCCAATTTATCTAGAGTTTTTGGAAATCAAGAGTGGCATTTGTTTGGACTATTTAACGAATAAAATTAACCTGATTTCTCATAAATCATTGTTTAACTGTACTTATTTTAAAATATTTATATATTTAATGTAAACGGCGATGTTTGAAAACAAATCAGAAATGTGAGGTTATGTTCATTCACTGCTGCTTGATCATATTATTTATTGCCAAATAAGATCGCAATATTGTAAGAGTGCACCCAAGTGGAGAAATAATGAAACACATCAAACTATATATCATAATCAACATTACGGGTTATTCATTTATTTTTTTAGTAAACTACTAAGTAAAATCAAGGAATCTTTTCATTATTTGCTATATTCAATGTATTTGTCGGAGAAAAATAATTTTTTGATCTGTTCAGAAATTTAAAAAGGAGGAGCTTTCTCTATCACAAAAGCAGGAGCTGATAAAGAGAAATCGATAAAGAGCGAGGTGAAACACAACTGTCATTGGTTGTAAAACAACATTAATTGAAACGTGATTGGTCATTGACTAGCATTTGTGGCGGAGTTAAATAGTCACCAAGAAATCTATCTTTTTAATACTTACTTACTTACTTACTCACTGGCACTATCGAACCCGTAGGTTCATGGCCGCACGGACATAAGCTCTCCATACATCCCTATCCTGAGCTAATGCTTTCCAATCATTCCCTGTATAATCTACTTCCCTCAAATCATAGTTAATGTTGTTCTCCCACCTCATTCTTGGTCTACCAACTGGGCGTTTTCCTTCTGGCTTTCCTACAAGAAGTTTCCATGCACGTCTTTCATTCCCCATACGCGCAACATGTCCTGCCCATCGCAGTCTACGGGACTTAACTGTTCTTATTATATCTGGCTTCCTATAAAGACCATGTAGTTCATTGTTATGTAGTCTTCTCCATTCACCTGTCTGTTCATCTCTCTTTGGTCCAAAAATTTTCCTAAGAACTTTATTCTCAAATACTCGTAATCTCCTTTCCTCCCTTAAAGTAAGAGTCCATGTTTCGCACCCATATAATATAACTGGTAGAATAATAGTTTTATATATTTTCAGCTTAACGTTTTTTGAAAGGAGTTGGGACATCAAAAGTCTCTGCAATGCATAATAGCATGCATTTCCAGAATTGAGCCTATGTTTAATTTCTTTGTGCATCTCATTCCTATTTGTGATTATTGTTCCTAGGTATTTGAATTCAGCCAATTCCTCAAAATTTCCCTCATTTGTCATTAGCTGTCCATTTCCATTATATAATGTATTTCTACGTGTGACCATATATTTAGTTTTACTGATATTTACTTCCAGTCCTAATTTCTTAGTGTTACTCAATAGTGTGTGCGTGTTGGCCTTTAGTATCTCCTCGCTATCGGCCAGTAGTACTACATCATCAGCATAAACTAACAGCTTATTAATACCATTCAGTTGTAAGCCTTCCTCATTCTCTAAAGATTTAATGGCATGCTCTAGTACAAAATTAAATAGTAGAGGAGATAGTGCATCTCCTTGCTTCAACCCATTCTGGATTTCAAAAGTGTCTGAAAACTGTTTGCCTACACGCACCCTACTCGTTGAGCCATTTAGACACATTCGTATAAGTCTAACTAACTTTTTAGGAATTCCGAACTCCAGCAGGATACTATATAACTTCTCCCTCTTAATTGAATCATATGCTTTTTTGAAGTCTACATATAGTTGATGTACAGTACCATTATATTCCCATTTCTTTTCTAAAATCTGTCTTATACTAAAAATCTGATCTGTTGTAGACCTGTTTCTTCTAAATGCACATTGATGATCTCCTAGAATGTCATCAATATAGGGAGTAAGTCTGCTTACTAATATATTTGTTAGAATTTTGTACGAAGTTGAAAGTAATGAGATGCCCCTATAGTTGTTGCAATCAGTTTTATCTCCTTTCTTATAAATTGGTACGATAATTGATTCCTTCCATTCATCTGGAAGAGCTTCTTTTTCCCAAATCATACTAAGCAACCAGCGTATCTTGTCCATCAATTTTTCTCCCCCTGATTTTATCAGTTCTGCTGGGATCTCATCTGAACCTGATGCTTTATACATCTTCAATTTTTCAATTGCCATTTCAACCTCTAATGCACTTGGCTCTGCGACTAGCATTTCTGCTGTCTGTAACTTATCCTCCTCAATGTCCTGTTCTGTATGTACATTTAATAGCTGATTAAAATAACTTTTCCATCTATTTAATATACTCTTGGAATCTGCAATCATATCCCCATTTTCATTCCGAATTATGTTTGTTCTAGCCTGAAACCCTTTCTTCTCTATACTAATTCCCTGATATAATTCTCTAATGTTCCTATTTTTTGCATTCATTTCAAGATCATTAATCTTCTCTCTCAAATATTCCCTCTTTTTACTCTTTAGTAACTTGGTGGTTTCCCGTCTAACACTACCCAATTGCTCTAAATTTACCTCATTTGGCTCGTGTAACCATTTCATTTTTGCTAGCTTTCTTTTCTTTACAATGTCGGCACATTCCTCATCAAACCATTTCTTGTTTTGCCTCTTTTTTAAACAACCAATGCTTTCTGATGCTGACAATTTAATAGTATCTCTTATAGCCTCCCATTCTTTATTTATATCAGTTTCTTCTTCGTTTGCCACATTGTCATCTGAAGATTCCAGTACTTCAAATCTATTAGCAATTTTGATTTGGTATTCTTGCCGCATTTCATCATTTTTCAAGTTTTTTAATTCATATTTTACAGAATCATCTTTAGCGTTTGTTCCTCTCATAAGCGATAGCCGTTGTCTGATTTTCACCCTGACCAGATGATGATCTGAATTGCAGTCTGTCCCTCTAACTGATCTAACATCAATGATGCTACTGTGCCAGCGTTTATCCACTAATACATGATCTATCTGGTTCCGAGTTTCTCCATCTGGGGACGTCCAGGTGTATTTATGAATATCCTTATGCTGAAATGTTGTGCTCTTAACAATGAGATTCTTTGATGTGGCAAATGTGACTAATCTAACCCCGTTGTCGTTACTATCTTCATGAAGACTGAATTTGCCTATTGTTGGTTTGAATATATCTTCCCGCCCCACTTTTGCATTAAAATCTCCTAAGACAATTTTCATATGATATCGTGAAAGGCTATCAAATAAGCATTCTAATTCTTCATAGAACTCATCCTTGATCTTGTCATCTTTATCTTCTGTGGGGGCATGTACATTTACAATTATAAAATCATGTCGTTTACCCTTTAGAATTATGTATGATATCCTATCACTAACAAACTTAATATCTCGGATAGCGGATAGGATCCTCCTTCTGACTAAAAAACCCGTTCCAAATGCAGGTCTTTCTGCACCCCCATAGTATAATGCAAAGCTTCCTGATTCCTGACTACCTTCTCCTGGCCACCTAACTTCCTGTAAAGCGACTATATCCAAGGGCGATTTATCCAATTCCCGCGTTAATATGTCTAGTGCCCCGCTATTGTATAAAGTCCTAACATTCCATGTTCCTAGGAACATGTCCCTGTGTTTGAGCCTTTGGCATGGGTTCCCTGAAGTAGTCCCCGCCCGGAGAACCGAATGGGGGACTATTTGACCTCCGGAAAATTTTACCCCAGTAGAACCCATGTCCGCATTTCTTGACGGTTGTATTTTTACGGTGAAAGATCGTCACTCTTTCGACCAAGGTACTTATTTCGTCTGGCTTATCACCTTCGACCAGTCCGGCATGGGTAACCCTATCGGCAGCAATGCTACCGCCGGCATAGCTCTCAGGATCATTTAAGCACACAAGCCACTCCACCACGACAAGGTAAAGATACCATGGAGGGCCCATAACTCTGTTTATTCTAACATATGAAGAGCACAGTTTTGAAAGCGCTGATCTATATTATCCGGCTATCGCTTTCTCGGGCGTCCCACTGATCTATATCGCTGTAGTTTTGTTTTAAAATTCTCTTTTGAGGACGTGACGTTTCTCCATCATTCCTATGTGTCCTAACAATTTAATTATATGTTTTACAATGCTTTTTACAATTTTGAGAGCTTCATAAATTTGTTCCAATTTAGCATTAGTTAATCTCTCTTATCAATACGCTGCAGCTCCGAAAATATTTCTGAGGAGTTTCTGTCCGTTAAGAAGGTTTTCATTTTATTTAGTATCCCAAGTATCAAAACTTCATATAATCAATAATCTCTGGTTTAATGATGACCTTATATATCAAGAAACTAAGACCTTAACTTTTATTGTTATTACCGAAACTCTAGATGGTTCTTGAAATCTATAATAATGCCAGTTTCCTGATCCAAACCTTGGTTTAATTTCACTCCCTAGAAGCAGAATATATTGTCCAAAAAAGTATTATTAAAATATTTGTTAATTACATCTACTATTAAAATATTATCCCTGTAATATATTTATATTAAACTATATTATTGAGAACCTGTAACTTGGGATTACTTGCTACCACAAACTTAAACCTCTACATTTTTGGTCATTGGGACATAAAACGACGTTAATATAATAATATAATAATATAAGCATCTCCATCAATGTAGCATACATAACAAAATGTTTCTACAATATTTATTGTTTAATCTGTCAAGAATAGGAAGTATATCAATGAAGGTATAATTTATTGTTATGTACTGCAGAATTAAGCATTAAATTGGAATGAAATCATGCTGAATTTCACTTATTGGTTGTCGGTCCCGGTAGTTTAGTAGCAACATTGATCACCTGAATCAAAGGTTCGCGGGCACAAACCCGATAAGACATTATTTGTTTCACGGTTAACAATCCTAAGTTAAGTAGATCGATAAAAACATCGATATATTAAACAATTTAAAATATTAAAATAAGTACTGATATATCAGGTAGCCTACTACATGACCAAAACTGTGATGTACAATGAATTTTAGAACATTTAAACATGTAATATAACCTAAAAATATTTGATCAAAATTTGTCTTCCTTCACGTCCAAGATTATCATTTAAATTTTTTCTGAGGCCTTGCTTGAAAATCAGATTCATTTAAAAAATAGGCATTGGGGTATGTAACAGAATTATATATATATATATATATATATATACGTCCTATACTGAAATGAAGAGTGATTAGGCAGCCATGTAGATTTGCCGAGTTGAACTCTGTCGTTTACCATTAACAACAGCAGTCGTAAGTTAGCATCTGTACTGGATCTTCTTCCCTTTATGACTTTCTTCAATAGACCAAACAAATGATAATTGAACTGTAACAAATGGTGACTATAAGCTGGTTGTTGAACCCCGTAATTTCTAAAAACCATTCATTGAAACAACCCGAAACATGAGAGTGCACTTACAAAAGAATTTCAATGGAGGAAAACCTGCTGTTGAAAGTTGAATTGGTTAATTATAGGCTAAATTGTAAATTTAAATCTCAAATTAAGGTATCTCATTTTTGTTACGTTTTTTTACTTATTTATGTGAATGTGAATGCACTAGACGAATTTTTATCATCGTCATTAATTGACCAAAGTCACAGCAGAAATCGCAGATTCAACCATAGGTCGAGACGAAAAATCGCCAATCTAATACTGTGGATGATGAAAAGAACAAAATTCACAAGTGTACTGTACCGAAATTTAAGACTTATTTTAGTTACACCTAATCATATTAAGAGGTTTGTTTCTGGGTTCTAGGGCTAGATTCCTGATTTCGTTTTTGTGGACTTGCGAAATAAGTATGAAATTGGCAAAAACTAAATAAAATTTTCCACAAGTCAAATTTTCCGTTGCAATATTCCGAATTCATTTTTTAAATTAAAATATTTAAAGTTTTTAATATAATATTATTTTTTGCCTCGCCTAACTGCCTTCATGTTAGTTCTTTCTGTTTGTTGATTAAATCACGCACAATTATCATTTCTCTGAATTACTAATCAAAATTGTATATTATTCTGTTCCACTAGGCAACCTCAAATTGTAAGGCAGATTACTTTAAAAATATATAAGTGAGAGCAATCTATATTACAATGTATCTCTTCTTTGTATGATTTTACAATCAAAATAGTGTGCTTTTTCAAAAATCGATTCTTATAGTTCTTAAATAATGTTTTGAAGACAATTGCACTGGGCATTTTAGCATCAAAATTAAGTCAAACCTTATTGAGCATTTTTAAGGTGTAAAAATCTGCCGGTCCTTTCTCGCCCTGATTTCAAATGTGATGATAAGGACCAAAGTTGTTAAAGAGCGTTGTTAAATTAAAAAATAGTTTGGCATAGAACCATTTTATTGACGGAACCTATTATATTTCTGCCGTTTTTTATCTCTTGAACTGACACTAATTTTTTTTAAGAATAAATATTTTTGTTTTCCATACAGGTATCCTGATCAACTTCATTATCACGTTTAACTCATTACATTCGGAACATTTGTGATACCAGACAAGCAATTTTAACCGAATATAATCATTATATAATCATCAATGACAGAAATATCTAATTATATATATATATATACAAACTGGAACAAGCCAACAGTTATTTCATGACAGTAATTCTAGTTTTAGAGTTAAATTCCTAAATTACCCCTTGGCAGATAACCGCATTAGAGGGAACCCCACACTAACGGGGAAATGTGAATCTACAATAAATTTGGCATGTACAATAGGGTACTTTTTGATCTATTCTAGCATCCTTCTACCTATCTCTTAATTTACTATACGAACAACTGACATATAAAGACATAGCTAATGACGTTCCATACGTAAATAATAATTTATTTATAATCCACGTAATAGAAATTCTAACGAAATGATAGAGAAATATTACTACAAGTGGTAATAAATTAAATAAAGAATATAATATGGAAACCATATGGAAGAGAGGAAGAGAGAAAAACCACAAACAACAATGTCAGAATAAATCAAGAAGAACATGCAGACTGCAGGTATCGAGAGAACAGTAGAAAGAAGAAACCGTGTTTTGACTGAAGAACACTGTTCAAACACAGATATGTCTGTGTTTAACACCTTACACACACCACACACACACACATATATATATATATATATATATATATATATATATATATATCCACGCACGCATCTTTTTTTTAAATGTCCTTTGATATTTATTTCCTATATGTTACATGTCCATACATGTTATATTCTTAATGTTCTTGATTATTATTATTATTATTATTATTATTAATGCTATTTGAATAAAAACAGTCAGTAGCTTGACTGAAGCGAATAACCATTTGTTGAGGATGGTACTTGTCTCGAAAAGCTTAATAATTGAAGAGATTGCATGCAAGGTACATAATTTTATATTATAATTTATCATATCGTAAATAGTAATTATTATAATAATTATTAATATATTATTATTACTTTATTTATATTAGTAATATTACTTTTTATTACTATTGTTTTATTATTATTACTTTATTATTATTACTTTATTATTATTATTATTACTTTATTATTATTATTATTATTATTATTATTATTATTATTATTATTATTATTATTATTATTATTATTATTATTATTATTATTATTAATGCGAACAAATCTTAATCGCAAATCGTATTGTTAAATTTTAAGGTAACATATGGTTTTTCTTGTTTAAGATTTGGATGGAGTTACATAGTCTTAATTCAATCGGCTAAATTAATGAGGTTCTCAGAACCATAAGGGCTCAAAGCACAGAATCATATGGACCCTTATGAAAGTGAATATTAGTGAAATCGGTGAGCAGTTCTTCCAAAATGTTCATACATATACAATGTAAGCTAAAGCACAGATAGAGCAGGTTCGCCATAAGAACATGCATATAGGCTAAAAATACAGGTTAAGATAAGAACATGCATATAGGCTAAAAATACAGGTTAAGATCTGAACATCGACGACGTTGTGCATGAGGGCCTCATGGGTCTCGGCGCCAGAAATGCATTTTGTAATTTTTAGAAATTAAGAAAGTCTGCCTATAAGGATTAAGATACCATATTTAATTAAATATAAAATAGTTTTCTATTTATTATTTACATCTAACAAGAAACAAAATATTTTATTAGATATTGATTTGTTTTTAAATAATTATTTTAATTATATTTTACAAACTTATATATCTTCCACAACTTTAAATATATTGTTTAAATGTTAAAAAGAGACTTAAAGAAAATTCAAACACTCTGGAACAGTAAATATTGATGCATTGAAAATACTATTTGTATTCAGAAGCAATAACTTTTACGATCTGGTTTATATAAACTTACTCAAAGCAAATTCACGTTGGAGGAATGTCATATTGTTCTACAGTCAAATCAAAATTGGGATGGATATAGGACACATACTTCAGTGGAAATAAAATAAAATGGAGTCACACGATAAAGAAAAATCGATAACAAGGAGCTTTATAAGTAATAACCTATCCACAAAAAACGGAAGCGCGAGTAATAAAGCTTAAGAAATACGAAGCTCTGTAAGCAGGAAATAAGTAAAAAAGTTTAGAATCATAAGTCTGAAATGCGTATTATAAGAAATCTGATGATTCACTCTACCTTGTTCAATTTTTTATCTCGTACGAAGAAGGAGATTGGCGTAATTAAAATGTGCTAAACTAATTAAAAATATATATTTCGGCCTTTTCGTGTTGACGCTAGAAGAGCTATTTAAATTTCGACAAAGTTTGATGAAATTATGTGGTATTTGAGAATCATATTCTTTTGAAGAGAAAATTAAAATAAGTCGATCAGGTGTCACAAAAATGCATGACAAGTTGTACCTTTGGGTATAAACATTATATACCAGTATCTATAAACGGTTAATTGTAAAAAGTGATATAATTAATTTTCTTAACAAAATAGACAAAATTAAACTTTGGATGAAAAACATTCCTGATTTTGTCTGAATAATTGAATGGAAATTATAAAAGATTACATTATTTAGTGAGCAGATCAGAATATCTTATATTTTTAATGCAAATGAGTCAATGACCAATCATATTTCAATGATTTTTTATTTACAACTAACCACAGTCGTTTTTCACCGCGATTCTATCAATTAAATTTTATCACTTTAAAATCAAGCTCCTCCTTTTTAACATTTTGAATAGATCATAGCATTATTTTGCAGTGACTGCATGTGGCTACCAGATTATATATATATATATATATATATATATATATATGTGTGTGTGTGTGTGTGTGTGTGTTCACTGCTGTGGTCTCGAGGTAGCGTGCTGCCTTGTCATGCAGCGGGCCCGGGATCGATCCCCGGTCGGGGCATTTTTTCTGGGTGAGGTTTTTATCGGGGGTTTTCCTCACCTGTAAGACAAATGTCAGGAAAACTTTAAGGCCCAAACGGTGCCCGAAATCATATGGCCATCATCATCATCCTTACCATTATCATCATCATGCTTCACCGGTGTGGAAAGCAACGGGAAGCTACCACACCTACAAATCCCTAGTAAAGCTGCAAGCATAGCATGAAAATGCTATAATGCAGTGAAGGACCTGTCTTCGGGCAGAATTACTATATATATATATATATATATATATATGTGTGTGTGTGTGTGTGTGTGTGTGTGTCTGTCGCGAATGTTACCAGATAGTGGTTGCGGGAGATAATATAAAAACATTTGTGGCAATTGATACCACTAAAAATGAAACCACTGTTTGCACTTTCTTAAAATTATTATTTCTCAGGAATTTACGTTCCAGAAAAATATACTTGTCATATTTACATTATAGGACATCAGAAATTAATTAATAACCTGTAATGTTGGTTATAAATCTCTCCACTAGGTCACATTTTTACAATATTGCGATCCTTTGGCAATGAATAATATGATCTGGTTGCAGTGATGAACAAATGAAGCATAACAATCGTTTCTCATTTGTTTTCAAACATCGCCGTTTACATTGAAGATATGAATATTTTAAAATAACTGTATTTAAATAATGATTTGTGAGTAAACAGCTTAATTTTATTCGTTAAATAGTCCTAAAAAATGCCACTCTTGATTTCCAAATTTTCTAGATAAATTCGCTCGTCAGTTCGTGATATCGTGAATTTATCGATAATTTGGGAATCACTCGTGGCATTTCTTATGACAAAATGCTGCTTATAATGAGCATAATTTCTCAAAGCATATCACTCGGTAACAACATTTGGGCAACTTCTTGTTCCTCTGAATTTGATTTTCACAGTTCTTATATAATTCATGCTTCCTGAGATAAAAAAATAGCAATGTCATGTATCAATAATTCGCAAGGAAATTAACATCTTGTATCTTGTTAGCCCTTGTTTCTTTCAACGAGATTTAGGCGCTCACCCTATAAGGAAGAAATTGAACCATACTAATTTAGTTACACTTGTTTTCGTATATATGTCATTGGAGTGGCCCGTGGTCAGCGTTCCGCCTCATACTGTCATATAGGACACCAAGGTAGTACCAGGATAGGGAAATTTGGTAAATTCAGCTTAGATGCCTTTTTATTCGGGCTTAAGGATCTTTTACGAGCCTGAAAATTTTCAGACTCGGACCAATGCATTAAAGTCCCTCCCGGAGGACTTGCTCCTTGGATTTTTCCATCCTAAAAAATCCATCGACCCCGGCCGGGTTTCAACCCGCGACCTTCTGGAACGGAGGCAAGGAGCATAACCACTATGTACGAGGCATATACACACTTATTAAGCACAAGGAAATGTGATAAATATGTTGGGTATCCTAATGTTTGTCCACTTTTTATTGTTCCTAAACAATTTAGTATTTACGAGATCAAAAATATCACCAATAACACCAATAGTTCTCAAGGAAATTAAAAATATATGTTCGAGAAATATACAAACTTAATCAAAACAGAGAAAACTGGTAAAATATTGGACACCCTATTGTTTGGGTCATTGTTTTTCATCTTGGAATATAAATAAAGCAAATATATAAAAAATGTGATTTATTATAACATAGCTGACTTTGCAATCAGCTAGTTAAATTGAAGATTTGATGGTGGTCTTCTTTTGTGTTTCTGTGGACTGTCCCTCACCAAGCTCCAAAAGTAGTAGTAGTAGTAGGACTTTATTAGACAAAAAGTAAGATATTTACAATATTATTTACAAATATGGGTCGCACGGGCAGTAAGCCGTATGTGCTGTTGACAGTCCGTTACAATAAAGTAATAATTGGTACTAGTGTAAAGAAAAATAAACAACAAAAACAGCAATAACATTACAATTACATAAAGAAAACACAATAATAATATTACAATTAAATAATAACACAATAGCATTATACACTAAAAACATTAACATTACAATTACATAAAGAAAACACAATAGTATTACAACGGCCATACCATGTTGAAAATACCGGTTCTCGTCCAAAAGTAATCCGCCATCATGCTTGTGTCCCACCTGCCTTGATGCCGTAATTCCATGTTTATTATATATTGTTGAAATCGTTATCCATGTTATTCGCTCAAATCGCCCAAATTTAGTCTAAAAACTCCAAATGTGAATGTAGGTAATGCAATTTTGTTGACACTCTACAATCTAAGTTACGCTATGTGCTCAGAATGTTCTCAAAAATGTGATTTATTTCAACATAGCTGACTTCGCAATCACTTAATTAAAACTGAAGATTTAATGCTGGTCTTCTTTTGTGTTCCTGTGGACTGTCCCTCACCAAATTCAAAAGTATTCCCCCATCATGCTTGTATCCCATCTGCCTTGATACCGTAATTTCATGTTCATCATATCTTGATGGAATCTTTCTCCATGTTATTCGCTAAAGACCTGCAAATGTGAATGCAGGTAATGTAATTTTGTTGATACCATGCAACCTAAGTTACGATATTATGTGCTCAGTAAGTTCTCAATCATCTCTCGAGAATAGGGTCTTTTGTTGTTTCCAAGAATGTCATGAACAACATTACGATGCTTTCAGACACTTTTTCAGACTCGTCTAATTTTTTGGTCTAGTTCAGCTAACTCCAGCATCTGCCAAAACTGAGGTCCTGTAAAAACTCCAGAAAATATGTTTGTATGAGACAAATGTGGGAATATGAAGCGAACATAATGTAAAGCATCTGACGATTTAATCAAAGCTTTTAGGAAATGATTTACAAGTCCCAATTTAATGCGGAGATATGGTGGTAAGATATTTTTCCTGTCAACTAGAGACTCAAGTAGAACATTATGCTGTTCTGGAAAAAGTTCGATTCTGAAAGGCTATTCTCTTTGGATGATGTGTTTGTCAGTTGCTCGGCTGACCAATAGTCACAGGAAACATACATATTTACTGAATCCTGGTTGGAGTACCATAAATACAACTTAATTTGTTAACGTCAACATAACGATTAAACTTATAGAAAGTGTACTGAATATTTTCTAATTATAATTTAACACTGATATAATCATCTTTCAATAAAGCAGGT